>VZRJ01006850.1:489282-515131 GCA_013397565.1 Ptilonorhynchus violaceus
CGCGGCTCGGCCCCTGCGCTCGGCACCCCGGCCCTGCGCCGCGCCCGCCCCGCCGCGGGAGGCTGCGAGGGGAGCGGCGTGCGGGGAGAGTAACGCGGGGGGAGGAGGCGGCAAAAAGGCCGTGCAACTTTTTTTCCCACATCTTTACGATCCTGAACAATAATTTCGGGCGGCATTTTCACTGTGCAACAGGACTTTAAGCCTAAAAAGGGCTCACATGGGATGTTGTTTTTGGCAGTTCACTCGTCTAAACGTCTTGCTGGGATAATGCAACAGGCATAGACGTCCCTGCGTGCGCGTGTTGGTGCGTACAGTGGCCAACAGAGTCCTGAACTGCAAAACTCTCCTGCTTGGAAGATAATTATATGGCACAATAAATGGGTTGGAAGGGACCCATATCTACTTCCAACCCCCCTGACAACGGCAAGGAAGTCCCCCACTAGGTATGTGTCTCATTAAAATAGTGCCAGTAAAGCATAAACTTCAAGTTATAAAATTGTACTTTTGAGAAACACATTTTGCATTTTCCATGAATGAGGTATTTATTCATGAAACAAGATTTGACAGCAGAAGGTGACAAAAATTCAGGTCGGGTAACACAGCTGATCCCTGCTTTTTTTGATGTTACACAGCTTACAAACATTTAAGTAAGTACACACCACATATTGCAATTTGTTTGGATCTCTCTCCTGTGTTTCCACAGTCTGCATCCAGTGGGATAACACTCTCCAGCATCTTAAGAAACAGGTACTATTTATAGGTATTACCAAAAGAACAAAAAATCCTTGAGAATTTCTCCAACTGGTAGTAGCCACTCTGACCTGAGATTTTCTAGTCTGCCAAAGAAGTAGTCATCACAGAGAAAAACATAGTGGCTTTTCTAGAATGTGTACAGTACCCAAAGGCATTAAACCAAAATAAATCTGTAGCTGTACAAATTGAAACCTTCTCATGGTAGCAAAGGCACGAAATTTGTTCTTCCAGACTACTACGAGACTTGAAATTGGATGGGGAATACTGGCTGTGTCTTGTGCATTTGATGGTGACAGGATATTCTGATGAAGGAACCACAGTCTCCATATAAGAATATTGGTGCAGGACTGACAGAAGTTTCTCCTGCTAATAAATCACAAAACTTTTAAAATTAGAATATACAGATTAACTACAAAAAGGTCATTTATAGTTTATTACATACCAAAGAAAACCACAGTTCAAATTTTTCAGCTTCCCCTTCCAGTTATAAAGGGAAGAAATACTTAACACATTAAGTCACATCTGAAAAAACTCAACCTTATTCAATCTTGCAGTTATTTATAAATCAAAATATTCATCTCACATTTTCTTACGTATTAGTGAAAAGACCAAGGCACTAGGCAATTTTTCACTTTCATAAATTTTCCTCTACATATTTTAATATTCAGAATATTAGTGCTTATCATAAAAAACTATGATGAATTTCTTTTATGTATGAAAGACAGGGGTTGTTTGTAGGGCTTTTCCAAAGTTTCTTATTATAAACAACTTCTCATTCTGTTTTCTTTTATTGAAAGACATGAGTGAATTGTGTTGGATCCTCCAGCTCTGCTTTCTTTATATCTCTTGTATTACTAGAAGATCAAAACACTACGAACTGTGCCCACTTAAAGCACAGTTATTAATTTTATGCCTTCCTTCCTCTAAGCACCACTGCTGCTTCTTCCCCTGAAATTACAGAAGTTATTAATACTTTGCAATAAGGCATTTCACTTCTGGATCTCCAGTGTTTTTACAGTGAACATAAAATATTTTTTAAAAGAAGGATTTCTCATTGGGTGCTATACAAAGAAAAAAAACCAACAAAACAAACAAACAAACAGAACAACAAAAAACAATGGCCAAAATAAAACCGCCAAAATAAAACCACCAACAAAACCCCCAAACCAACCAACCAAAAAATTCCAACCAAAACACCCCCAAATAAAACCCCCTAAAAAATCAGGAAGTAAAAAGCATGTGTCTAAACCCAAATGTTTGTGTGAGGTGAAGAGCAATTACGTGCTGGATATCTTGACTCACGACTAGCTTTGTGCACACATATGACAAATTACATTTCTGCTGTTCTTATTAAAAAAGCACCTAAGCTGACACTTGAGGCAAGTTCACAGTTCAGGCTCTATTTAACACAAATTATCTCTCATCTCTCAGTTCTGTTTAAAAGAAATTCCAAGTAAATACAAAGCCTTGAAACATGCATTTCACAAGTCAGAAGCAAACTGTTCAGTACTATGAAGAGACACAATTTTAATCTGGCTCCAGGCACTCATTTGCTAAGTCAAGATATAACAGAATACAAATGAAGTGATCATTGGACAAAAATAATTTTGAAAATAGTGTTTTACCTTTCTGCTAAGATTCTCCACTCAATTATCTCACTTGTTTGAGTTTTCTCATACAAGCCCTCAGTTCCTACCTCAAAATAATACCTGTAAGTGCAAACACTACTAATTTGTTTGCCATAAACTGAGTACAGTGTTCCTAATGTCTCATATGACTGTTGATGACTTTGCTAAATGAAATCAGGAAGCAGAAGCGATGACAGTTACTAAACATGAGGTACAGTGAAGGTTTTGTTTCTTTCCAGGAGAGAAATTTTCTTGAACTTGAGTCCTGGCAAGTAAGAAAGAATAGATGGGACCACAGCGCAGCAAAAGTCCAGTTTGAAAATTTTGCCCACGCAATCTTTGTATGGGTCAAGTAGTGGGGTTTTTAATGTTTGGGTGTTTTAATACACCTTATAGTATCTCTAATTTCAGAGATCACAATGAGAGACCTTTTCTATTCCTGCAATGTATAACCCTCTTGGAACCTGGCTATAAAATAAGATTGCATTGGCATCTTGGCAGCCAAAAATGGCCAGGCACAGTAGTCAAGGACATTCAGAAAGGGCAGAAATGAGCTCCACATATATATGTGAGCACTGGGAAACATTGTCATCGTGGTTCAAAGGAGCCAGACATCCCCCTGACCTTCACCTGATGCCTCATTAGCAACTGAATCCCATTAAGCAACGTTATGCCCAACACTTTTTAATCTAGATACATGTTAAACAACAACGTACATCCGTATGCATGCCTATATCCAGATCTGTATTTACATACATATAAATACATATGCATATAGTGCATCTATTAAGCATATCAGCTGCATTTTAAACAATATCAGGTTTGAACTGGAGATGGCAGTCTAAGCTGGAATCAGCAATGGTTGAGAAGCAGTGTGCTAACGTGAGTGAAAACATTGGAGGAGAGTTCATGGGATCCTGTACCCAGCACTTTTCAGACATACCAAAGTCTGCATAAAATGCCTTAATCACATACCAAAAATCTGTTTTCAACTAAAGTGCACACAATCCTTAGTCACAATCCAGAGAACTGAAAATATGCTAAGAAACACTGAAAAAAATTTTTGCTTAATTTACAGTTTAATCAATGTATTTTCATTAAAACAAAGATATTTCAAAAGTATGGAACTACAGACTTCTGAACTGTGTGCCCAGGCTGAAGTTTTTGTTCCCCATTCTAAAAGTGGGATATTACAGTATTACAGGAATAATCTTCAGTTTAAAGACAGTATATTTAAAAATATGCCATGAGTACTAATGAGGAAAAGTCAAATATGCCTTGAGGACTGCTTGTCAAAAAGCTTAAAAAAATTGTCTCCATTATTATCACAATATTGTCCATGGCCGTGGGGACTCTGCCAGAAAACAGGGTGGTGTCGAATGTTTCAGGGTAGTTCCATGTGAAAGAGGAAAGACTGCCTGAAAGTTGTTCTAAGATCTTTATGGACAAAAAACTCAATCAACAAGCTGCCCTAATTGCAAGACAAGTAATGAACCCCAAGTTAGAACTGGCTCTGTTCAGAATCAATGTCAGTGCAAAGAGAGGGCAAAGGAAAGTGTTGCTAAATAGCTGGTGCAACTCAGGAGCAGAGTTTCAGTATTTTTGGGTAGTGTTCGAAATAATTCTTAACCAGAAAAAAACCCCAACAAAATTCCAAAAAGAACCACAAAAAAAATTCCAAACCTGTTTTTTCTTCTGCTGCTTTCTGCCTAACAAATTACTTTTTTTCCCTAAAAATGAGATGGGAATTCCACCCTGTCAGCACACTTAGGCATCAAGGTGGGGCAGTGCCCCATCCCAAACACACACATTTGATAAAGCAAATTGTTTGAGTTCTTTTGAAATCCATGGAAATATCCCCCAGGAGCACTTATATATTTTTTGAAGTGGACACACGCATTCATTGAGGCATTTTATTACGAATCTTTATAAAAGGTCGTGGAGCAAGACACGTCAGTATTTGTACAAGATGGTACGTGCCTAGGATTCATAAAGGAATCACGTGAGCTGCGAGGTTGGCCCCTGGTCAAAAAAGAGCTCTCCACAAGTCAGAATCTGGCATCTGCATTCACACATGTTCTGTACGTCACAGGAGGCTGTGGGAGAAACAGGGAGGCAGAGACAGATGGCAAAAAGCCCAGAGGGAACCAGCACTGGTTTCTCCCTCCCCTGTTGAGGTCGAGGAGAAGGACAAGAGCTCTGCTCCCTACATCCATGCCTCGGACTGAAACCAAACAGTAAATCTACTTTTTTTCTTTTTTTTTTTTAAGGCGATGCATTTGTGGGAGATGTAGGAGACTTGGCCTTTTTTCACTGATTGGTCTCTTGACCTTTTCTTTTTAAGGAAAAAGATGTTGAGCATGGTCTTCAATTTGCTGAGTGTTGATATTATATTTAATGAACAAACATTTTAAAGAGAGAAAAAGGTCTCAACTCCTCCCATCTGAAATCTGCAATTAGCAGAGCATAGTTTATTTTTCTTCTAGCATTTGCAAGCCATCTTTACCCAGTATGTATTGGTAGAAGCACAGAAATCCACTGGCAGTTACATTTTACTGAATCTCCAGAAATTCAGAGGAAGTCACACTGCTGGATCATGTACAGGTAATTATTGCTCCTTGAGGCTGGCAATGATTACGGAGGACAAGAACAGCTCTGTCTGTAGGCAGGCAGGGATCAAGCAAGCAGCACATCCTCTGCCATGGAAGCAGGTAGCATCCAAATGGAATGCCATTTACTCATATCACAGCTAGATTTGGCTCCCAAGCCAAATCTTGTTAAACCTTTGCAAAATCAAGTACCAAAATATCCTTTTGCCTTGTCTGATGCAATTCTTTTCTCCTTGGCTTGCTTGTCTTGCCTGTCTACACCCATCCAGTATATCATTGCTAAGAAAACCTCCCTCTGCAGACCATAGAGCCTCTTCTTTCCCTCTCCACAGATGACGGTCTCTATGAGCTCTTGTCTTTAAATTTGGGCTATAGAACAATTGTCTGTCTTACATGTTGGCTTCATCATATTCTACTTTCTCCCTCCTTTGCTCTCAGTCTGTTTTGCTTGATCTGTTCTTGCTGGGTCACAGCCTTCTCACTCTTCTGCACCCTGCAGTCATTCTTCAGATCCAAATATCTTCACAGCATCCTTTAATTCAGTCCATTCTGCCTCCCCTTTTAGCAGTGATGCAATCACTGTACCACATTACAATTACCTTGCTATATTTAAGTTATAATATTATGAAAGAATAAGGAACATATTTTGGTGATGTATAAGAAGAAAATGTACCAAATAATCTCTGCCTGAACAGAAAGCCTTGTCAACAAACCTGATGTAGTCTGTTAAGGAGAAAGAGAGTTCTGGAAAGTAAAAAACATGATGACCATTTCTCAAGAAAAAGTGTCCTGGCTGCAAAAGTGACATTTCAAAGCAAGCCCTTGTCTATAAAACATTTTTGTTCAGTTAGAAACAACTGACAGACCCTCCAGCCTGTCTCAGGCCCTGTGTGGGCAGGTGATAGGTCCAGGAAAGTGAGAATGAAGCTTGCCACTAGTACAGACCACAGGGTTGCCCAACAACATAAAACAAAGCTTTAGGTTTGTTTAGGTACCAAATTGTTGGTACCAATGGCATCTCTTGCATTGAAGTGGGATGCTCATATTCATTACCTGAAATCACTTCAAGAAGAAATTTCACAGAATATCCTATCATAGAATTTAGGTTGGAAGGGACCTTAAACATAATCTAGTTCCAGCCCACTGCCATGGGCCGGAACACCTTCCACTAGACCAGGATGCTCAAAGCCCACTTTAATCTGGCCTTGAACACTGCCAGGAAACAAGTTGCGGCATCCACAACTTCTCTGGACCACCTGTTCCAGTGCCTCACCACCCTCACAGTAAAAAATTTCTTCTTAACATCTAATCGCATCTCTAATTTTATTGATTTCACAGTAGGCCTTCCTTCCCCTTTTAATCTCAATAGTTTGTATCTCTTTTCTTCTACATTATTTAAATAGATTGTGTGCTCTTTGGCCAAACTCAGGCCTAGGTGAATTCTACATTATATCTATGCTTTTATATAAAATTTTTTAGTTCAGCTTCCGATTGTGAAGAACACAGAAGGGTAAGGTGATGGAGTCACCTGGTAGAGAAGATTTTCTTCCTTCTCACACCTGCTAGCGTTGGTAAGCACAGTATAAAATTACTTTCTCCGTTGGCTGGAGAAACAATTTCTCCAACAATAATCCTTGATTGTGGGATTGCACAGGTTGCATCTGCTGCTGCTCTGTTTCTGAATGTTGTCATCATCCGTGTTCTGACACCAGCCACTGGGTTACTACTCTCTGTCAGCAGCTACAATCTGGATAGCAACTTTACTTTGTCTGAAAGGATCTTACTGGGAAGGTGAAGAATCAGGTAGCTGGATTTATTCTTTGGGAAATTACATACTGGCACTCTCCCCCTTCTTCATTTACATTCAGGTGGAGTAACTCTGGCCACATCAACTGCTAGTAGGACTACAAGGCACACAGTTTCCAGCTGAAAGAGCTAAGGAGAGGTAGACAAGTTCTCAAATGGAAGATGATGGCTCACTAAATTTAGTAATGAACTGGGACAAGACACATACTAATCACTGATTTAACAGATTATTTTGCACCCAGAGAATCAGTCATGTAGAAACCTTTGCCTTGCAGAAGAGCCTTGGAACAGGAGCAGCACTTCAATTCTTCATAAGCATATGGCATTTACTTTCTTAGCAGCATCTCTCAGGTCTAGCCTTCTGCAATTGAGCTGGCTCCTGGCACCTGTGACAGCTGAAGAACCCTCCATACTCAGTACACGCCTACACGAACTTTAAACAGGCTCTTGAATGACACAAACTTTCCTGATACTCTAGAAGTAGTTCTGGCTAGCTTGCTGGAGGAGACCCCCTGTCCCTACACACATTGAGACAAATGGAAAGTGCTTGCATGGATGGTACAGCAGCTACCATCCAGTTTTCATCAGCACGACAGGACAGGTGAGATGTGCCTTAGAGCTTCATCTCTGATAATTGATTCCTTTTCTTTCCCATAGAAAAAAGGTAGGAAAGAAGCATATTATGTGCTTCCTAGCACAAGACAGGGTGGTGCATTTCACCTC
The DNA here is from genome assembly GCA_013397565.1 of Ptilonorhynchus violaceus. Lineage (NCBI taxonomy): Eukaryota > Metazoa > Chordata > Aves > Passeriformes > Ptilonorhynchidae > Ptilonorhynchus > Ptilonorhynchus violaceus. Next base: position 496,802 of record VZRJ01006850.1, read on the forward strand.
CTCAGTTTTAATTGTCATCAGTACATACTGAAAAACAAACTGCCTGTTGTTGGCACAAATATTCCAGATAACGAGGATTCAGTTCATCACCCTGGACAAGTTCACAGCAGCCCCTGTCTTTTCATGCCAAGATGCTCTTAGCTCAGAATCCATGTGCTGGCTGGTCCACATCATTAGGATACAGAGAGTCTCATTTTTGGTACACTTCCAGTACCTGCTTTGTCAGTAGAGAAGGATTAACATCAGGCACGCATACCTAGCAGTGGCTGGTTGGTTCTTTTTACCTCCTTAATTTAGCATGGGTTTTAAAATTGTAACAGAAATCTTCTAATAGCTGATGAAGATAATACTAGAGAATATTATAGCAATCAAGGCCAGATTCTAGCAAAAGGAAATCCAAGTACTAGGTTAGTATCATGATAGCCTGCAGTATCACCAGGGCTGAAATGAACAATACACAGAGAAAAACAAGCTTCTCAAAATGATCAGAACCCAAAAAACAGGATGTAAGGAAATTACTTAAAGTATTGGATTTCATGTAGAAATTGGAGTTGTGGTATTCAGTCTTTAATCTAAAAGCTGCACAGTCTAGAGACACTCTTCAAATACATAAAACATGTTGCAAAGAGAATGGGAACAAGCCTTTCTCTATGCCCACAGCTAAGATAAAAAACATCAAAATCCAGCATGGTAGATTTATCTTTTCTTACAGTCTACCTTAATACTAATAATACCAAAACCTACAAGAACTTGGAGAGGAAGGATAATCTTTAACAATTTATTTCAGAGCAGACAAGTCTGTCCTGCCACATAGTCGAGTTGTAGCTGATAGTGCCACACTCTGGAATAAAAAACAAGATAAGCTTTTGCATTCCATTCAAGGATTTCTAACACCACTATTGTTCAGAAACCTTCCATTTGAATACTGAACTCCGGAATCTGTAACCAAAACTGCTTTTTGGCTAATCGTTTTTGCTATCTTTTGTTCCTGTTGTTACAATGAAGTGAAAGACTTGCAAAGCTTACCAGATTTACAGCATCTGAAAGCTGGTTTGACAATCAAGTGTCATGTAAAAAGAAAGAACAAAGCAGATTTTTCTTCCTGCTACTTAGTTTAAAACTTCTAATGGCTCCTGAAAGCTCACATTTTTACTCCAGTGCGTGTGCAGATGTTCACCTTATATGTCACAGTGAAGCTGAATATGCGTATATTAAAAAAAAAGAAAATCTGTTCCTATCATAAATATTGATTTATTTAGTAATTAACTTGCTCCTTTTCCAAGTCTGTTTCCCTGATTTCCAAACTATGTGGAGTTAATACTGCATGGTTAGACCCAGGTCACTGTACAAATAGCAGGTTATTAACAGAAGGGCCACTGGGGCATTAGGGGCAGGAGCCTCAGTTTTGCCTGGGTTAAGACAGACTGTGCCAGGACAGGGAGAACAGCTCGATCAACATTTGCAGCACTTCTCTGTCTGCCCAGACAGGTGAGCAGCAGAGGCTGTAGCTCACAGGCACTGTACAGTGAAGACTTTGGCTGTGAGTGCTGTGCCAGCCTCCATCAAACCTGTGCTCCTGGAGTGCAACTTTAATTGAACTGAGCCTTTCCTCAGAGCTGCAGCATCAGGCTCCCTGTCACCAGCCTGAACAGGAACTGTGGTTGAGTGGAAACACATGGCACCTTTCTTCCTTAAAAAAAAATAACTGATCAGTCTTGTACCTTTTATCATCTTACTGACATGTCTTGTGGTACAACTGGATGTGCCGCTTCACCTGGGAAAAGGCAGCACGATGGCATCCCAAATCCCAGGGCTAATTTTTGGGCCCCCTCCTGCACAATTCGATCTTCTGGCATCTTCACAGCACAGCAAGAATTTGAACGTTTTTGCCTTTGGGCACCTAACTTTTAGTACCCAGCCTTTGCAACAGATGCAACACCAGCACCCAGCAAAGCTGGCACGCTGGGCAGGGAGTCTGCTTGAGCAGGCACAAAGGAACACTTTCCATCCACTGCAGACCAAGAGAATGAAAGGTAAGTATTTTTCCTGCACTCAAGTGCTTGTAGCTGTTACTTTTCAATTAGGTTCATAAACATTTCATCTGCGAAAGAGGAGATAGCCTGGTTTTCTTTTAGCCAGTTATAAGAACATTTGTTCCAGGGAGGCTGAGTCCCTTCTTTACCTCAGGGGACTAAAACTCACTTCTCTAAGAGGAAAGTAGCTTAGGTTCCACATACACCACAATCAGACTGTTGCATTGTAATTGGCAAGGCCTCTGGGGGCATTTTTACTTCCTGAGAGATCATGAGCACGTGTTTCTGAACCCCTCTTCACAATGCTGCTTGTCTTGCATTCATAGTAGTGTGGCAAAGCTGCAGCTCAGCCTTCTATATTATCATTCTTAAGTAAATTCTGACATAATCTGGAAGAGTAACTCAAACTTGAGTTGCACACTGGGAAGCTACTTATTAAAGGAAGTATTCTCAATTCTTTCACGGATGCCTAAAACAGCTGTAATCAGTATACACTTGACATTGAAAATTATTAAGCACATTTGAAGGCAAAACTGAAATTACTACAAATCACTATGGGCATGTGGTGGTGTCCTCCCAAACCAACCAACCAACTACAATATACCTACTTTAGTAGGTGTACTTACAATCCTGTAAGCTGCAAGTTGTTTCAGATTTGATGTGATTTCAAACTACAGCTAGTCAGGCAGGAGTCCTACATGCTCCTCTTGACTGAAGAGGAACAAACCTGACAGATTTGCCCCTGCACAACTTTATTGATTTGCAAAGAGAAGACACACAGGAAAGTCTAAATGTGCTTATAGCATATATCCATTAAGGCAACAATTATCATTCTAACCCTTTCTTATAAGCACATGGCTAACATCATGTGGAGCAATACCTGTTACAGCTAAGCAAGTCACAGTAGCAGAGGAAAATATTGCTAATAAGAGAACCTACCAAGTATGAAACACTCATTTTCACAGAAGGAATAAAGTGCATATTCACAGTTCCCTTCTTTTAGCTGTGAAAGAAAAAAAAAAAAATACTTTTTTGGTTAAAATCTGATGCAAATTTTCCCCTTAAAAACAAAAGTTCAGAATTGACACTGTCACACAAAAATTGACACTTCAAGGTTATGAACAAACTAAGTTTAATCTAAACCTAGTTTACAATTGCATCAGATGAAGAACAGTTTCAGTCTTTCCAGTCAACAAATGCAGCAGAAGCTATGTCTGTGTCAGCAAGTAATTTGATACAATAGGAGTGAATCCACAGAATCAAAGAGCTGATGAAACTTCTATACCTACAGTATTTACAGCCTGGAAATTTGAAGGCCCGGTTTTGTCTGAAGCTCCAGACATCCTCAACACATAGGTGGTTTCAAGCTGCCTGAAAGAGAAACCACTGCTGTAACTCAGGTCACCACTCAGAGCTGGAGGGCACCTGGTGCAGACCCAGAACCCAGGTCCCAGTTCCGAGTTCTCCAAAAGGAAATGAACTCAAGAGCACCAAAACGTCTTTGACAGCCAAACCAGACTGTGGAAAGTGGGGATGAGAGAGGGGTTTCCAAGCTGCACAAACTACACTGCTGCCATAGGTGCAGCTGGAGCCATCCCCTAAAGAGAACACAGGTCTTAGGATGTTCAGTCTCACACCATGCTTTTAACCCTGGCTTGTTTACTAATGAACTGCGTTGCAGCGTTCCCAGTGGAACCAGATGGCAGAATTGTTATCAGCATGTAGAGCATAAGCAGCAGTAGCGATGCTGCACAATTACAATGGTTTTCAAGTTTCATTCCACCCACAGTATGAATTTTAGGACAGACATACAAAAAGGGGCTGCTCAGGAGAACCAGAAAGCAGAATTACTGCTCCTGTTGCAGATGTTCACAAGAACAGCTGCTTATTTGCAGAAGTTAAAAATTCCTTCATATAAAGGGGCACCAAGATGCATGAGATGTAATACACTTCAAAAACACAAGCACTTTACAAGTCCATTTTACAAGCCATAATGTCTATTACATCAAGATTCAACAATACAAAGCTTGTCTTTATATTTAAAAATAGAATATAAACAAATAGTAATTCACATTAAGACAATTGCCACAGCAAAATTTCTCAGAGAAAGTGCTTTACCTACAGAAAATACCCTAAAACCTACCAAGCAAGCTCTAAAATTCACCAATTTAAAAGGGGTAGGGATAGAAACAAAAGAAAAGTGCAAGTGACATCCAAAACTTTGATAGAAGTCAAGAACTCCAAATGTGCCATGTGCCTCAGCTGACAGGTCAGCTTCATCTGGGGAGTCATCACCCCTAAATACGATACAGCACACCATTTTGAAAAAGTAACAGAATAGTTGATTTACTTACAAATGACTTTATTGAAGCTATAACTTAATAAATTTGATGTTCAAGATTAAAGTTATCTCACAGACTAAAAATCAACACAACAAGAAAAAAAAAAGTAATACAGATCTACTTATGTTATCCAACTGGTAGAATTGAACCTGAAAGAAGCAATTCTTTCAAGATAAGGAATTAAGACTATCACAGGACTGAATAAACAGAGAGGGAAATACAGTAATAGAGTACTTCACAGTAAAATACCTCTTTATTAGGAATATATTTAAAACTAGCTTTTTATTTCAGGTAAGAAAAATAGCATTCTGACTTTTAGTCAGTGCTGATTCTGGTCATATGCAACATTCTAAACAGCTAGAAAAGTTATTTGCACCATTGTTGCCATTAACAATTCTCCTAACTGTCTGTTCACTGCCTTTTTACCTTGTTCTTAAATATGTTGGAAGAAATTCTTCAAATAAGGTTCGTATTTAGATCTTGGTTAAGACTGACACTGACTTGACAGTGACTCAGCATTTGTTATTAGCTCACATGCAGCTTTTATAAGCTGATTTGAAAAGAACAACATGGTTCAGTAGCTGAACTACAAAGACAATTGAGAGGGCAACTATCCAGGAAGACTGTGGCAGAACAAATCCCACTCTTCTACTATACAGTTTAGTACTGTAAAGTAGCAGCAGTTTCAAGAACTTTTATACCTCTGTATAAGAGAGCACTGAAGAACAGAATATTGGGGTATTGCTATTAAAATTCAAACAGCAAATGTCATGTGTACATCTTTATACTCAGTACAAAGTCTAGACTCTCTTGCTATGCTGTAATTTAACAGTTTAAGGTAATTAATTAGATCATTCTGTAAACAAAGACATAAAACCCTTGTGTAAGCTTTACTGGTTTAGGAGTGTGTAGAAATACCCGCCTTCTAAAAAATAAAAAAGCTGTTTAATTTTCCATCATGAGCATATAAGTAGGTAGCATATTGTAAAACAAGTTTTTATCCAATTAAAAATGAAATCTCTGCATTTCATAAAAGTGTTATATAGCATTTGTAACAAAGTCTGTGTTTTTAGATACCTGACGTCCATTTTCAAAATGAGATATATCAGACAGGGAGAGTATTCTCCAGACAAATGTGTTAATTTTTGGTCTTGGAATTTCTTCTATCTTCTGCAGCCAATATGAAGCTAAAAGACACCTGTTTTAAGTAGGCTTCCATATGGAGATGTTTCTTAAACGCAGATGAAAACAATTGATAATGATATTACAATCTCCAAATACACAAGTTTGTGGCTGTTTTAAGCAGACTTTAAAAACTATTTAGAAACACCAAAAATAGGCTATTTCAGGAAGCAATCTGATACTCAAATAAATAGAAAATTTGCGTTTTAATGTCACATTGAATTTTAGTACATTTCAATCCAAGAAAAAATAAACATAGTAATGAGTACAGGATTATATATATTACAATATGCCTTGTTATAATACATTTTTAGCTTTATGATTAAAAAAACCTTGAGGGAAGATGGAGTTTGAGGTCATTTGAGTAATTGTCAGAACAAAGCATTAAATGCATTTCTGGAGTGAGTACTTTTATTTAATTTCAAAACCTTAAAACAGCATTAGACCTTGGCCTTTTGTTTAAAAAAAATTTAGCTACCACGGAGCTAGCTAAGTATGTCTTCTGACAGGTTTAAATGATAAAGAAGATGCTTTTCCCAATTTTACATACAATGAAAGGATAGATGATTTCAAAAACAGCACCTGTGTCTAACTCCATGTTGACCTTGACCTAGAAATGCATGTTACTGATCTCCACAAGGAATCCAACAAATTTTGGAAGTTGTCCATTTCACATGAAAGCAAGAGGAAGGGTTATCATATGCAAAAATATTTTTTCCAACTGTTCTTAATGTGTAATTGAAAACTAAAGGCATGGTCTCTTCATTATAAAAAAATAAAGGTACAACGGAAACTCTACAGGAAGATATTCAGCTATACTGAAGTTGCAACCCTCTGAAAGGAAGGAAAAAGGAAAAAAGTCAATTAGCTAAGCTTTGTGCTCTAACCAAACTACTTACAGTGATTTTTCAATGGCAAAAGCCCATGCTGACTGGGTGATTTGACAGTTCCAAATACTTTTTGTAATAATTTTTATTTGTATACAAGGACACTAAAATGATCCAGTCATGCAATGTTCACTTTAAGCATTCTGCATCTCTTTTCCAATCTTATAGCTAAGGATCTTGTTCCAGTCAATCTTGGTGCGGGTAACTGGCAATTGTCGACGTAAGGCCTTGAAAGTAGTGTCGGACATAGTCTGATAGTTCTCACTGATAGCAGTCTGTTAAACACAAAGTCATGCAAAACAAAGACACATGAAGAACAGAACTAGGATGCCATATAAACATTCAATGACTGAGTAGCCTGCTACCTCTTAAATAGGCTTAATAAAAACATGCTAAATTAAAATCATATTTTATGATGGAAAGCTGCTAGATATAGATTGAAACTATATGAAGAAAATTAGTGAGACATGTAATAAACTTGGCCACAGCCAAGGTGTTTCAGCAAACCACAGTGAGGTTAATCAGCAGGATGAATAAAGTGCTGATCAGAGTTACCTCATTAGCCTTTAATTACAGACAGCAAAGTCTTCCACTGTTTTTACTGTGGGGATGCTAAAGTCAGTCCACAACATTGTGTGAACTTGAATAATGCATACTATAGATTCTTCAAAAATTTTTATTAAAGAGTATTTCTTTCAAACTGACAGAACATGGTGTCTGAAATTTACCTGATGTTCAAGGCCTGAATGAACACATATCCACTTCTGTAGAGGGTATCCAGAACAGTTACACTTTTCTAACTTTGAAATGACTAATTGAAATAGGTAATGCCTATGGTCATATTTAGCAAAACTGTCTAACAGAGTAGTCTCTGAACAGAATCTGTACAAAAATTCCACTTAGGGAATGCACTAATGCTTTAAGACATCAGAATTGCTGATACTTGATCATGCAAGGAACTTTTCTGCTCTCAAAAAATTACTTCTGTTGTAATGTTAAGTAGGTGAACACAATCACCAGAAGGTATGGAAAGGCAAGACACAGTTAACAGCAGCACATAATCTATTTATTTGGAACTGCATTATCTTGCTAGTTATAGAATACTAACTTTGGTTAAGTATATGGTAATGCTATAAATACAAGTAAGAATACAGTATTTGTTTCCAACATACCTGATATTCATTTTCTGCAGCCTCTACAATTTTTATAAATTCCTTCGCTGTCTGGGCTTCATTCTAGGAAAAAAGCATTTAAATTAGGTCTGTTGTACAGCATAGTTCTAGGAGCAGTTGGATTATGTTTTTCCTATAGTTACGAGTGATGCCAGGTAGGCTTGATGAGAACACTTGAACATTCAGTGGCTAAACCGAAACTGAACAAAACATTCATCCAAAAGGCACATCCCATATTATGTTAGAAAAATAAAATCAAACTGTAACAAGCATAAAAATTGCCATGAAGCTCATTACCATGTTTTGATTAAAAATTCTATGGTATGATAAAAAGACATATGCAACAGAACAGCATTTGGAATGCACACACAAGTCTCTAAAAACATGCAAAGTATGGATAACAACATTATCAATGCTACCTTTCCAGTACAAATTCAAGAAAACTTCAAGAACATCAGCTAACCCAGAAGTTATAGTAGAATATAACCACAAAACAGAAGCAGATTTGTTCACCTCTAAATATTCTGAATCTGGAGACTAAGCTGATGAAAACACTAGACTTTATATACCTGGTATTCTAAACACATCCCCAGATACGTCTTGCAAAAATGAAGGTGCAAATTTTATCATGACTGACATGGATGAGGCTGGAAATGAAACTCTTTAAGGATGCAAGTGTGTGTTTGTTTTAAAAATAAAATATACTCCATCAGTCAATCTGGAGGCAAATTAGCTGAACTGCTTAAAACAAGTCTCCAGAAGGAAGTGAGGGTTCATGAATTTCCAAACTTCCAATTTAGCATTGGAGACACTCCTAAGAGTGCTTTTGCAGAAGCTGTTGAAAGTTAGGAGTGTTCTTGTCAAATGGGATTCCTACAAAGGCAAATACTTGGAGAAAACTCTGACAGCTTCAACTGTAACTGGTTTGAAGTTTCAGTGAAACCTAACAGCTGTGAAAGTGCTCCTGGACACTGCAAGAGACATGAAGGAGGTGGCAGAGACCAAGCAGATGAACAAATGAATGGGTTTCGACTTTTCAGTGAACTGAGGCAATGCTTTCAAAGGCTCTGCTAATGAAAGAAAAAATTCAGAGGTATGAGGTCTTATTTGTCTCAGCAGAAGACAAGGGATAAGAAAATAATCATCAGCAAGATTATTCACAGCTCTAGCAACAAGAGAACTCTTCAGTCATTTATTTCAGTTGTGCCTGTTGATGGTTTAAAATGGCTTCTCTGCCAAACAACAAAAAAGAGGAGTCATTGAGGCTCCTTTTAATCTACCTACCATTTCTTCTGTGTAAAATAAGAACTCATACACCCTCTGCCTTCTATGAAGCTCAAATCAAGGTTAAAAATTGGTAACCAGCAGCACACTTGCTTTTGTTTTAGTGAAGTTATGTAAAAGGTATTTTCTTACTCCTTGGTCTTCTGCTGCTTTACTGAATTGCAAAACAGGATTACGTTTCTTCCCAATAGAAAGTGAAGCAAAAACTATTGAAAGGAGAGCTGCATCCACATAATCTTCCCTGAAGCAACTCTTATTTGAATGAAAGACTAAATAGATCTCTGTTCTGGGGGGTATAAAAGTAATTTTATATCTACAGTTCCAGAAGTGTTATCATTTGGCACCACATTCCCCCTTTTCTTATGGTGCTATTTCAACTGAAAAGCCAACAAGCCTTGCTTTATATATTGATGAATTGAGCTATTGAGCCAAATTGGTCACTGCTAGTTGTTATAATTAAAATACTTTTACAATTTCTCTTAGCCAGTTTAACCTCACTGGCTTAAGTTTTATTAAAAAACCACTCCAACAGAAAAATCTTACTGTTTATAGACACAATTACAGACACATTATTTCAGAAGTAGTAGTTTTTCATGCTGCAACATTATCAACCCTTAAAAGACACATCTGTTACTATTTCCAAAAATTTTTTATTTCTATTGTTTGCTCCTCATTACTATAATGATCAATTTAGTAAGAAGCTGAAAAACAAAAGATGCTTTAATTATAAAGTGTGTTATGATTCTCAAGCTGAAGCATCTCTGAAAAGGCTTTTTGTACAGAAAAGCACGAGACTGACAGCACCAGTTACAGACAGGGAGAAAATGAAGGGGGAATACCCAGTACTGCTTCTCAACTGGTAGCATTGTTTACTATTTTAGCATACTGGTCTTCTCCCAGTGAGCAAACGAGGCAACCTAGAAATTGTATTACTAAAGGCAGTTATTGTAACTCAAACCTCCTTCATATTCAAAAACTAATTCTATAGGTCACTCTGCAGACCGAAGTTTATATACAACAGAAGTGCAGGAAGGCTGACAACAAGCTAATTAAAGCTTAAAATCAAAGTTAATTTAGCTTATATAAACCACATGAAAGTATACATTAATTTTTTTAAACTTTTTTTTTACACACTAACTACACATTAGGTAGTACATATTACATATAAAATATCTGTAAATTTGAACATTGATTCTCACACATGCAGAACAAACTAGCCTTGAAACTTCTGAGCTTTTTTTAAGCTTGCTTCTATTTTTAAATTAAAAAGTCACTTCAATATACCCACTAAGGTCTTTAAAGTTCACTTACAGACACTGTTAGAGAATCTTGTATGTCTTTATGGCTCACCAGCTGAACATTACCATCTTCATAATAGTGAACCTACAGAAAATTAAACAAAGAACCTCATATTAAGTTTTACAGATCAACAACATACAGGAAAATCAAAGTGTTGTGCTATTTATTATAGTAACAAACCTATACAAATCAACCAAAACCAAATATAAAGTGTTACAGAACAAGAGCAAATAGGAAAATCAAAATATGGTAGAATTTACTATTTTTGAGGGGGAATACTAAAGAGGCTACTCCAGAAACATTTTTGTGTTGATGTGCCTTAAGTAGTATTTCATGCAAAGAAGTTTAGGTTTTGATTAACATCATGAAGATGACAACACAATATTTATGTGACCTTACTAGAAACTCTTGAAATGAATAGACTAGACTATTCTAAATGGTGAAGATATATTTAAAATTAGAATAGTTTTGGGAAGATTTCAGGGTACTGTGAAGATTTTCTTCTTCCCCTCAACTGTTTTCTAGGGACAGTGCAACATTAAGCTTCCCTTTCTAAATCTGACTGGGTTTGATATTCTCCTCTATTAGATATGCCTCATAACAAAAGCTGGTATTTATCTAGACAAAGAAGTTCTTTGGAACAAAGTTTGCCAGGGTTAGATAGCAAAGCAGAATGAAATCTATTTATTCTTGAATGCTGTATCTACAGAACAGCTTCTTTGATTATTTTGCAGGACGAGACCACTAAAACTCAACCCAAGCTAACTTTAGTGCTTTTAAATTTAAATTAAGTTGGAAGGATATGAAAACATTTAGTTGCTAATGCAACTGTTGGAAAATATAAAAGTCAGGAAGCATATATAAAACTACATATGATCATTAACAATAATTGATATAGAAGTTATGGGGGTCATTGACATTTAAATAAGCATCCTTGAAGATTTTTTTACAATTTTGATAAAGTCAAGACAGTTGACACAGCTGATGTTATGAGAAAATCAAACATTTGTCTCACCCTATTAGACAAGATAACATTATAATTTTGAGATTAATGCACCATAGTATTTCATGTGCATTATGATATGTGCAGAAGACCCTCAGCTTTATAAATAACAAAAAAACCCCATGACACACAGTAAGACAGCTCTAACACATGAAAGGTTTCTTCTATCATAAAACATCATTTCCCATAATTCATTGTACATGATTGTTTTGCTTATTTTCAAATACTTGCTTTGCAACAAAAGGTATCAATCTAACCACAAAATAAGTTTCTTTTCAAATCAAACATTGCTGGGTAAAACTTCTGCCAGTCTTTTTCAATCCATTTCCTAAAACATGAGAAGTGCTTACTCAGTCCGCAATCTAAGAACTTCCAATGAAACAGCAGATCCCAAAGAAATGTGTTTCCCTTTGTCCATCATGATCCACTGTGGAAAGCCCAAACCTCCCCTGTGCTCCGAGGCCAACACCAGCACAAACATCTTATCTGTGTCACTGAGTCACATTCCTGGCAAACGCTCAGACCTAAAAACTTAACAGGCATAGAGTAAAATCTAATTCTGGGATGTGTTACATCTTAAACAAAATCTGAGAAGTAGCTTTCCTGTGCTATACCTCACTGCTGACATCCTTCTAGAATGCTAGGTCCGGGTTCAGAAGACTACAAGAAGGAGGATGTTTATGAACAGAACCTCTTGGAAAGGTTAGCTAAAGCAGGATGAGAATAACAAATTATCTAAGAGATAAAATTAGTAACCAGTACACTTATCAGTTGTTTTCCATGCACAGTTGGAGCATGTTAAACACCACAGGGACCTAGTAAAAGGCTCTGCTGTTGTTTTTCCCCTTACATATAATTAAAGAAAATTAAACAGAAGAGATTATGACAGTTGAGAATCTCCTATATTATAATTTATTAACAGAATTTAAAAAAAAAGGAAGAAATTGTGCAAACAATCTTAAAAATACTGAAGACACCTGAAGATAGCAGGTGATGCTGCAATTTCCCCAAACTTACTAATAAAAGGTCTTATCAGAAACAGGACAATTGTGTATTGCTGTCAAAGATTTTGCAAACAACACTGGAATTTCAGTACTCTAAAATTTTACTAATGCTGTAGAGAGTTCATTTTCTTGAAAAATATTTTGCTCCTTAGAACCAAAAAAATTAAACCACCTTTTTTGTTTGTTTCTTTTGAGAGGTTAAGGGGGATAACTCCCACATACATTGAAGAAATTGTACACAATGTCTAAAAATTTCAAACTGAGTTCAAAATTCCTTGGTGAAACAAGTAGTTTCTATACAAGCAAAAACGCAGAACTTTTCATCACTCTCCAGAATACAGACTTTAATGAATATAAATAATCACTTGATTAATTATGTGAAATAGTAATAAAAGACTATCTGGTGCCCAAATTGAAAAGTTGATTAGAACCTGAATAAATTCCTCATTCAGACTATTTTTTAGGTTGCTGCGCTAACCCTTCCAAGAATTAGGTAGACACCTGCTTCCTTGTTCTGGAAAAGCTCTTAAGACAGTTAACCAGAAGTGCATGCTGTCAAGAAAATGCCTGCTTTGCTGCAAGCTGGATTTAAGTGACAAAGTCTTGAGAAGCCTAGAAATTACTTAAGGTGCTGCTTACCATAACTGAAAGAAAGGCATATCTAACAGGAAAATATCAAACTCAGTCAGATTTAGAAAGGGAAGCTTAATGTTGCACTGTCCCTAAAAAACAGTTTGGGGGAAGCAGAAAAACTTCACAGTATCCTGAAACCTTCCCCAAACTATTCTAATGGTTGTCCCCGTTTTGACTATCATTCCAAATGTTACAGAATTTGCACCAGCATGGGAAAGCAGATTCAGGGTCCCCTTGCTTGGGTGGATCTGAACACAGCTACCACATCCTAAAATAGCATCCTAGCCTCAGACTAGAAAAACATTCCTTTGCATCTTCCTTCTGAAGTCATCCCTGAGCAGTAAGGATGAGCAAAACTTACGGAGGCACGAAAAGAGCAAGAAAAGGAAACTTGACACTGTCTTGTGGAGAAAAAAAAAAAAGTACTACACTGAAAGTCAAACTGCACTAAGTTGCTAGTTCCCAATCCCAGAACTGTTTCAATAAACTGCTGCAAAGTAAGTGTACACATTCCAAGGAACCAATCCAGAAAGTAAAGTCTCCCTGCCTACCACATGACAGTCAGACTTCCTTTGGTCTCAAGACTTCTGCCTGCTTAGAATTCCTCCTTCCTGGATGCCCTAAATCCAAAGGAAAAGCCAAATTCTGAATGACAAAGACACAGATTCAAAAATTTCTGATGGTGGAATTGCTGAAACCAAAGGCTTCCACCTTTCTGAACAACAGGATCAATAGGATAACATGAGAAAACCCTCCTTATCAGTTAAAATGAAAAAAAAAATTCTACTTCAGAAAGGGCCTACCCTCATGAAAGGCTTGTCTCACCGTGAATTCAAGAAAAGGGAAACGAGAGAGGTATATGCCTGGCTAAGGTGAATACACCTTCCCAAGTCCTCTGAATCATTTCCTTAAACACATATTTTATGTTTATAAGAATTAGATAAATATGCCATTAAGTCACTAACACTTAACTGAATGGGCATTGCTGCTTTGCTTATTGGGTCCCCATTTTCCCTTAACATATTTAATACACTGGCCTGAGTCTCCATTGATAATGATGGGAGACTTTATGGCTCAGGACACAGTTTGAGATAAGCATACCTGAATTTTCAAGATGCCAGCCACTTGAGTGGTTGAAGGGGTGATTGTAAACTTCCATTCTGACCTCCAACGGCCATTCCTTTAAAGAAAACCAATAAAACAGAAATTGGATGTCAACCCATTGGTTATGAAAAAAAATCCCAAGATACAACTGATAGACAAAGGAAACCAGAGAATGAAATTTGCAGTGCAACTACACATCCACAAAATCTTCCCCTAAAGATTCAGCCTCATAATCAATCAAGAACAGAACAGTTTCCCAAAATATCTAACCTCAGGTTTTGATGTGAACCAGGGAGATTTATTATTAAGGAACTTTTAACAGTAGGACTTCACTCCTGAAAGTACCTAAAGCCTCCAATGTTCTTTCTCTCTTGTAGTATTAATTAGGCACACACAGTTAATACTTCGTTTCCGGGACTCAGATTACTTGCTAGATCAGCCAAAGTCACACTTAACCTCAGGCTATCAAAAACTTGAATGGAAGGAACATTACAGTAGAAAGACTTTCTGCTGTGCTTAACTGTAACTAGGCCTTTCAGCTCTTCTAGCATTTCCCTTCCAGGACAACCATTTCCTTCCAGTTTCCTTCCACAAACTCAGAATCCTTGCCAAAATGCTTAAAGGGTGTTTCAAAACCTGGAAAACAGTATGGGGGGAGTGTAGTTTCACCTGATTTCATTCCTGTAACTAGACGTTTTCTTATTTAGCTATGAAGTTAGTGGATTAGAAGGTTAGTACTACAGAGCAGTATTAAGAATGCACTGTGGCTGTCCTTGATTTGTCCTGTGTTTGCACTTAAAGAAGGAAAGACAGTTGATATTGTGAGTTCCAATCCTGCTAATGTTAGGTGTAGATTCCAGTGCATTCAACAAGGGGAGAGAAAGAGATAAAATATTAAAATTACCTACTACTAATGGATCTATATATTGACACATCTTAGCAGCAATGATAACTCAACTATAAAGCCACTGGTTATTACTTCAGACAATATCCAAATTATCACTGAACATACAGACTAAGACAATCCAGGAGCTTGTTGGCATTGCTAAGAAAACTGAAAGGGATGCCCAAGTCAGAGACACTAACCCTACTGGCAGCCGTATAGACTGACCCACTGTTTATGAGAAAGCTTATGTGCTGAATTACACCTTTGGTACAATTCTAGTTTTTAGATGCCTGGGATTCAATGGATAGCTAACAGATTTATTTGCTTCTTAACCACTCTGTGGTCCCTTGAAGTTAAGATGACCACAATGTTTCCACTCTAGGATATCTTTGTTTGTCCTTAAGATGCTATTAAAAATAAATAAATAAATTCAAGTTCAGAAGGATTTTTCTGTAGGAAATGCCCTAAGGTAAAAACAACACCCTGACTTTATTTAGCTCTGCTGATTTAGAATGTTTTGTAAGAGATTAACTTTCCTTTTCTTTCTTTAATAAACCATCTATCCTACTACGCTGATAGTATTTCAGATAATAACAGAGTATTTTTCTTTTGCATATATTGGTTTTCTATCATCCAACAAACTTACTGTCATAGTAGGTTGACAGACTTCCAAATGCCTAAAAAGCTGGAACACCTTGAGAATAAATACTGGCTGTGGCTTGGGCTGGATATCTAGACATACAACTGGATAACTGAGGAGTCTGGTTAACTTGGAACCCATTACTCCATCTCCAAATCTCCCCAGACAATAAGCATTTATTATAACTCGATAAGATTGATAATTAGAGTATGACTACCCCTGAAAACTCTTAAAAACATGGTCAGTATTTACCTATAGATGTCCAACCATAACTTTTAATAAAGAAAACTTTCAAGAAAGATTTTCTCCATCTATAAAAGGTTGCTGCATCACTGTTCCTCTTCTTTAAAGACTACAAAATTAATTATTTGGAATGTCAAAATTCATTCATACTTCCAAACTAAAAAGAAAATAAGCATTATTTCAAGTTACTCTTAATATTGATGTAAAACATGCAGACTTAACTAGTCAAGTTTAAGTCAACAGGAAAAAATATTTCTTAGCTCTGCAAATTCAATAAAAATCAGTGTACTGGGCAAATAATTTAACTGATACATACACATGCTGAAATTACTATGGATATGTAATATCTACCTTCAGAATCAAACCCTAAAGATTTCTGTACTTCCATTCATTACCTGTATGATTACTAATATAAATTTCAAGCAGATGCAAAATAGCAAACCAAATAATAATGAAATACCTTTCTTCTGACAACTGCATATATAAACTATCTTTAGGATATAATCTCCTTAACCCATTCCGGACACTGTGATATTTTATGTCAACTCTGGCCAGTTTCCTGTATGGAGCTACCCAAAGTTTACTCCAACCTGTGGAAAATATCGTTCAACCAAGTCCAAGGAAAAAAAAGAAGAAAGCTGAAGTTTGTAAGAGTTTATTTCATGCAAAATCACCTTTATCTACCTTACCCCAAAATTAATCACTCAAGTCACACCGTACTGTAATTTTTGATCACCTTCTTTCTCTGAGACATTCAAACTAGAAGGAGCTGGTTTTATTCTGTCAGTCACAAAGGAAGCCAAACAAGCCAAAGCAGCTGTATTAGGGAATACAGCCATGAGTATTGGTGTCAGTGTGATAAATGGAAAATTAATCACATAAGTCATATATGCGATATGGAATTTTGCAAAGTTCTCCAAAGGAGATGTGGGCACGCAGTCTGCCATTTTACTCACCACAAAGGAAGAGATTTCTCCAGTTTTGGCAGAAAAACTTGGAGTGCGGTGGAGGGCGAAAAAAGATCACATACAAGATGTGCACCCACCACCTTCTCTGAACTAAGGATTATCAGTGTCATGGCATGTATTTAGTTTGTTGTATTTTACTGTACGTAGATCCATACAGAAACTTACCAAAAATTTTTTGCTTGAAACTGATGGCTCTCTATGCAGGCAATAATCGTTTGCTGTCCATCAATTGTTTTACCATACACCTTAATTAGGAGAAAAAAAAGAAGCAAAACAAAAAACAGAGTCAAAGTTTCAGTAGATCTTGCTGGTTCTACTATTGTTACATAAACTGTAAAATTTAATTTCATAACCATTATGCTTATACACAATCTTCTGTACATGAAACATTATTTATTACAATGCAGAAAAATCTAAGGCTAAAAAACCTGAAGGTTAATGAGATTAACTAAATTTTATACACTGTGAACGCATTTTCCTGCAACTACAGAATTTTAAGCCTGTAACAGTGACTATTGAGACAATATATATATTATCAGCTGGGTTTCAAACACCACTTATTCTACAACTATATGATGATTTAAACCTGTAGAGAATAGCAAAAAGGTGACTAAAAGGGTAGGTTTGGTCCTCTGTTCTGCTTTATCCCCCAAAATCAAATACTACTAAAAGTGATCTCAGTGAATGTCCAATCTGGTTCCCTTTACTGGAACTGGAACTCATCTGACTGCCTGGTAATCCAATTCAACTTGTTAACTCACAACTGATTTACTTTTTTTCCCTAGTTAATTTTTCTGTCACGTCAACATAAAGCACAGAACAGCTATCAATAGATCAGTTTGCTGAGATTTAAATACTCATAGGGCTTGTAACAGTAAGCAAATGCTATTTTAGTCCAGACTAAGAGGTTGTATTTCAAGAAGCTATCAGAACCACCAATTCTGGTGGTAAGATACAGCATTTGGATACAGAGGAGATATGATGGAGCAAAACCAGTCTGCTTTACTGAGACAGTTCTGTCAGTAAACCAAGCCAAGGCAGACATTTCTATCTTACGGAATTTTTTGCCCCCCTCTAAGCAACCGGCCAGATAGCCAGGATCAGCAGGAGCAACCTGCAGTAATCCACA
Organism: Ptilonorhynchus violaceus; assembly: GCA_013397565.1. Lineage (NCBI taxonomy): Eukaryota > Metazoa > Chordata > Aves > Passeriformes > Ptilonorhynchidae > Ptilonorhynchus > Ptilonorhynchus violaceus. The sequence goes on from VZRJ01006850.1 coordinate 514,611, forward strand.
AAAGGCCTTAATGCTTTAAGAAATTAAAATAAAAATGCTTAAATACAGAGGTAAATCTTCACTATGACCTGCAGTAACCACCCACTAGTAGTCCAATAGCTGAAACATTAAACTTCTGAAGCTTTCCCTTATTTCCCTGTATGAATCCCTGACAGGAATAAATTCTTTACAGTAAAAACTGCCTATCTTTCTCGTTTACAAATAGCTCCCTTCTAAAATTTATATTTATCTATAGTGGTATAGTGGTTATGTAATTTAGAACTTACTGTGCAGACACCATTTGGATAGTGTTCCTTCACATATGCTTTCATTGCTGTTTCAACTGAATTTCTCCAGGATTCTATGGCATTTTCAACTTCATGGGGTCTAGGATCAGTAGCCTCCTTTCTCAAGTGATCAAATTTAAAAGAAATCTTGTTCTTGGGATCCAGAAATTTTCCATTTCCCAGATCACCATGCTCTGTTATCAAAACCTGTATTATAAAATTTAAGTTAAAATTTTATATTTCATTTATATATAT
>VZRJ01006852.1:0-34800 GCA_013397565.1 Ptilonorhynchus violaceus
CTTTCTTCATCTGAGAGATGCTCTGGCCTGTGAATCATCTTCACGGCCCTTCACTGGCCTCTCTCCAGTGGGGACACGGCACTTCAGCTGTGGCCTCACCATTGCTGAGGAGAGGGCAAGGATTCCTTCCCTCAGCCTGCCGGCAACACTCCTCCTCATACAGCCCAGGCTGCCATTAACCTTCTTGGCTGGAAGGACATGTTGTTGCCTTGTATTAAGTTTGCTGTTGACCAAGACCCCCAGGTCCTTTGCACAAAACTCCCTTGCAGCCCGCTGCTCCCAGCATGTGCCGGTGCCTTTGCTGAAGGCGCGCGCTGCCCCACCCTCCAGAACGGGCAGAAGGGGATGAGAAGAGCGCTGCCAAGGATGGGCAAAAAGGGGGACTTCATTAGAGAGAGCGGGGCAGGAGAGGCATTCAGTGGCAGTGACTTTGTCACAGACAGATTGTGTCCCAAATAAATACATTCAGCCTGATGGAAACCGTGGTGCACAAGGGCAAAGGGGCTGTGCAAGACCCTCTGGTGCTTCATGAAGTGGTTTGTAAGGTTCCTTCAGGACAGGATGCACCAAGGGCTTCCTCCTCCAGCCAGACCTGCTTTGGGGTTAAAGATGTTGGGGCAGAGAATCAAAAAGTCAGTTGGGGCACCCCACATCACCCCACAGCCTCCTCCTGCCCACACTGAGTACCCTGAGCACCCATTATGTGCAGCCCCAGACCCTGAGCCTCCTTTTCTCCCTTGCTGGACCATTTCCCTCTTCCCAGACCCTCTTTTAGAGTCACCATCACAATGAGACCATGACTTGCACCCAGCTCATGCTGGGGCTGCTCCAGATGGAGGGATTTGGGGTAAAGCCTGTGCCAGACCCTCAGAAGAACACACAGCTTGGAGGGAGAGGGGAAAACCAAAAAATAAACAAAAATAAATAATTCCAACACTTTTCCTTCTGTTTTTCCTTTACAACACGTGCCTGTACTGCAGGAAAAGGGCAGCAGGCACAGGGGGCTCAGCCAGGCCCTGCAGCCTTGTGGGGCTCAGGCCGTTCCTTCCCCATTTCATCCAGGTTTTGGGGGCAGGCTGGGCTGTAAGGTGGAATGTGGTTCAAGAGAATTCCTTCTCCATCCCCTCCTGCCCTGTCCCAAAGGTCTCTGGGATGGGGGTATCCCCCCCCCAAATCACAGCCACCCCCAAGAGCACTGGGAGGCCCAGGGCTCTGCTTTCCCCCTCCACAGCACCCAAATCCAGGGCAGCAACGAGACTGCTCTGCTCACAGCCTTCACTGTGGGAGCAATCCTAAGGGGCCTCCCAAGGGTTCCAGGAAGGTTTTTCCCAAAGAAAAGAGAGAGTTCTGACACTCCTGTTGGCCTCTCCGATGATCACCATCAAAGCTGCAGTGACAGTGCCCTGGGGCTGTGACGGGTGGCCTGGGTGCTGCATCAGTTCCCAGGTCTTAGTCCCCTGTGGGACATTCCATGCCTTGAGGGACAACAACCCCAGCCTGGTCCAGGTGAAACACTTTTGTTGAAGAAATATTGCTGGTGTTAAAAATGGCAGCATTTGGAGGTAACAGAACAGTTTGGAAATCCTGGGAAATCCTGGCTTCAAACAGTATAAAAGAAGTTTCAGCAGAGACAAAGCATTTCAGATTTTCTTTCCCAAATGGTATTTGCCTTTTTTTCTCTTCATATAGAATTTGAGAAAAATAATTTATGCACGTGGATGCAAAATGCAGTGTTCACCCTGAAATGAAGGTCTCCAGAAATTTCACTTTGGTGTCAAATCAAAGAGCTCCTGGTTTTGTCACTGCACCACAGAGCTGACCCCAACAGCTGCCACAAAGCTCCAAAGAGCTTGAGCACATGGTATGGAAGTGCTGTCCCCACCAGCAGCCCTCTGTGGCTCTGGGGCCACTTTGGGATGCTCCAGGGACGTACTCACCGTGCAGCTCCAGCGTCCGGCCCCGCACCTCGATGGACAACTTCAGCTGGCCTGGGGACAGGAGAGGAGAGGCTGAAGGAGGCAGGACTCGCCCACCCCACAGCTCCAAGGCTCACACAGGGCCAAACACATCCTGCCTCCCCACCCCACGCCCAGGGAGCCAAGGGGAAACATCTCAGCTCACAGAGGTTCAGGTTGGATATCAGGAAAGGTTCTTCCTCCAGAGGGTGGTGGGCACTGAACAGGCTCCCCAGGGAATGGTCCCAGCCCCAAGGCTGCCAGAGCTCCAGGAGCGTTTGGACAACGCTCCCAGGGATGCATAGGGTGGGATTGTTGGGGTGTTTGTGCAGAGCCAGCACTTCACTGATCCTGGTGGGTCCCTTCCAGCTCAGGATATTCTGTCATTCTGTGATCATGTCCTACAGCTCCAGATACAAAAACATTCCAGGGAAACCTGCACGCTGTTTTTTCTCAGCACACAGTGAGCTCTGATGGCAGAGGCACGAGCCCATGGCAGAGGGAAGTGGGAGCACCGAGGTGACACAGGGGCTGTGGGATGAGTTAGCCCTGGTTTAACAGAGGGATACTGTGTGCTCAAATCCTGCCCCCAGCCCAGATCCAGCTTCTCCTTGGCCTCTCCCTGAGCTTCTGGGCAGGCAAGGGGCTGGCACCCTCCAAAAGGTGACCGTGGGCCAAGCTACAAATGGCCTGGACAAAGGCAAAGGACAGCAGAGGCCACAAAGATGATGAAGGGTCTGGAGCATCTCTCTCGTGAGGAGAGACTGCGGAGCTGGGCCTGGTTAGTCTGGAGAAGGAAAGACTGAGGGGATCTCATAAATGCACATAAATATCTCCAAGGGGTGTCAGAGGATGGTAGCAGACTCTGTTCAGTGGTGCCAGTGACAGGACGAGGAGCAATGGCCATCAACTAAAACACAACAAGTTCCACCTCAACAGAAGGAAGGACTTCTTCCCATGAGGGTGGCAGAGCCCTGGAACAGCTGCCCAGGGAGGGTGTGGAGTCTCCTCTCTGGAGACATCTCAAATGTACCTGGACATGTTCCTGTGTCACCTGCTCCAGGTGACCCTGCCTTGGCAGGGAATTGGACTGGGTGATCTCCAAAGGTCCCTTCCAACCCCAGCTATTCTGGGATTCTGTGAACTGGTGCTTTGGGAGGCAGGAAGGTGCTGGCACAGGGTCAGCCTGGGTCATGGCAGTAACTTGGATTCATCCATCCCCTGCTGCAGGACCTTGATGCGTGCACATCCCCTCTTACTGCACACTTCCTATCTCCAGAGGGGCTTGGGGGAATGGGAAAGCCTTGAACATCCCTCTGGTGTTGTCATGTCCAGTGACAGCTCGTTATCTATCACTGGCACTGTGGAGCAGAGAAGATGCAGTGACAAGGACCAGAGCAGCACTGCTGGGACAGCCCCAGGAATCACAGCACAGCTACAGCTCCCACACTGCAGCCTCCTGTGGGCATCCCAGGCAGTTTGGGCTGCTGAGCAGACAGGGAATCCCCTAAAACCAGGGATCAATACTTGCTTAAATCTAGGATTAAACAAGAGCAGTTTCAGTCCTGTGTTTTAACACTGAGTCATTGTCAGGTGGCCAGTGAACCCCGGTGCAGCCAAGCCCCAGAGAAGGGCGATGCTTCAGCCCCCTGCAGACCCTCTCCACAGAGCCTGGGAGGGCTGGGACTAAGCAGACACTGATTCCCAGGGATGCAGCACCTCTGGGAAGTGCCAGACTCTTGATTGAGGAGGTGGTGGCAGGAGACAGCCTTGAGAACCCCACAAAAGAAGCAGGACTCTGGAGCAGGTCTGGATGGGGATCCCCCTTGCTCCCGCTGCTCTGGCTTATCCACAACCATACACCACGCCAGGAAGCAGGAGGTGCCTCCCTGGGGTGTCTGGATCCCCACTGCCAGGCCTGCCAAGCCTTGCAGGGGACCTGCTGTCATTGTCCTTGTGGGCAGAGCGAGGAGCATGGTCAGAGGCCACAGGCAGCATGGATCCAACAGCCCAAAGGAGCAGATCTGAGTAAGAGCACTGGGGCATCCCCTCCTGACCCTCAACAGGGCAGAGAATAACATGGAAAAGAAGGAGAACCCAAAGTTCCAAGATCTGGTGTCTGGAACGAATGCCAGGATCCTTCCTGGAGCAGGAGATTGATCTGACTTATTAAAGGAGGAACCAGGCCCTACCCCACCCCACAGACTTAAGGAGGAGCCCACGTGGACTGGCCCAGCACAGTGGCCAGAGAGTCCTTCAGAGCCCACCTGAATGAGGCAGCAGCCCCACAGCCAACAGTTCCACCCATCAGTGCCTTTTAAATTCCTAAAGTGAGAGAGGAAGGAAGAACCCAGACAAGAGAGAGGAGGTGGGAGGGACGGAGCCAGGGACGTGTCAAAGCAGCATTCCACAGGGAGCACACCAGAGTAACTCAGCTCAACCTGAGCATCCTCACATGGAACTGCTCTTGGTGTGGACCATGCAGGCAGGTCCAAACTCTTCTCATAAGCTCGTCTGCCTGGGACAGGGTCAGCTCAAACCCAAGTGCAAAGGCCAGGCAGGGTCTGAACCCAAAAACCCCTCTGTGGGTGCCAGGACAAGATGGGAGGGTTATTTCTAAAGAATGAATGAAGGAGCATCCCAAACACCCCTTTGGCTGGCAACAGGCAGAGTCACACCTGCACACACAGAGTGCACAACCACACAGGAACACCCTGCTCACAACCCACACAGCAACCAAAACCACAGAGGAGCAAACACCCTGCTCACAGCCTGCTCTGAGGTGGAGCTGAGTGTAAAATCCAGCTCTTACACAGCTCCAAATCCAATGTGCAGTTCCCAATGCCTTTGGAAATGCCCGTGCCAGATCCCTGAGCTCACACTTCTTACCTGGAGCTGAAATTTGTGATTTTCAGCACAAAAGCCTGGGCCTGTCTGCCAGCACTGAAAACCCATCAGGTCCCAGCCCCTGTGCAGGAGGTCAGTGCTGGGAGAGCCAAGGTGTGCCCTGCTGAGTGAGGGCACAGGTCCCAGGGCATCACCACTGCTCTGCCAGCCCGCTCACACCCATTCCCTCAGTTTTCCATGCACTGGCAACGCTGCATCAGCCCAGAAATCCACCCACAAGGCTCAGAGTGGCACAAAGACTCAGCCCATGGTGTTTGTCAGGGTCTGGTGTGATGGTTAAAGGCTGCAGGATGGGCTCCCTCCCCTCTGAATGTCTTCCCAAGAGGTTCCCTGGGAGCTGGGCCTGCCAGCCTTGATAGGATGTGCAGACTTTAATGGCAATGAAGGGTCTCTAATAATGTAATCGTGCTAGATCAGCCCAAAACTAAACATTTCCCAGCACCCCTGGAGAATCCAAAGACTGAAAGCAATGGTAGCACAACATTTCACATAGTCCAAAGCAAAATATCCCAGTTTCACTTCTCTCCCAGTTTACAAAACACAACAAACAAGTGAGTAAACTTCATTTACAGACCAGTAAACATAATTTACAGACACATAAACATCTTTCAAGTTAAAACCCAACATTTCATTTTGCCAAAGACACACCCAAGGGCTCAGGCTTGCTTGGGAGGGGATATCTGATGGGATTGTTTAACCTGAAACAATTCAGAGAACACATTTTTCACTCAAAAAAAAAAACCAAGTCAAACCTCTGAGCAGCTCACGTGTGCCCACGTGTGCATGTACACGTGGAAGTGCCTGTGTGTGTGCATTTATTCAAGTGCAAGGTGAGAGTGTGAAGACAAGAGCCAGGTGGGATGAGTCAGGACAGCTCTAATCCTGGTTTACAGCAGTGAGAACACTGTCCCCCGGTTTCATCCTGCCACCCCAGGCTCTGGGCTCAAGGTTTTAACCCCTCTGCTATCTGCAGATCTCTGAGGCTGTGGGAACCTTCTCCCTGCTCTGCTATTAGCACGTAACAGCCATTATAACATGAAACAAACTGCCCCTGCGTAGCCAGGCATGACAAGGAGTCAGCTCGGGAATAAAAGGAGGAGAGGAGAAGTTTTTGTGCTGGGTAATTTGGGGGGATGCCAGTGTGGGGAGTGTCCTGCCCTGGGGATGGCCGGGACTGCTCCTGGGGAGCAGACAGGGCTAAGGTTTTGCACAGTGAGGGATGGGGTCACCCTGGCCCCGTGCTGCGCGTGTGTCACTGCTGCAGGGACAGTGCCCCTGCACAGGCTGCAGCAGCACCGAGGAGAGGAGAGCAGGGAGAAAAGGGGCAGCTGTGCCTTTTACAGCAGTAACACAAATAGTAGGGTTTGGGAATATCAGGGGGAAAGGGGCTCCCCTCTCTGTGAGGAACAGTTTCCTCTTAATGTGTTTGCTCCTGAGCATCTCCAAAGCACGTGAAGGGACAAATCACAAACACCAGCATACCCCAGCCAGCCTGTGTGACCCCTGCTCAGGCCTGGGAAGCACTCACTGGCTTGTGTGGGGCCAGGGTCAAAGAGGGAAGCTGCTCTTGGAAGAATGATCCAGCCAGAGCTGGTGGAAGGGATTTGCTGTGCTCGGACAGAGCTGGGGCATTTTCTCAGATGTGCAGAGCAGTGACCTGCTGCCAGACCTGGGTGGGCAGGAACATAATTCCTGTCAAGGAAGGTTCAGGGGCTTCATTCCCACCTGTATCCAAGTGCAGAGGGTCAGAGAAACATTTTCCCCTCGTTTTATCTCTTGATACATCCCTAACGAGAACTAAGGGAAACAAGCTCCAGCACAGAGGCCCTGACACAGCTTGTTCAGGTCTTCTGTGTTCAATAAAGGTTAATGTAAACTAAAACAGGTGCAGAAAAAGGGCAGAGGGAGAACCCACATATAGCTCCTGGGTGAACAGAGCAGGGCTCAGCTGGGCTCACAGGGATGCAGCACAGAGAACATCCAGCTCTGTCCACCTGGACCCCACAGGGCTGGGAGGGGCAATTCAAGCCAAGGAACAAAGCTGGCACAAGGAGAACAGGGGAAAATGGGCATGAACAAGCACAAGATGGTAATCAAACAGGTTCCCACCCATGAGAGAAGTTTGCCAGGCTGAGGGAGGGGACACGCCAATGTTCTTTGGGAGCAAACCTAGCAGGAAAACCTGTTCTCTGATGTTCTCTGACAATTGGAAAAAAATGGGTTCTTCTCCTTAAACACTTTTCTGCTTAACTGTAGGAAAAATGCAGTGTTGGCCTGGCTGGGAGAGCCAAGAACCATCAGTGCCAGTGGGGACTCCTGCCAGAGGACAGAGTGTCAGATCCTGCCAGGGTGGGACGTCCACATAGGCACAAGGCAGAGCAGCCCAAACCCACCATCCACAACCTCTGGCCCTGTCACCAGCCCTTTGGAAAACCCTCTCCTGGTCATCCACAGTGAGAGGGTAGTGCTGACACCGTCCTGCCAGGCTCTGCAGCTCAAAACTCACTGCACATCTCACCAGTGATGCTCAGCCTATGAAGGGAACCGTGGCTGTAGGGATGATGCTTGGCCTGGACTTGGTTACAGAGACAAGAGGAACCACAGAACCCACATTATTTGGCCTATGTCCTATAGACAAAGACAGGAGGAATTCAGCTTCCAGGTTGTCCTCGGAAGTTTGACACTTAGAAGTCGAAAGGGGGAAGGAACAGCATCCTTGGGAAGGTGCTGACTGCATGACCGCCTGCTCTGCTCACTAGAACAGGCAGAAGCTTTGAAAGAAAAGCAATCTGCTGCTTAAAAAGCAGCACTCAAAAAGGGCACCCAGCTGCCCCGTGTGTGACACTGCTGCCCAGCCATCACACGCCACGAATGGCCAAGACACCCACAAGACATCCAAATCCACCTGCACTGTAGCCCAACCGTGGCCGGGCCGGCTCCACCCGCAGAGCCGAGTCACTGCCAGGGGCTTCTCAAACCCACGCTGCAAACCTGAGGCAGCCACAGAAAGACCCCCAAGGAGCAAAGAAGGACACTGGGGCTCGGCCCTAACGGGGGCACAGCTCCAGCCAGCCCTACCCAGCTCGTGCCCATCCAGGGGCAGAACGAGCCGGGCATGGAGCGCCTGCAGAGCGCTGCCCACACCTCGGCGGCTGCACCGGGGCTCGGGGCGCTCCCGGTTTTCCAGCTCAGAGGAGCCGGACATTACTGCGGCTCAGCCAGGCAGAAGCTGCTGCTCGGCACTGATTTTTTCGGGGAGCAGCTCCCCAGCCCCTTCCCACGGACGGGATCGCATCCCCCGGGCTCCCGGAGCCGGGGCTCCGCGCTTACCGAACGTGCTGAGGACGAAGGAAGCTCCCAGGGGATCGGCCCGGCGGGAGCAGAGCGAGACTCTGTGCACATTGCCGGGCTCCATGGCGGGACACCGCTAATTAGTACCCGCGGTAATTGGAGCCGCGGCCGCCGCTCCCGCGGGGCTCGGGCGGTGCGGGTTTCCACGGGACACGGATCAACCGCCGCGCTTGGAATGGGGCGGCTCCCATCGGCCCCATTGGCGGGTTTGAACTGGGGCCACACCTGTGGCAGCGCAGGCCGTGTGCTGGGGACAGGATGGGGACAGTGCCCTGCCCTCCCCGCGCACCCCGGAGCCGCGGGACACGGCCCGTGATGCACCAGCCACGAGCTCCTGGGGAAAGGGAAAACCCGCCCTCCTGTACGTGATCCATGGGACTGTCTGTCCATCAGCTGCTCGGGGAACTGTCCCACCGGAGCAATGCAGGACAGGGGCACTCACAGCACCTTGGGGAAATCACTGCAGGCAGGAAAATTGGTCTGTGGGGATGAGCCGGGAAAGGGGGGGATGGCAGGGTGTGGGTGACCTGCTTGGCTCCCATGTGACAAGGAATGAGGCACGCAGCCCCTCCAGGCTTATGGGGTCACTCGGCAAGACCCCAGAGCAGCCCATTCCATCCCCCAGGAGCTGGCAATGCACCCACCAGCTCTGGGTGCTGCACCACAGCTTACTGGGAGGCACCCAGCGCCGAGGACCAGCTCTGGAGGGTGTGGAGGAATGAGGGAGATGGTTCCTTGGGAAAAAAAACTCTCCCCAGAGGCTGGGCTGTCCCAGAACTTCCTGAGATGAAAAAGGAAAAGATCTCCCGTAGAGCCCAGGATGCTGGACACACACCCCCACCACCCCACCCCCCCTCCNCCCATCACTCACCTTTCCCTTTCACTCGTGCGTGGCTGATCCTCCTCCTGCTTCCCGAGGGTCCCCTCCGGCCCCTCAGGGCGGATTGTCCAGCCCCGCGTGGTCCCCCAGTCACGGCTGGCAGATGCTCCGGCTCCGGCGCCGGGGGACTCTGCCCTGTCCCTGCCAGGGAAAAGAGGAGGTGAGAGCAGGACAGGGCAGGACAGGCAGCTGGGACACCGGGGACATCACAGGCTCTGCAGTACCCTCAGGTTTACCTGCCACAAGGCAATGTCTCTACCTTGTCCCAGCCTTACCTGGCAGAAGACAGACCCACATTCAGGAACCCCCGCTGCAGCCTTGGCCACTGCCCTTTCCACCCCACACACCAGGTGCATCCCAGAGCTCTGCTAAACACGGGTTTATTATATTTAAAACAGATGACCAAGTCCTGTCAGGGCTTCATTAATGTGTAAGCAGCAGTTCAGGACACTGGAGATGCTGCCCTGAACTGTGTGTTCAGGGCAGTCTTAGAATCACAGAATGGTCTGGGTTGGAAAATCTCTGCTTCCACTATCCCAGGTTGCTCCAAGCCCTGTGCAACCTGGCCTTGGACACTTCCAGGGATCCAGGGGCAGCCACAGCTTCTCTGGGCAACCTGTGCCAGGGCCTCCCCACCCTCACAGGGAACAATTCCTTCCCAATATCCCATCTAACCCTGCCCTCTGGCAGTGGGAAGTCATTCCCTCTTGTCCTGTCATTCAGGCCCTTGTCCCAAATCCCTGTCCAGCTCTTCTGGAGCCCCTTTAGGCACTGGAAGGGGCTCTGAGGTCTCTCTAGAACCTTTTCTTCTGCAGGTGAACACCCCCAGCTCTCCCAGCCTGGCTCCAGAGCAGAGGGGCTCCAGCCCTCGGAACATCTCCGCAGCCTCCTCTGGACTCGCTCCAGCAGCTCCACATCCTTTTGTTGGTGGCCCCAGAGCTGGACAGTGTTGCAAGACTCTGGCTCAGACCCAGCTCCCAGCCCAGCCCCTGCTGATGTGCTGGGGCTCAGAGCAGCAGGAGGCTCCGCACAAGGAGGAATGGGGTGGTTTGCTCATGTCCAGCACCCTGACAAAGCCACACCAGCCCCAACCTGGCCCTCCTCACTCACAGCCAACAAAGCTGGAACCTGCCACAGCATCTGATGCTGAGAGAGACAAAAGTGCACAGCCCCAGAACTGGGAGCCTTGATGGAGGGATCTCCCAGCCACAGCACAGAGGAACCAGCACAGCCCAGTAACTCTGCAGAACCAGTAACATCTGCCCAGAGATGAGCAGGGCAGGATTAGTGCAGCAGAGGTGTTTTACACTGCCAGCTGTGGAGTCCCAGATGAACTCCCCTGAAGGACAGTGGGGCTGAGCAGTGTCCCCCCTGTACCCCTGATGGAGCCACACACAGAGCAGCTGTAAAAGCAGGATCTTGGTGCCAGGATGTGCTCCTTAGCCCCATGCCAGGGCAGCATGTACCAGGATGGACAGAGACTCTGGCAGGGGCACTGGCTTGATTCAGCTGAACTTACACCAGCAAAACTGCCTGAAACTGCAGGAAAAGCAACAGGAGCAATAGAGTGAGCATGGGAGAGAAGGAAGGAGGAATGCTCTCTGCACAGCCCAATCCATCACTGCCACAGACACCATGGTACCACTGCCATAAATCCCAGCCCCTTTGGGTGCTGCTGGAGACAAATAACACCCCAGCAGCCTCCAAAGCCTCGGGACAAAGAGCACAGCTCTGCTGGGGCTGCCTGTCCCTGCAGTGTCAGCCCTGACCTCGGCACCCTGCAGAGCCAAGAGCCAGCCAGCACTGCTCAGGGTTTGGTGCCTCCAGAGGTGTTTGCAGCTGGGGAGGGCCTGGCAGGGTTTCTGCTGCCAACTCCCACGCGAAGCTCCTGCTTTCCTGGTGGAAAGGGGCCACGTGCCTCCCTTTCCCTCCTTCACACAGCACAGCCTGGATGGGAGCTGGGCAACGTGCAGCTCAGTGATCACTGGGGCAGAAATGGCTCAGAGCTGATTCCACTCAGGCTGTGAGAGTCCCTGTGCTGCTCTGGGAAGCACCCAGATCCATCCCCATGGATGCTGTGTTGCTGGAGCCCAAGAGAAGAGGCACCATGCCCAGCTGAGGGTGAGGGCTCCAGCCCTTCTGGAGCTCCCCATCACCTCCTGCTGCCTCCAGCCACAGAGATCCAGAGTTCAGGGTGGGGTGAGGAGGGGGCCCCAACAAAGATGTGATTTATTCTGTAATTGCTGCTTGTTTGTTCAGCACAGCAGTGGCCTTTGCTGCCCTAATCAAAATGCAGGGGATGCACAAGCAGTGCAGGACGTGTCAACAAGCAGAAGCATCTGGGAGACAGCACCATGAGCTCCCCCAACGTCTACTTCTTTCAGCAGCTCCAGCACATGTCCTCTTCTCACACCACTGCTGGATTTGAGTCCAGGGGGATGCTGGATCCCCATTCCCAGCAAGGCTGGCAGTGTCAGAGGTGCGAGAGACGAGCAGAAGGCGCAGCCTGGTGACACTGGTCCAGACCTCCAAGTCTGGGCCACCACCACTCTTCTGTCTGCCTGGTGGCCCCATAGCTCCCAGTGTTGCCCTGCAGCCTCTGGCATCCTTCAGGACCCAGTAACCCATGGAGAAGCCACAGCTGTTGGCTCCTGCCTCTCCAACAGGGACTCGAAGCATCAATCTCGGGGTGAGGTCTGGTGGAAGGTGGTGGACACAGGAGGGGAAAGGCTGCTCCAACATCTGTGCCCATAACAAGAACCTGGCTTCCCACATCTGGCACAGCTGCTTTGCAGGTCCCTCAGGTAGGAATTAATGCAGTCCTCAAAACGCAGAAGCACAAGGAGGGGAACAGGGAGCCCCAGAGAGGGAAGGGGTCTTTGCCAGCAGGCAGGAGCACGTCCCTGCACCAACACAGGCTCTCCAGCCAGGAGACAACCTGGCCAAGCACACAGCCTATGCCACCACATCCCACAGACCCCTGTCCCAGCTGCTCTGGCATTTGGAAACACATCCCCACGCCTGCTCCGTGCTCTCCCTGCACACAGGGGCACAGCCAGGGAACAGCTCTGGCTCTACCCAACAGCACAGCCCTGAGCTCCAGCACAGCTCACCAACACCAGAGCTCATCCCAGCTGTAACAGGCTGAAACTGGAGGTGTCACATCCTCTACCACACCTTGCTGACAGGCAAGAGAGTCCTGGATATAGAGCTGGGGTGGGGATGAACCCTTTCCTCCCATCCTCTCCTTCATCCCCTATCCTCAGTGGGCAGCACTGGCAAGAATCTGGGAAGGGAACTGAGTCACTTGTATTTATGTCGCAGGATATTCCAAGAGTTCTCCCTTCCTGCCCAGAGGGAGGGTTGAAGGAGGACCCTGCCACTGTCCCAGACAACCACCTGTCCCTTGCCACATTCCCCAGAAGCCCTGTTGATGCCTGAGCCCCCCCAGACACAGGTAAATGATGTCAGAGCCCTGTCCTGGACAAGCAGGAACCAGCACACGGCGATGGCCCTGCTCAGGGACACAGGGTCATTCCTAAGGCACTTCTAAATGTTCCTCCCTTCAGGGTAATCAAAAACTCTTCTTCATTTGTTGAATCCATTTGCTGATATTCCCAGTGGTCTCCATCCATCATCCATCAGAATTAAAGCTTTTTCCCAGCAAATTTACTTGCCCCTGAAAGAACCCAAACCAATCTGGAATCACCTGTTTCAGTGCACAGCTCAACCCACAGGACAGACAACACCAAGCAGCCTCCTGAGCAAACAGCAAACAATCCCCTCTGCCTTCCCAGCTATCCTGAACCTCTGGAATGTGAGCAGAGTGTGTACCTGCCCAGCCTTGCCACGTCCTGGTCCCCTTCCCAGCACAGCACCTCGGCAGCCCCAGGACCATGGTTTGTGCTGTTCCTCTCCAGCAGTGCCGTGCCCGCAGCTCTCCCGGCACACAGAAGTGTTTACACCCCACCCTGTCTCCCAGGAGCTCCCCAGGCTCACACAAAGCCTCCTCTCTCCATGCCTTTATTGCAAGAGGCTTTTAAGAGGCAAACAGGACAGGAACAAATGCCCTGTCTGTAGCTAAAGCAGGCAGGCTCGCAGCTCGGGGTGAACGAGTCCCGGGGGACAGGGCTTTCAAAGTAACAATAAATAAATTGTAGTAAAGAGTCTCTGTGGGATTCCCAGGCCATGGAATTCCCCCCACCCATCTCCCAGAGGGTTTGAGGCTCACTGGCTGCAGAAATCACTCCTAACACACAAACTCAGGAGATTCAAGTCAGCTCCATCCTGCAGCACAGAGAGCCCCGAGATCAAACATGATCCCACACGGATCTGGGCACCTCCAGCCCCCCACAACAGGAATGCAGGAGATACAGACCCTCCAGGCACCTCCAGGCACCAGGATGTGGCTCCCTGGTGATAACCAGGCATCTGCAGAATCATCACCCATCCTTCCTTCCCCCCGGAGAAAGAACAAACGGAGTGGGGAAACCATCCGAGCACTCACGCGTGAGCCCTGGCTCTCCCAGCTGCTCCATGACTCCCACGCCGGCTCAGGATCCTCTCCAGCAACGCCCAAGCTGTGATTTAGCTGCCACAAGCCTTTGATCGTAAAGGAGGGACACAAAACCCAAACCAAAACCAGTGTAGATGTGGCCCAAGGGAGCAGAGATCCAGTCTGGAAAGTTACAACTTAAATTGTAAGCTGGGAAGAGATGCTGGTGGTGGTCCTGCAACAGCCCCGTTCTCTCCTGGCTCCCAGCAGCAAGGAATTGACTCCTTCTAACTTCCCTCCTCACATTCCAACCCCGGGGACTGACCTTAACCTGCAGTTTTGCTCGAGTCTCCAGCAAACTGCCCATTCAGCTGGTTGGCCTGGGAGTTAATGACTTTCTTTTAAAATTTAACACAGTTCTCCATCACAAATTCAGTCTGCCAGCACGAGGGTCTGCCTTTAGTTGGATATTCAAATCCAAACACGTGCTTAGACAGTTATTCCAGGCAAAAGGGTAACATATGCACACAGAAAACCCACAAGGCTGGAGCTGCCTTTGAAACTAAGGAAACTAAATCAGACTGGGAAAAATTATCTGGCTTCCCAGATGGTAAGAGGATTGGAAGAAGGAGGGTTTGGGCTATTTCTGGGCAATCCTGAGGGCAGATTTCTGGGATTAGCACAGTCTGCCATAGAGGGCAGACACACAAACCACAGCACTTTCCCCGCAGTGGGAATGCTGCAGCCCCTCTTCCCCAGGGCCCAGCTGAGGTGCTGCTGTCCCTGACACCACCTCTGCAGCAAGCACAGCTCAGCCTTCCCTGGAAAACACCAGCGAGGAACCCAACAAAGAGGCAGACTGGCTCATTAGCAAATCTTTGTCCAATTTGGGACCCAAGAAAGATTTCTTCTCCTGCCAGGGTATCTTTAGATAAACCACCCCTTCTCTGCTCACACCCCAGTGACACCCCCAGCGTGGGCTTTGCTGCTGCCTTTGCCACCCTGCAGCTCCCTTGGTGTCTGCTTTTGAGGCAGATGCACTCAGGACTCAACACACCTAGAGAATCGCCCCTCCCAGCAGGGAGAGGACATTGCACTGGTGGTTAAACTGGCACTGACCCAACCCCGTGGGCTGCTCCTGCCCACTGCCCACTGCACAAAACCATCCATCCCTTCCAGAGTGTCCCCACAGCCAGCACAGGATCCCAGCACAGCACTTGGCTCAGCACTGCTGCCTTGCCAAAATATTGGAGTCTTGGCAACGTCCAGAGTCTTACAAGAACTTCGTCTCTGCCTCTTTATAGGACCTGATGTGTTTGGCCTTTTGCACCCATAGTTTTGGGTAACAAAGTTCTTTGGCTGATCTCTTTTCCAAATCTCTCTCTCTGCCACACAGAGAGATTTGTGGGGAACGCATTTTGTGCTTTCCCCACAAAATGAGCGGTCTGAACACACAAAGGGCCCGGCCCACGGCGATTCCTGGGCTCTGCCCTGCAGAGGCACTGCTGTCAGGACTCAGGATGCCCGTGGCTGGAAGCACAGAGTATTTCTAGGGCAGGCAGAGGCTCTGTAAGAAGCCCCACGTGAGCAGGAGCTGGCACAGCCCCTCAGTGCTCACCGGGGATGCAGAGCACAGAGCAGCCTCCGTGCACAACCACTTGTTCCTGTGCCCATGCTCTGGCAGGGCTGAGCTTGCTGGAAACGGTTCATCCTGTCCCTCACCCTCTCCACCGCTGAACTGCGGCTGAAACCAAGGCAGCTGTGACTGCAGCATGGTTTGTGTTGGAGCTGCTCCATAAACCAGCTCCTCTCCATGGGGAGAGCAGCAGGGAAAAGGTGGGTGAGCGAGAAGCTCTTGTTTTATTCCAGTTCAGATTTTCACACATCTTGAACACTCTAAAGCTGCAGAAACTGCCTGGCTGCTTCCCTTGCCTGCCCTTGGGCTGCTAAGGGAGACATTCAGTGTTAATTTGGGAGAGGGATCCCTTTTGGAGCACAGTGATGGCTCCTGATCACTCCAGAAACATCCTGTACTGAGCATCTCCTTTAGGGCTGGCAGAGCCTCCCGCTGTCCCCCTTCCCAGTGAGGAAACAGCCACTGGAGAGGAAACCTGCCATCAGAGCAGCCGTGGGGTATCCGTGTGTTGTGGACTCCCCATCCCTGGAAGTGTCCAAGGCCAGGTTGGACGGGGCTTGGAGCAGCCCGGGATAGTGGAAGGTGTCCCTGCCCATGGCACGGGGTGGGACGAGATGACCTTTAAGGTCCCTCCCCACCCAAACCAGTGTGGGATTCCATGATTCTCCCCTCAGGAAAGGAACACAGCACAGCCCAATTCCCCCTCAGCAGGCCGAGAGGAGACGCTGACCCCAGAGCACTAACAGGGCACCACAAACTGGGGGGTTTTTTCTCTTTTTTTTTCTCCTTTTTTCCTTTTGCCTTGTCTGGGCACACACCTAACTTAAAAACCCCACAATTTTCCCAGCTCAGGGCTTTATCCTGGGTTTTGCATTTCCTTAGGACAGTGGGGCTTTCTCAGGCCAGATGTTTAACACACACCTGTCTTACAGCCTTAGCCTGACTAAAAGCACAGTGAATTACAGCAGAGCATCAACTCACAGCACCATCCTTCTCCTGCACCCTGAGCCCTCAATGACACTGAAGAGCAGCACCACGAGACATTCCAGGTCTCTTAGAGGATGTCTGATCTGAGCATCCAGTCCTGCTGCAGCATTTTGACAGATGCTGAGTATTAATCCATTGTTGATTTATTTTAATGCAATAGAAACAATGTAATAACCAAGCTGGGTCTTTAGTGACACTTCTCATAAAAGAGATCAGTTTGAATATAGCAAAAGGGCTTTTGGGAATTATGCTTTGGGCCTTAGAATGGTCAAATGGATCAAAGTAATGAAGTTAAAACAGCATAGGAAGTTATTGCCTGTCACCTGAGCTGAACTGCAGAGCTCAGTCTGGAGCTGCAGGAAATAGCTGAGCTCTTCTATCAGGTGCCTCACATGGGCTCTGCTCCCCAGGGTCTGACACGGTTCTACCTCCCAACGAGCCAGGTTAGCTCATTAATTGCACATAAAATCAACTGTTCCTGGCATTTGGCACACAAATGGATTTGACCAGGGCATGTGATGATAGGAGACAGAGATCAAATGCCGGAAATCACAGACTGGTTTGGGCTGGGAGAGACCTTAAAGCCCATCCAGTCCCACCCTCTGCCATGGGCAGGGACACCTTCCACTATCCCAGGTTGCTCCAAGCCCCATCCAGCCTGGCCTTGGACACTTCCAGGGATGGGGCAGCCACAGCTTCTCTGGGCACCCTGTGCCAGGGCCTCCCCACCCTCACAGGGAACTATTCCTTCCCAATATCTAACTAAATGCACTTTCCTTCAGTTTAAAGCCATTGTCCCTTGTCCTGGGGCACAACAGAAAGGGGTAGGTTGCCCTTTTTCTTGACAGAGATCTCCTTTGTCATCTGGTGAGGCCCCATGCCCAGGCTGGACAAAGTAAACCAAGGTCCTGCTACATTTTTATGTTCAGATTAAGGTGGTCTAGAGTAAAGCTGCTGCTCCAAGGGCAGCTGCCTCCTTTCTCTCCCCATAACCGTGATCCTGACTCCCCCTTTAGCCCAAGCTTGGGAACAGGCACACAGAGTCTCTCCAGTTAAAAGGGACCCCGAAGAATCATCAAGCCCCAGTCCCTGCTCCTTGCAGGACTAGAATTAAATCCTAAGACTAAGCACATCCTCCAGATATTTCTGGAGCTCTGACAGCCTTGATGCCTTGACCACTTCCCCAGGGAGCTTGTCCCAGTGACCCACCACCCTCTCAGCAAGGAATCTCTTCAAGAATATTTAAGGAGATAAGAATATTCAAGAACATTTAAGAAAATGAAAGCAGACCCATTGGGTCAGACAAAGCTCCTGTTTCGTGTCAGGAGGTGATGCCCAGGGGAGAACACAAGAACAAAACAGGCACGTGAGACACTTTCCCAGAACAGCTGCCCGGTCCCAAACCATTTTCAATTCAAGGACTTTCCACTCCAGTAGGATCAACTTTCCTGTACATTTGGCCGACATAGAAGGAGTTGGATCCCATTTGGGTCGTGGCACACCATTAGCCCAGCCTTCCTGGGGCCCCTTTAAGCCACCTCCATGGATTAATTTGCATTCTGGATCAATTAGCAGAGCGCAGGCTGATTATTGCCTATATTGTTTAACCACGATCCTATTATCCGTAATCAGGAAAGCATTCCCATCCCTCAGAGCTGGGAGCACTCGCTCTCACAATGTTATTAAAGAGCACCACGTTCATCTGTCCAGGTGGGAGAACGTCTGACCCTGCTGCAGAGTTCAGGGCTGGCCAACAGGTCTGGCTGAGCGGGGGCACAAACAGGGGCGAGATTCATGGTGGCACAAACCCGCAGGAACACCACGAAAGGTAACTCAGAGGTTACCCTACAGCTTTCCTTCCCAAAGTGCTTTCCAAAGGGAATAACAAAGTTACCGTTAATGCAATCGTCGGTCCACGCAGCTGAAAATAGCTCCTGACCTGGCACACAGGATTTGTCCAAGTGTCTGTCTTAGGTCACCAAGGAGAGTCCACTCAATCAGCAGAATTTTAGGCTGGCACTTTTTTGACGGTTCAAACTGCTGAATTAGTTTATGGTAAAAAGAAAAAGAATTACAGGAAGATATTTTGAGAGTAAAAGTGCTGCATTTGGAGGCCTTCGTCAGAGATGATCTAAACTTAGAGGGTCTGAGGTAGGAAGCGTGAGTGACACCTGCGTGGAACATCTCCGTCCTCTGGGATCCAGGCTCCTGGCTGCAGTGCCTGGCTCGTCTTTAGGGAAAGGAAAAATGGAATTATTCCAGACGTTAGCTCTAAGTTAGAGGCCTGATGCACTTAAAAAATTTAGAGATTATAATGACCAAGTAAAAGCTTATTTCCTCTTAAAAAGGATACTGCCAAGTGTTTCACATTCATTCTTCTTCCACAGCCAAAAGGGAATAATAAAATCAAGCCGAGCAGCAGCGGACAGTCTCCCAGACAAATTTAAACTAGGAAGTGCAAACCATCCACAGCAGTTTGGGATGTGTCCCCGTGTGCCTTCGGCTTTGCGAACATCGGGTCCCTTGTTCGGTCGCACCCTGAGCTCTGCCGGGAGCGCTCCTGAGTCACCGGCCCCCAGCAGCAGCGCTGGTGAGGGGCAGAGGTGTGAAATGACTCACGGGGGCAGGAACGCACTGAACGATTCTCAGGCTCCAGACCTCACAGTGAATCCCGCAACCCCAAAACATTCCCGGCAGGTCCAACAAGTGCCCAGAGGGAAGGTTTGGGCAGTTCAGAACGTCAGCTCGCCTGTGCACCACGTCCTGGCACACTCCCTGCCTGCTTTTACAACAGGAAGAGTTAACCTACTGCCTTAAGAGCCTCCTCTTTACAGGATTTGTGTGGCACCGATCAGAATAGGGCTTCGAGAGTGCTGGAAACAATCCAGGTGTTCCACAATGTCTGTTCTACACCGGAATAATCTGTATTTTTATATTAATATTTCTTTGGCCGTGATGGTGCTGAAGTATCATCGTGGAGTACAAACACTGCTGGGTAAGCTCTGTGCCTGCAGCTAAACCGTCAACGTCATATTTTTGTGAAACTTTGGGAAAAACAAGCAGGCTAAGGGAGTGCCCACCCTCACTGCAGGTCTTCAGTGTTCGTCTGACATCAGTGCAGAATCATGGAATAGAATCCCAGACTTTGGAAAGGACCTTAAAGCCCATCTCATCCCACCACATGCCATGGGCAGGGACACCTTCCACTATTCCAAGCTGCTCCAAGCCCCATCCAACCTGGCCTTGGACACTTCCAGGGATGGGGCAGCCACAGCTTCTCTGGGCAACCTGTGCCAGGGCTTCCCCACCCTCACAGGGAAGGATTTTTTTCCTAATATCTCATGTAAAGCATTTAAATCTATTAAAGTATTAATTAGTGTTTCCCTGAGGTGCAGAAGGACAATATTGTCCCATGCTTTTTGCTTTCCCACTCGGGCTGAGCTGAGCTGCTGCTCCCCTGTCCCTGTATTTATACCTGTGCTACAGGAGCAATGTTTCTGTTCCAGTGTGAAACGTGACTCAGAGCACTGAACTTGCCTGTTGCATGTTTAACATGTTTAACACTTTACACGTGACAGTGAAACAAGACCTGACAGCTGATTTAACATAAAGGCTCTGGAGCTACAGGATATAAAGTCAGGATGGCTGCCCCATCCCTGCAAGTGTCCAAGGCCAGGTTGGATGGGGCTTGGAGCAACCTGGGATAGTGGAAGGTGTCCCTGCCCATGGCAGAGGGTGGAACTGGAGCTTTAAGGTCCCTTCCTGGGATTCAGCGTACCAAATTCCATACACTGTAATTAAAAGCAAATACAGAC
Organism: Ptilonorhynchus violaceus; assembly: GCA_013397565.1. Classification (NCBI taxonomy): domain Eukaryota; kingdom Metazoa; phylum Chordata; class Aves; order Passeriformes; family Ptilonorhynchidae; genus Ptilonorhynchus; species Ptilonorhynchus violaceus. The sequence goes on from VZRJ01006852.1 coordinate 20,027, forward strand.
TCACATCAGAGCCCACTGTGTCAGGAAGTGGAGCTGGATGGTCCCAGCCCAGGCTCTGCTGGTGAGCAGGGCACCTTTGGGCCGAATCCCTGGCTCTGCTCCATCCCACCCCTTCCCCAGGCAGTCCCACACCACCACCTCGCTGGGTTCTCAGTTCGTGGACAAAAACACCTCACACTCTGACAAAACAGAGACCAAAACGAGCAGCAGCAGCTCCCAAGGGCTCCAACAGCTCCGAGCCAAAAACGAGACTCAGACACGAATTGTACCTGCAGGGATGGTGTTTATTCATCCAGCCACTGGAACTGGAACAGTCACCCAGGTCTCACACAGGCCTGGCCCCTGTGTGCTCAGTGGGTGCTACTCCCAGCTCAGCGTTATGTCCCCACAAAAAATTACCTTTACCTGGGTCACAAGTGACTGTGGACTTCCCCCATTACAGCAACACTGCCCTCAATAGTAGAAAATACTCTCTTTCCGTGGAAAAGAGCTGCACTGCCAATCACTGCTCACTGTTTCAAGTGTCCCCCCAACACAGCACCTAATTAATCTGCTTTCTTGCACTCTGAGCTTACTTTATTACCTGGTCAGGTTATCAACAGGGATAAAGTCTCATGGATTTACAGGGGTTTGGGCCAGGCATGGGGTCAGTGGGGCAGCGATGGAGGAGCTCACACTCCCCGTGCCCTCACACAGCACCGAGGGAAGAGGCCAGAAACCAGTGCGGGGGAAAAGCAGCTGTTATCTCCTGTTGGAAATTATATAACTTTCCTAATTGTTTTAATTAATTGTAAACCCACTTTTAGCCAGCACTAGTTAAGTTTCTTCACAGATTTATTACTGCTTTGATCATTAATCACCGAAAGCTCAAGTTGGCTAAAACTAACCCTGCCAAGCTTCAATAAACAAAGCCAACGGGAGATGGAGGTTGGACGTCTGGGATCTTAAATTTATGACCCTTCAAGGGCGTTGGAGTAACCAGACGATGCAGAGGAGATTAAGGCCTGGAAAGTGGGAGATTCCCTGTCTGAGAAAAAGACGATAGGAGTAAAGAATGTGGACCAGATTAGCACCAAGAGCGAGGAATCAATACCCAATAGAGGATAGAATACTAAGTAATGAAGAGAATTTTGTAACTTAGAAGCAATGACCACTAATTTGTTTGCTAAAAATGTATCAATCAGTGAAAAAGTTTTGTATCTGCAGGCTGGGACTTTGCCACTCACATACACTCTTGGCCAAGGGTAAAGCAACGCCTTACTCACTAACAGGGTAAGACAGTGTTAGAGGGACTCATCTATCCCAATGATTTTGGAGGATTTCAGTAACACTGTCATGGGCATTGCCCCTCTGCCCTTGTGGTTCCCACCAGTTTCCCCTCCCCAGGCTCTCCCCCGTGCCCCCGCTCTGCTCCCAGCCCCAACAGCCCCTCAGGCCCCCACGAACTCCCAGCGACCACGGTGTAGCACCACCTACACCTAAACTGTCCCTGCCCCATCACCTACACCGAACCCTGCCCCTACACCTAGACCTGTCCCTGCCCCATCACCTACACCAAACCCTGCCCCTACACCTAAACCTGTCCCTACACCTAAACCTGTCCATCTCATCACCTACCCTGAACCCTGCCCTTACACCTACCCCTGCCCCTACACCTGTCCCTGTCCCATCACCTGCACTTGTCCCTGCCACATCATCTGCCCCTACCCCTACACCTACACCTGCCCTTACACTTGCACCTGCACCTATAGCTACACCTGTCCCATCCCTATCCTTATCCCTATCCCTGCCTCTTCCTTTCCCTCTCCTTCTTTTCCTCCTTCTCCTTTTCCTTCTCCTTCCCCTTCTCCCTCTCCTCGTCGTCCTTCTCCTCCTTTCTTTCTCCATCTCCTTCTCCTCCTTCCTCTTCTCCCTCCCCTTCTCCTTTTCTTTCTCCATCTCCTCCTTTTCCTTTTCCTTTTCCTTTTCCTTTTCCTTTTCCTTTTCCTTTTCCTTTTCCTTTTCCTTCTCCTTCTCCTTCTCCTTCTCCTTCTCCTTTTCCTTCCCTTTCTCCTCCCTCTCGGTCCCTCACGCCGCGCCGCCGCCATTTCCCGCCCTCAGGGCCGGGCCGCGGTGCGCGCCGGGAGCGGGCGGGGCGGNACCGGGTCCCACAGGGATCCCCCGGGTCCCACCGGGATCCTCCGTGTCGCACCGGGATCCCGTCTATCCACCCGGGATCTCCCGTGTCCCCGCGCCCCTGACGCCGCGTTTGCCTTGCAGGAGGCCCAGGATGGCGGAGAGACCGGAGGACCTGAACCTGCCCAACGCCGTCATCACCCGCATCATCAAGGAGGCGGTGGGTGCCGGGCCCGCGGCCCAGCGGAGCGGGACTTCTGCAGACCCCGGCCCCGGCAGGATCCTGCCCTTGGAGGACCCGGCCCCGGGAGATCTCTGCCCCTGGAGACCCCGGTCCCCAGAGGATCCGGCCCCGTCCCGTGCTGTGATCCCTGGCCCGTGCTGTGATCCCTGGCCCGTGCTGTGTCCCCGCCCGCGGGGCTCTGTCCTGGCGCTGTCCCCCCGCGGGTACCGGGGGCCGCAGCACTCCCGGCAGTGTCCCAAGGGATGCTCCCAAGTGGAGCTCGGCAGCAGCGCAGCTCCTGCAGTGGCACTGTCAGAACCAGCCCCCCCAAAAACTCAGAGCACGAGTCCGTGTCTATATAAAAATCTGTGATAACTCTCGGTCGTTAATTTAGTATGTTTGGTCTGGAGCTGTGAGGTGTTGCTGAGTGCATCTGGGTCTGGCAGGGGTGTCAGGAGCTGGGTAGTCGCGGGATGAGTTACCCCAAAGACAGTGGGCAGACCCCAGACCCAGGGGTCACTGGGCTTCTGCTCAGCTCAGTGCCTTTGAGGGACACATTCCTGCTGCCCTTGGCTTCCAGCTGGGATCAGCTCCTGTGACACCACCCCAGAGCAGTTCCCAGTTCTGAGCTTCTAAATGTCTTAACAAACTGGTACATGAATTATGCGAGTTTAAGTCGTTTGTAGCAGCTGCTGATAAAAGTTGTATTTGTTTTTCAGCTTCCTGATGGAGTGAATATTTCCAAAGAAGCCCGGAGTGCAATCTCCCGAGCAGCGAGCGTGTTTGTGCTGTATGCAACATCATGGTAAGGACTTGGTGCAGCAGAAACCGCTGCAGTTGACTGATAATTCACTTCTAGCCTGGAGAGTCTTTCCCAGTGCTTGTTTCTGTATTGTCTGTTTATACAAGTAAACCAGTCTGCAGCACAGCCCAGTCTGCCAGGCTGCAGCAGATGGGTTTGGGCTGCCCAGAACAGCCCATGGGAAGGCAGTTGGGCTCTGGACACAGCCATGTCCCAAAAAGAGGGGTCCCAAACTACCATGAACCTTAGAACGTGACTGCACAGCCTTCCTGGCAAAGGCAGGAGTGTGTGGCTAACTTTTCAGGCTCCTCATCGAAAACCTGTGTTAGGGCAAGAACTGCCACAGAGGACACAGTGACATTTTTGGGGTGGCTCAGCATATTCTGTGCAGGGAGTCGCTTCTCTGCTGTCAAGCCCTCCCAGGGCTGTGGGGAACTGTCACAGCCAAGGTTCAGGGTTTCTCCTTCCCCTGCTTGTAGAAAAGGTCTGTGCAAGCAGAAACCAACATTGTGGGAAAGCACAGCCAGCCAGTGTAAACAAAAATGTGTCTCAAACCTCCATTAGTAAGTGATAAAAAAACCCTAAATGCTTAGGAGATGGCTTTTTTAAGTCGCTTGTGACTTTAATAAACAAGATTGAATTATAACAGTTCCAAATGACCTCTGTTTTTGGTTTTGCCTAGTGCAAATAACTTTGCCATGAAGGGGAAGAGGAAAACCCTGAATGCTGGGGACGTGCTCTCTGCCATGGAGGAGATGGAGTTCCAGAGATTCGTGGCCCCCCTGAAGGAGTCCCTGGAAGGTACCGTGCTCCGTGGGTGTCGAGGGAGCCTGAGCAGCACCGAGTCCTGTTTTTCTCGAGCGCTGGACAAGCAACACTTACTTGCCTGTCTTGTTTCTCTTCTCTTTGCCCAGCATCCTACACTGCAGTTTGCCTGGGGAATAACTAATGTGCACCTTAACGGGACTGGGATAACATTATTGCACAACTGATGAGGATTGAGAAAGTCTCATCTGCTCTCACTCCCCTATTATGTTTATCTAAGGAAAGCCGTAGGTGCTGCCTGTAAATGTGAACTCCTGCGTCCTTTTCAGCATTTTTCTGCTGAAATTTAACCTGATTTCCTATGGAGCTGCTCAGCACAGCTCAGCTCGTAGGGTGAGTTGTGCTCTGAGTTCGCTGCTCCCCTGGAAAGCCGGGAGAGCAAGTGGACGTTGGACCTCAGCCACTGACCTGTCCGTGCCAGCTCCGGCCCCTCACTGTTCCCTCTCCTCCAGTTTACAGGCGTGAGCAGAAAGGAAAGAAAGAAGCCAGGAAAGACAAAGACAAGAAGGCAGACTCGGAGGAGCAGGATAAGAGCCGGGAGGAAGACAATGATGACGATGATGAAAGGATGGAGGAGGAAGAGCCAAACGATGAGGAGGAGGTGGACAACTGAGCTCGCTCGTGGGCAGGGGCTGGGGTGTGTTCAGAGGGATATAAAGACTGTAAATCAACCTTGCTGTGTCCCCTCGTGTGTCCAGCAGAGCTTTGTGCTGCCCCTCTGTGGCCTGTCCCTTTTGGCCTTTAATTTGTACATAAAGGACTTGTGCTGAAGCTTTTGCCATGGCAGGGTGGCCCTTCCCTAAGCTCTGGGCAGGCACTCACTGGGCTTTTGATGCTGGGCTGGCTCTGAAAGAGAGGAAAAAAGAACTGCTGGGTGCTCAGTGCAGGAACTGTCCAGGAGAATGTGAGAGACTCTTGAATGTCAGGGGCTGAATCCAGTCATTAACCCTCTGGGGTGTAGAACACAGATGATGATGTCAGGAGGTTTGGAAGCTGGACATTGAAGCTTTTCATCCAAATGACTTGGGTTTTTTGCCTTTGTTTCCTTTCATCCTGGCTGTGCCTTCTCTCCCTGCTGTGTCCTTGAGCCTGAGCAGCAGCACTGGATGGCTGTACAGGGACCATGAGTCCACTCACTGACTCACCCAAACGAACCCAAATCCAAAAAACTCACAGTGCTGACAATGTAAACTGAACACTGAAAGTGTCTTGGAAAGGCCTGGGAGACAGAGGAGATTGATTTAAAATGTGAAGCACAATGAGGGGCTAAAATGAGGGTCAGGGCTGAAAAGGGGGCTTTGTGCACTGCTGGGGCCTTGTGGTCTCACCTGTCCCTCTGCAGAGCAGCAGCTCCTGCAGCAAGCTCAAATGTGGTGGAACAGAGTGGTGAATTGTGGTGGTTGGGTTTTTTCCCTTTCCCAGTTGGAATGAGCCAATTCCATCCAAGGTCCCTCTGTAGCCTTCGCTGATCATTCCAGAGGCACAGATGCCTCCAGCTGGGATGGGCTCTGGGAGGGCAGCAGGGGCAGGATGTGCCCACCCGGGAGACCCACGTGGTTTCAAAAAAAGGCTCCTGCAGGAAAGAGGGGTTGAATCCGGGCGTTGGTATCCTTGGTGCTCGGGTAGGTTTGTGCTCTTCCACTTGAACTTTAGTTTTGATGCCTTTCTCCTCCAGGAAGTTTTAGGTGCATTTAAAACCCCCAAGTTTTGATGATGTGCAGTTTTAAAATAGCACTTGCAAGGAATCCCAGATCCTTTCCACCGAAAAATGGCCACAGAGCTACCCACGAGAACCACCCTGCCTTCCTGCTTTTCTGACACGCTGGATTTTCACACACACGAGCCCAACTCCTGAAAAGAACTGAGCCAACACGGATTTTCTGCTGTTTAGTTTCTGCTGGCATTCAGTCAGGACATGGAAAGCCTGAGCTGATGTGTCCTCAACATCGATAAACACCTGCCTTCCAGCTCTTTTTCCTTTTTTTTTTTCTCTTCAGCACATATCTGGGGTGTGTGTTCCGGAAGGGAACGAGATCTAAATAAAAGTCAGATTTTTTTTACAGAAATGGAGTCTCCTATTTCGGTCAGTTGTAAAATGAGCAGGTTGTGGTTGCGTAAGTGGGATGGGAGCGTGCAGCCAAGGCAGGAGCAGATGCTCTGGGGAATGGTTTCTGGAGCAGCTGACAGCGGAGGGAGGATGAGGGGAGGATGAAGGCTGCTGCAGCCTGGCCTCTGTGAGAGAGGAGGGAGGGAATTGTGGAGGCTGGAAAGAACAAAGGGATTTCCAGGTCTCAGAGGAGCGAGGTTGGGGTGCTGATATTTGCTGGAGGAAGGAGCCTTCAGCTCACCCTCTCTCCAGGGAGAGGCTCTAGGCTGGAGGGGAAGATCCAGGATCTGGGTCCAGGGTTTCTGCACTGCAGTGGGTCAGGGAATGATGCTTTGGCATGGGAGCTGCAGAATGTCCTTCACCGAATCCAACCCCAGCATCTCCCGTACTCTGGAGACCAAGGAAGGGATCCGGGCTTACTTGGGCCTGGCAGACCCCCAGCACCCCAAAGCCCAGCTCAGGTCCCTCTGCAGCACCCCAAAATCCTGCTCCACAACACCACAGCCTCCCAGCCATGCTCCTTGCTCCTGCAGCATCCCAAACCCTGCTTTCTGACCATCACAGCACCTCACTGCCCTGTTCCAGTCCCCCCAGAACCCCTAAACCTGGCTTCATGTCCTCCCACAGCACCCTAAAACTGGACTGCATGTAACCCCAGCACCCCAAAGTCCTACTCCATGCCCCCCCAGTACTCCAAAACCCTGCTCCATGTCCCCCAAAACCCCAAAACCTGGCTCTGGGCTCCCCCGCAGCACCCCAAACCTGACTCCTCCTGACCCCAAAACTGTACTGCACGGCCCCCAGCAGCCAAAGCCAGCCTCCTGCCCGCCGCAGCACCCCAAAGCCCTGCCCCATGCTCCCCGCACCCCTATCCCTGCTCCAGACCCCAAATCCCCGCTCCCCCATCGCCGCCGTCCCCTCGCGCCGCCTCCGGCGCTTTTCCCGCGCTCAGCCGCGCGAGACTTCCCGCCAGCACCGCTGCGGGGGCTCGGCCATGCTAATCAGGGGGCGGGGCCATGCAAATCGCGAGGGCACCGTCAGACGGCCGGAGCGGACGCGGCGATCGGTGAGTGCCGGGAGCGGGACCGGGAGCGGAACCGGGAACTGGACCGGGAACGGAACCGGGAACGGCAGCGGGGACTGGGGAAAGGAGCTGGGGCGTTCGCCCCTTCCCCGTCCCCGCGACCCCGGCCTCTTGCAGGGCTGCTGGAGAATGACTCCAGGCACGGGGCCCGGCCGCGCTCGGGTGCGGGCAGGAAGGGCAGCCTGGGGGAACGCGGCAAGGGCAGCCCAGGTTTTGCTCGGGTTTTGCTCCGGTTTTGCTCGGTAACCGTGGCAACCGCAAGGAAAGCGCGGGGCAACGTGTGATGCTGCGAGCTGGCGTCGGCCCTGGGCTCCCGCTTGTCCCGGAGTGTAATTCCGGACCCCCGAGCATCCCCGTGTCCATCCTAGAGCAGGAAACCTGCTGTAACAGCTCGACCTTCCCTAGTGGCTCTTTATTAACCCGTAATAGCTTGGCCTTCCTTAATGGCTGCTAATTAACCCACAGCTCCGTTGTCTCCCTGGGGAGCTCCACTTTCGTAGAACACCCCAGTCCGTCCCCACCTGGGATTTTGGGAGCTTGCATGTCCCTGGGATTTAGCTAAATAGCTCTGTGGCGAAGGTTGAGGCCACGTGGGCTTCTGTGTCCTAAAATGCCGGGAAACACCTTCGCCCCGTCTCATCTTGGCAGGGATCAAACTCTCCCAGCTCGGGGGAGGCTGTCGGGAGCAGGGGCAGTGTCAGTGTCGGGTCTGGCTTCAGCCCGTCCACGAAGTTTGTCCCGTTCGTGCCGGGTTCTCTCGTTGGGAAGTGGCTTCCCGTGCCTCGAGAGCGGCGAGGCACCGGGCGCTGCCGCGGGCACGGGCCGGGCGGAGCTGTGGGTTTGGGTGCTGCGGCTTGGGACCGGTCCCAGTGCGAAGGAGCAAAGGTGAAGCCGCTCTGCTGCGGAGCTGTCCTTGAACTGCTCCGGTGTGCACGGAGCAAAGCCCTTTGGAAAGACATTCGGACCCTGGATGCGGGAGAAAGGTGCATTTGGTCTTCCAGGAGCCCTGAGGGATCCCGAGGGGAACGGCCCCAGCCCAGGGCACAGCGGATGGCGCAATGTCCCCGTTGCACACCCTCGGGGCCCTCGCTGCGCGTCCCTGCCCTCCCTCCCCGCTGTCCCTGGCTGTTCCAGCCCGCTGCCCTCGTCCCAGCGGGTGCCCTGCGTGGGCAGCAGCTTGTCCTGGCCGTGGGGCTGGGAAGGAGGAGCTGCCCCAGCAGCCTGGGACCCACCCGTCCCGCTCTTATCTCCGCACTGCAATCCCGCCGGGTCCCGTCTCCTCCTTGCTCCAGAGGGCAGTTTCTGGAGCTGTGGCCTCTATCTGTCCCGTACAGTCAGGTGCCTCTGGTCCCACCCGGCCCCCTCCCCTCCCTCGGGTGGGATTAACTGTTTAAAGCATTTTTTGGATTCTCGAGGTGGGTTTTGTTCACTGAGCCCTTTGTTTGCCATTGCCTGGAGCCCTGCCTGGAGCCAGGTGCCTGCTGGAGCTGCCAGCTCCGGTTCAGCCGGGGGCTGTCCCCTTCCCTGGAGTAGGGACTGGGGCGGCAGCTTTCCAAGGGCTAAAAATGACTTGCCAAGGGATGCCATGACGCTGCCAGCGTGCCCGTCAGCTGGTCTGCATCCCCCACCAGCACCACCTGATGTTTTTATTCAGGGTTTTTATACGTGTGAGCCTCGAACCAAGAGGGGCCTTTCCCCATCCCCAAGCAGAAGCGATTGCTCAGGGTATGAGAGGCTCGATTCCAGCCCTGGACTGGACACAATTCCCCTTTGTTCCAAGTGTCCTGTGCACTGGGGTGCTCTGACACAGACTGAGAGCTCGGCTCCATATTAGAATATCTGAAGGGTCTTGAGTGTGTAAAGTAGGTGAACACCTCACATAAAAGGTTTTCCAGAACTGAGCCATCTCCTGCACAGCTCCGTTGCTGGCTGGTGTTGGGGTGCTGGTGTAAAACCTCCCCTGGATTCTGTGCGGGGATGCTGTGAGCTGTGCCTGTTCTCTGGAGAGAGTCAAGGCTGGGGGTCAGCGAGGTTTATTGCCTGGGGAATCCCTCCTGGGATGGGAGCAGGGACCACAGCGCTGCTCCCCTGAGATGGGTCCCATCCTCCTGCCACTCTCCCTCCCTAGGGAAGCCCTGCCCTTCCCAGGGATACCCACAGGAGTCCAGGCTCTTTCAGAAGCCCATCTCAGCTCTGCTCCTTCCCACCTCCCTCAGGCTCCAGCTCCCAAAAATCCATGTTCTCCAGCAGGAACTTTGTGTCCTGGGGCACCCCAGCTCCTCTGCACGGGGTGTTTGGGGGATGTGGCCCTGTGTGAGCAGCCAGCAGAAGTCCCTGGAGCTGCTGTGCAGTCTCTCGTTGGGGCTGTGCAGCTGCTCCGTCTGCACTGCAGCCAAACACCTCGTCCCAGGAGAGCTCCCTTCCCACGGCCCCTTCCATCTCATCCACCAGCAACGGGGTGCTGGGAATTCAGCCCTAATGGAAACTTAATTCTTAATGGTCTGATCACAGAATTATTACTAGAGCTGACAGAACATTGCTACAGAAGAAGTTTCAACCATGAGATAGCGAGCGATTGATTTATGCGTGTGAACTAATTTATCTCTGAAATCAGTTCTGCCCAACTCCACGGTTTTCTTTATCCAGCAGTCAGTGGCCGCTGGAGTTGTGTAACTGTGAGAGAGTTGTGTGGCAGGTTTGGAGCCCTGGTGTCCTCAGGGTGATCCCGTGCCTCTCTCATGCTGTAACTGCACCTTCACACCGCAGCCATAAATGAGTTGTGCTACACGAAATCATGGAATGGTTTGGGTTGGAAGGGACCTTAAAGATCACGCAGAGCAGCTCTTTATCCTCTGCATACAAAAGGTGTGTCACACAGTAACTCAGCACCAAGGAAAAGTAAAATGAATGAAGAAGGACCCTCTTGGAGCTCAGCAGAGGAGCCTGCAGAGGGTGTTCTGCTGTGGGAGATTGTCAGTGAAATGGGGGGCTTCAGACACAGAACTGGGGGCGTTGCGGGGAGGAGTCCGTGACGTCCCTGCTAATGGGAAGGGCCACGCTGTGACTGCTGATGGGGGTCCTGCAGCACCCCAGGGTGCCCGGGGATGGTGGGATGGAGCTGCCTGGGCTGCAGCTCCTGTGCCTGGCATGGGACAGAGTCAGTCCTGCCTGAATCCCAGCCCCCTCCTCACGTGTGCCAAGAGCAGCAGTTCATCAGGACCCCACTGATTTCTTTTGGTGTTTCAGAGTCTCCTTCCCGACCCCCAGCCGAGCCCACCATGCAGGCAGACTCTGTGCTCCACAGCGGCTACTTCCACCCTGTGCTGCGCTCCTGGCAGTGCACGGCCACCACCTTTGACGCCTCCAACCTCATCTACCCCATCTTTGTCACGTGAGTGAGCCCTGGCTCTCTGGGTCGGGGATGGACCTGCCTCAGGGTCACTGGCTGGGTCCGTCCCTGGAGCCCCCTGAGCTCTCAGATAGGTTCAGAGTCCCTGTGTACAAGTCTGGAAGAGGGGCTTCCCTCTCAGACCAAATGCTCACGTCTCTGTCCCCTCCACCTCCCACAGCGACAGCCCTGATGCCGTGGAGCCGATTCCCAGCCTTCCTGGACAAGCCAGGTATGAATCCAGCCCCCCAGTCGTTGCTGTGCCCTGTGTCCCAGGAGAGTTGATTTATGGCCTGAGCATGAGCCAGGGGGGATGCTTCCAACCCTCTGGTTCCTGCTTTGGAGATCCCCCGGCATCAGGCAAGGTGGGAATGTTCATCCACTAAGGGAGTGGAGGGAATCATGCTGGGAATGCTGGAAGAGTATCAGTACTGGGAGGAACAGCACCAGGGTCTGGCTCTGTCCCAGAGCACTCCCAGGTTGTGTGGGCTGGGCACACAGAGAAGCTGGAAGTGAACGGGGTTTCCAGCAGCAGCCAGAAAACCTGTGCAAGGATGTGGGATCCGGTCCTCCATTGTATCGCACTGGACTGGCAGCTCCTGTCTCCAGGAGGGCTGTGGTCAGGGGTGCTCTGATGGGAAAGTGGGCTGGATCTGCAACAGGAACACCAAGATAAGGGATCCAAGGGCAGGGCAGGCTCGTCCTTGCAGAGCAGTGTCCATGCTGGGCAGATGACGCTGCTGGAGCCCCAGATAAGGGCTCAGATTGTTCTCCCGGTGTTCAGGCAACACCTCCCCTGTACCTCAGGCCACTGCTTGGTGATGCTGGATTGCCCAAAGAGCAGCATCCCAGTCCTGGGCCAGCTCTCCCCACAGAGTGGGTCTGGGTGCCTGGCAGCTCCTTCCCTTTGCCCTGCTCAGGTATGGAGTGAACAAGCTGGAGGGGATGCTGCGGCCCCTCGTCGAGGACGGCCTCAAGTGTGTGCTCATCTTCGGGGTGCCCAGCAAGGTCCACAAGGTCAGTGTGTGTGGGGGGGTGCTGGGGGGGGGGTCTCCTGATCAAACAGGAGCAGTTCAGGGTTTCTGGCTGTGCTTACAGCCCACTCAGCACAGCAGATGGGGATGGGACATTGCAGTGATACCCAGATAGCCCCTAGGGCTCTGCAGGTGGCCCCAAAACCTGCCCTCACTGCCCAGAGGCTTCTCCATTGCCCTTTTCCCTCAGTGGGGTCACACTGTCCTGCCCTACAGGGTCCCACAGTTCAGGAAGTATTTCCTGGGCAGAGCTGCTGCCAGGGAGGAGCCGGTGGGAAGTGCTGGCTGTGCCTGCTGAGGTGTTTCTGTCCTCCCAGGATGAGAGAGGCTCTGCTGCCGATGCCGAGGGCACCCCTGCCATCCAGGCCATCAGGAAGATCCGCTCCACCTTCCCAGAGCTGCTGATTGCCTGTGATGTCTGCCTGTGCCCTTACACCTCGCACGGGCACTGCGGTGAGCACAGACCGGGCCTGGGCCGCACTCCGGGCGTTTTCCTGGCTCTGGGAATCCCCAGGGATTTGCCATTTTCGGCTGAGAGTCTGGCCAGCTCCTGCTCCAAGGCCTGGCTTCCCTGTACTGGTGTATGTGAACCTGGCAGACCTCTCCTCGGTTTTGACCACAGGGTGGGAGGGTGGTTAAGACCCTCCCTCAGGTTCATCTGAGTCTGAGCACCCCTCCGTGTCCCCCATCTCTTCCTTCCCTTCCCTGGAGCACCCCCGTGTTGTGTCCAGTCCCTGGAGGGCTCCTGGTCCTTACCCACCTCCCTTAGCACACCAAGTTCCCCACTGCTGCTCTGAGCATCTGCACAGCTTGTCCCCAGGGCCACACGCCCGCCTGGGGACCGAGGCACCTGCTGTCCATCCCCTGTGTAACCCCGGGTTTGTTCCCCAGGCATCCTGAGGGAAGATGGCACCATCCAGAACGAGCTCAGCTGCCAGCGGCTGGCGGAGGTGGCACTGGCTTATGCCAAAGCAGGTGGGGAGCCCCGGGCAGTGACACCCAAACACAGTTTGGCTCTCACAGAGCTGCCCCTCTCACTCTGAGCAGACCCAAAAGCAGACTGGGCCTGGCTCCAGCTGGGAGCGCTCCCGTGCCCTTCCCACGCTGGTCCCAGCAGCGCCAAAGCCTCGGGTGCTTCCCAGCATCCCTGTGCTGTCCGTCCCTGCAGGCTGCCACATCGTGGCCCCCTCGGACATGATGGACGGGCGCATCGCGGCCATGAAGCAGGCGCTGATCTCCAACGACCTGGGCAACAAGGTGAGCCAGGGACCTGCGTGTGCCACAGGCAGGAGCCGCATCCCTGCGGAGCTGCAGCACAGCGGGACAGGGAAAGGGGCAGGAGGGGCAAACCCCTGCCTTGGTGCCACGGGCATTTCCCTGCCCCGACGCACACAGGAAGGGAACGTCCTTGGCTGGGCGCAGGCACAGCGAGTGCCAGACCTCTGGCAGGGGGAGGATAAAGCAGCCGTGGGAGGGAATCTGCTGTCTCAGCACTGGGATGTGGTCCCGAGCTCCCAGCCCTCACGGCCCCGCTCTCCTCTGCAGGTCTCAGTGATGAGCTACAGCGCCAAGTTCGCTTCGTGCTTCTACGGCCCCTTCAGGTGGGTCTGTCCCCCGGCCAGGTGTGCCCAGCTGGTGCCAGGCTGGCTGGGAGTGCGTTCCCAGGGAGTTACTTGGGAAAGGGGCTTGGCCAGAGCCTGGGTCGCAGCTGGGTCCACACTGGTCACCTTCCAGCACCCTCCTCTTACTTCTCCATGTGAAAACAAGACAAATGTACCTTGCCCAGAAGAGCCTGGCTGGTGGGAAGGGCACTGGGTGATCTTCCATCCCACCCCTTCACCTGCTCATCTGGGGTGCTGGTGGCCAGGCAGGCAAAGAGGGAGCTTCCTGCAGCTTCCAGGAGCAGTCAGGAGTCACAGGAGTCAGTGTTGCCCCAAAGGGTGATTTCAGGGACAAGCCTCAGCTTAGTCAGCTCTTAGAGTGGTCCCAAGAACAGCCTGACCCCAGCGGGTTATCCTCAAGGAAGCTGCCCTGGAAAAGAGCCTGACACAATTTTACCCAGACTCTGGGCACGGGGAGGGCAGTGGGTGTTGAAACTGCTCCCAGAGCCAGCCTGGGCCTGTAGGACCTCCCAGAGCGATCCCAGGGTGCTGAGCTGGGTCGGGGTGCCCCCTTTTCCTGGCTCAGTGGCTCAGACACTTCTCTTGGCCTGTCCCTGTGTTTCTGAAGCTGTACAAGGTGGGAGGCAGGGGGTCCTCACCTGCTGCCCTCTGCCCCTCTCCAGGGACGCGGCGCTCTCCAAACCCGCCTTCGGGGACCGGCGCTGTTACCAGCTGCCCCCGGGCGCCCGCGGCCTGGCCATGCGCGCCGTGGTGAGTGTGGGGGGCCTGGGGGTACGGCTGTGGGGTGGGACACCCTCAGTGGGGGTTGGGTGATCACACCCAGCAGGGCCTGGGGAGAGCAAGAGGCTCAAAAGTGGGTGGGAGGCAAACGATCAAAGGTCTTCCCCTTCCATGAGTGAAAGAAACCCAAGGCCCATCAGCCTGTCAGAGCTGTTCCCAGTGTGTGCCCAAGGACTGGGCACCGGGAGCTATGGAGTTGGTGTCCCCATGCCCTGCTGTGGCTTGGGGTGTCACATCCAGGGACCCGCAGTCACCAGCTCTTCCCAGGCACCTTGGGCTCCTGAGACCATGAGGGGCTCACAGCCTCCTGTGATTCCTCCTGGGAAAACAAACACCGGCTCCAAACTCCTGGAGAAAAAACCAACCTGTTCTTGTCCCCGGGCTGCCGGGGCCGCGGGTGTGTTCCCCTGGCAGGACCGGGACGTGCGGGAGGGCGCGGACATGCTGATGGTGAAGCCGGGGATGCCCTACCTGGACCTTGTGAGGGACGTCAAGGCTCGGGTGAGCTCCTGCCTGGCAGGGAGGGCTCTGGGGAGGGGCTGTGGGTTCCGTGTGTTCCGTGTGCCGGGGCCGGGGCTGCAGCACGGCCGGGGTGTGCGGGGAGTGGACAGCACCCCCGGGGCGAGCTGGCCCCGGCGCTGACCCGCTCCCGCAGCACCCCACGCACCCGCTGGCCGTGTACCACGTCTCGGGGGAGTTCGCCATGCTGTGGCACGGGGCGCAGGCCGGCGCCTTCAGCCTGGAGGCGGCGGTGCAGGAGGCGATCACGGCGTTCAGGCGCGCAGGTGAGGCTG
>VZRJ01006852.1:34812-46853 GCA_013397565.1 Ptilonorhynchus violaceus
GCAGGTGAGCCGGCCCCCCCCTGGTCCCGCCTGTATCCCCCTGTATTCCCCCGCGTCCCCTCGGGGTGGCTCCAGCGTCTCGTCTCTCCGCAGGCGCCGACATCATCATCACCTACTTCACGCCGCAGCTGCTGCGCTGGCTGCGGGAGGCGGCGCGACGGGACTGAGCGCGGCCGTGCCGGGATGGGCGGGAACCGCTGGAGGGGCGGGAATTCCGGGAGGGGCGGGAAGGCCGGGATGGGCGGGGATTCCGGGAGGGGCGGCAGTTCCGGGCCGCGGCGCAGGTGGGCCCCGGCACCGCGCACCCCCGGCCCGCAGCCCCCTCACACCCGGAGCTCGGCCCGGTGAGCGCCGGCGCCGCCCCGCTCCTCCGACCCCCGGGCGACCCGCGGGGACACCGGGAGCCCTCACTCACGTTGCAGGGGTGCGGACGGGCCGAGTGTACCCCGGACACCCTCCCCAGACACCCCGGCTGTGCCCCGGACGCCCTCCCTGGGTCCAGCCCCGCTGCCCCCGCCCGCCCCGGCTGCAGCACCCCCGTGGGAGTGTCACTGCCGCGGCCTGGCAGACTTTGCCCCGGGATTCGGAGCAGGGTTTTTGCTCCCTGCCGCCCTCCGTGCTGACCCCAGAGGGCCGTGAGCCCCCCACGCGGGACACTGGCGCTAGGACTGAGGCGGGGGTGCCCACACGCCTCTGCCGTGACCGGCGCTGCGGGGAGCCCCTGGCTTGGCTGTGCCCCTTCCAGGCTGCCCTCGGCCGCGGGGTGCTGAGGCCATGCTCCGGCTGCGCCTGCTGACGTGGGACGTGAAGGACACGCTGCTGCGGCTGCGGCAGCCCGTGGGCCAGAGCTACGCGGCCGAGGCCCGGGCCCACGGGCTCCACGTGCAGCCGGAGGCCCTGGGGCGCTCGTTCCGGGAGGCCTACGAAGACCAGAGACGGCGCTTCCCCAACTACGGCCACGGGCAGGGGCTGAGCTCCCGGCAGTGGTGGGTGGACGTGATCAAACAGACCTTCGTGCTCTCGGGCGTGCCGGACGACGCGGCCCTGACGGCGCTGGCGGAAAAGCTCTACCGCGACTTCTGCTTCCCCCACAACTGGGAGGTGCTGCCGGGAGCCGGCGAGACCCTGAGCCGGTGCCGCCAGCTCGGCTTGCGCATGGGAGTCGTCTCCAACTTCGACAGCCGGCTGGAAAACATCCTCTCGCAGTGCAACCTGCGGCACCACTTCGAGTTCGTGCTCACCTCCGAGGCCGCGGGCGTCGCCAAGCCGGACCGGAGGATCTTCGAGCAGGCCCTGCGGCTCGGCGGGGCCCGCCCGGAGCAGGCGGCTCACGTCGGGGACGACTACAGCCGGGATTACCGGGCGGCCCGGGCCGTGGGCATGCACAGCTTCCTGCTCCGGGCAGCCGGGCAGGGCGAGGGGCCGGAGGTGCCCCCCGAGCACGTCCTGCCCACGCTCAGCCACCTCCCGGCTCGCATCGAGAAGGGGTAGCTGCGGTTCGGAGGAGCCCGGTGCTGCTGCCGAGGGCTGAACTGTCCTGACACGGGAGTTTTTGCTGCCAGGCGGGCAGGGAAAAGCAGCACATGGATCAGAGGACAGGGAGAAGTGCTGCCTGCGGAGCAGGAGGGGTGTTCATGCAATAAAACCCGTCTGATGCCCAGCAGTGGTGCGGATGTGTTTCGTGGCTCTGAAAACGCTACAGAAGGGGGACAGCAGTGGTGTCTTCCCCTAACAGGGCTGGGGTCACGCTCCAGAGGCTCATTCTGGCAGGAGACATGGAGGCAGACACTGAGGTTTGTCCCTTCTCACTCACTCCGGGGAGAGGCTCAAGCAGCCCCCAGTGCAAGTGCTGGCCCTGTCCCAGGGAAGGTCTGCCCACATGGAGCACCCGGGATGTCCATCCCAGGGAAGGTCAGCCCACATGGAGCACCCAGGACACCCCTGCACAGGCCCTGCACCCTTCAGTGTACCCCAGCTTTGCCACCTCACCGGCATCTCCCTCTTCCCAATAGTGGTGGCCAGGAGGTGCCTGCAGGTCTGCTGCTGTGGGCAAAACAGTCTGGAGTTGGGCAATTTCCCTTAATAAATTGTCTGTTAACAAACTTTACTGATTTGGGTAGTGAGAAATAAAGATGACAATTTTAAGGCCCTTTCCTGCCCTGCTCTCTGGTTCAATTCCAGGCCAGCACCTCTCCTTCCTCCCTGCCTGCTGCCATCAGCTCCTCGTGTTTGAGCCATGTAACACTCAACCCCTCCGCTCCCTTGGGATGCTCAGGTTTGGTTTCTGCTGCTCTTTGCTTGTTCCTCTGCTTGAATGTGGCCACAGCCCCTCAGAGGTGCCCCTGCCCCAGCATGGGTCCCCCACAGGTGACAGCCCACTAAACTGTCCCTGCCCTGCAGTGGGGTAGCTTCTCTCAAAAGTGCATGTCCAGCTGTGTCCCAATCTATCACAGGATCATTTAGGCTGGAAAAGACTTTTAAGATCAAGTCCAACCATTCTCCCAACACTGCCCAGGCCACAGTTAAACCATGTCCCCAAGTGCCACATCCACACACCTTTTAAACCCCTGCAGGGATGGGGAGTCCACCACTGCCCTGGGCAGCCTGTACCAGGGCCTGACCACCCTTTCAGCGAAGAAATTTTCTCCACTATCCAACACTGGTGCAATTTGAAGCAGTTTCCTCTTGTCCTTTCACTGTTGCTTGGGAGCAGAGCCCGACCCCCACCTGGCTCCACCCTCCTTTCAGGTACTTGTAGAGCACAGTAAGTCCCTTTTCATGGGCCTCCTCCCTGCCATTTCTCCATACGCATCTCTTACTGTTTGTCTCATTTCCTACAGCCCACCACCAGGCTGGTCGGGCAGCAATTAAACAATTCACCCAAGAGCAGCTGGCCCAGCCAGCCATTCCCCGACCCCTCACCCCAGCACAGGGTATAGGCCCCAGGAGGAGAGGAACGCTGCAGAAAACACGTGAGGAACAGCCGTAGTGTGAAGGCAGGTGTTGTCTGAAGGCCCCTGTACACAGCCCACAGCCGGGCACACACAGTCACACACGCCGCACACCCCGCTCAAGGGACGAGCGAGATGCTCTGGTGCGCCACGGCAAAGACGGGATAGACGGGCTCCGCGAAGGCCTCCCGGTGGGAGAAGAGGATGGCGCAGGAGTCGGGGTCGTAGAAGAGCAGCTCTCCCCCAGCAAAGTCCAGCAGGACCCCGATCTCTGCCGGGGCCTTGATGAGCTCCACGGGCTGCGGCTGCCCCGCGTGCAGGAACCGGAATTCTTTGTCGTAGCGCGAGAACACCCAGGAGGCAGCGTTGAAGCCCAGGCGGCCTTCGTTGGCAGAGCCCTTCCTGGGCACGGAGCTGAAGCAAACCCCCAGCTTGTAGGCGCAGCTCTGCTCCACGCTGACCTTCCACGCACAGACCCCCGAGTGGAAAGGTGACGTAGCCAAAGCATTGGGCCAGTGGTCAAACCGCTCGGGGCAGTCCGAGTCCACCTTTGCCTTCTTGACGCTGAAGGTCAGGGTTCTCTTGTCTTCTGACAGGCTGAGGTGGGGGCTGAGGGTTTTCTCATTGATATGAATCTCCTGTGAGCCTGCAAGAGAAGCCATGTGGTGAGTACCGACTCAGTGGCCACCCCTGAAGCACGTGAAGCAGTCATGGCCATCAGAAACACAACTGCAACCGCCCTCTCCTTGCACCTCACTCCTGGGGACCCATCTGCTCCCCGAGGTGACAGTCCTGGGGGCTCAGGCTGAGTGCCACTACTTCTTCCCTCAGCCAGGGCCAGAACAAGGCAGAGACTCACAAAAGCTCAGACTCACCAGACACCCCTCCACTCCTGCACTAAAAGTCCTGCTCACCTTCTGACCCTGGCCTGATTCCCCACTCAGCAGGTTTGCTTCACCCCACTTTTGGCAGAGACCTAAACTTCAGTTCCTGTCCTTTCCCACCCCCACAGTGGGTGACCTGGCTGCTCCTTCCCCAGCCGGGAGAGCCAAGAGCCTGGCAAGAATGGGAGGGCTGCGTGCAGAAAACCTGCAAAGCAGGAAAAACAGGACTGGGGAGGGATGGAGAGGTCTGGGCAGGGAAATCTCTTTCCTGTTCTAAAGTCCCAGTTGCTAATGAACCCACCCTGAGGTGCTAGGGGCAGCCAGGTGAGGTGGCACCAGGCTTAGAGCTGAGCATGGCTGTGGCTGGATCTGGCTTTGCTGTGAAAGAAGGGGGTGCTCAGCTGCACAAACCCAGCCAGCTGCAGCTTGGGAAGAACCAGGCTGGCTGGAGGATCCTGCATCCACTGAGGGTCTGCACCACAACAGAACCATGGAATCACAGAATCATAGGGTTGCTAAGGTTGGAAAAAACCTCAAAGATCATGGTGCCCTGCCCTGGTTGCATGTCCCCCCCAAGACCCCTCTCAGTGCAAGCACTGAGTAACTGCACAAGTGTGTCCCTCGCTCCCTAAATTTGTGCAGCAGAGGTGAGGCTGATATCCAGGGGACTCACCTGCTCCCAAGAGGACCTGTTCCTGCCAGCGGGTGCTTCTGCTTGCCCTGCCTTCCCCCACCCTCACTTCATTCATTTTAGGTCTTAAACCACCACGGAAACAAGGCTGGAGCAGGTGAGTCAGTGGCTCTCCCAGCCCTGCTACCCTGTCACACCCGCACCGGCCATTGCCCAACACCCTCTGCTCAGCATCCAGCACATGGCAGGATGGGGCCCTAAAGAATGACCTGAACAGGATCATGCCAGAGCCCCAACCTGCCCCAAGACTCAGGTCAGCATCCCTCAGCAAAGAGCACTCAGCAGCAATGCTCCAGGGTTTCCTCAGCTGCACCTGCCCAGGTGCTCCCTGGCAGATGAACGAGGCTGAATGATCCCTTTGTGAGTCAGTGCCACGCACACTGGCAGGTTAGGGGGGAGCTACTGCAGGCAAGGGTGAGCCCAAAGAGAAGCCTGAGCCAGCATTTCCTCCAGCAGGAGCTGCCAGCTTCATTCACCTGGTGATTGATTCCCCGCACTGCAGCCAAGCCCCAGGCTGAGCTCTCTGCAGGGCTCCGTGGCTGGGGCTGCCCACGCTGCCAGAGTGCAGGGAGGCTTTCCAGGAAGCCAAATGCTGCTCTGAATTCATAGAAAACAGAGCAGCATCAGACTTTTATCTTCCTCTGACAGAAGGAGGGCATGAAACCTCGTATTGTGCAATACACATGTAACCTAGGGCTGCATTCCAGTGATCCACGCAGGGAAACACCACCCCAGTGACACCCACACAGCTTCACTGTGGCATTGCAATTCCAGGGGAGCATCTGAGGGAGGGGAAGTGCTGGCAAAGTAACAGCAGAGTAATTCAGATCAGCAAATTTTCCCCCCAACAGAAGTATTTTGTCATGATTAAATCTGCCCTCTGGATTTTCCCATATATTCTGATGAATGATTCCACCGGGAATTCATCTCGTCCCCAAATCTCTTTTCTCTGGGTACTGTATCCATCAGGGTGGCCTTGGGAGATGAGGGATGCTGGGTCAATCTGCTCCCATGGTTAACAGCTCTGGGAAG
Source organism: Ptilonorhynchus violaceus (assembly GCA_013397565.1). Classification (NCBI taxonomy): domain Eukaryota; kingdom Metazoa; phylum Chordata; class Aves; order Passeriformes; family Ptilonorhynchidae; genus Ptilonorhynchus; species Ptilonorhynchus violaceus. The sequence continues at coordinate 40,371 of VZRJ01006852.1, forward strand.
CACATATGTGTGAGCTGCAGCACATTTGACTGCTTTTAAAAATCCAAGTTCCTATGAACTGAGATCCCTCCCAAAACGGTGCCAGGAGATTTTTTACATCATCTCTTGGTGTAAGGAAGCAGCTGCCAACCCCAAACAGAAGTGATACAGAAGCCTGGATGCCAAGGGAAGGCATCAAAGGAATCGTGTTTAATTTTGAGAGTGAAATGGAGGCTCTTTTGCCTGCTGCTTTCCAAGTTTTTGAGAAGTTATGGAGCAAGCCATCAAGACTTGGAATTTTCTGTTTTCAAGCAAATAACCAAACCAGCCACCTGCTCACCTGCCTTTGGGAGAAGAGACTACAAAGTGACACCATTACTGTGTTTTAAGGAAAGCTTGGACTACTGCAGTTAATATTAAATCTCTAAGGCTTGATCCTGGGAGGACTGTGGAGTGATGAGATCCACAAGGATACACCAGGCATCCTCAGAATGCAGTAATGACATATGAAATGTAACCACACACTCAAAAAACCCCAAACATAATGAAATTCCTGTGTAATAAGTGCACCAGCACATCCACCACAAGAATTGAATGCCTTAGAGCCATTACATTTCACAAGGATGCTATTGGGAGAGGAATCCTTAAAAAACCCATGTCACAAGGAAGAAAATTAGGGAAAGGCTTCCTGCTTGAATTCATGGCTCAACATTGGGTGAGAACCTGCTTGACTGATTCTTTCAGGAACAATTTCTTCACTGAATGGGCTGTTAAACATTGGAAAGGGCTGCCCAGGCAGGTGTTGGAGTCCCCGTCCCTGTAGGTGTCCAAGGAATGCCTGGAAGTGGCACTCAGTGTTCTGGGCTGGGTGACAAGGCAGGGATTGGTCACAGGTTGGACTCGGTGATCCTGGAGCTCTTTTCCAACCTAAACAACTCTGGGATTCTGTGTGACACTGTCAATGCACCACTGCAGGGGCTGGCACCGAATCAGACTGCTTTGGGTTGGAAGGGACCTTAAAGATTACCTAGTCCCAACCCCCTGCAGGGACACTTTCCACGACTGCCAGCACTCAAAGATTCCAAAGAGGGAAATTAATCATAAAGGGAGAGTGACACCAGAGTCTGCAGTAAAAGAAACACAGGCTTGTAGTGCTTGGTAGGCACAGATTCTCAAGCTAATACCCAAAACCATGAGAGCAAGCCTGAAGTGCAGATTAGAGAGGGGCCTGGGAACTGGGAAAACCTGGAAACAGCTCATCAGCATCACAGCAAGGTGAGCAGAAATCAGAACTTAGTTCAAAAGCTTTGGAAAAACCACCCTAGGGATTGTTCACAAGGCCAGTTGTGAAGAATGTTGCCCCCTCTGAGAAACAAAAAACACATTTGAAACACCCCAACAACAGACTGAAAGCCAGAGTAAAAGCAAACATTTCACAACCAGCCATCCAAGCACATCACAGCCGGAAGAAAAATGCTTTTCCCTGCTTAACACAGCCAGTACCAACCAGGTAAACCAGTCCCAGAGCCCATCAGTGGCCTGGCAAATGCCTCCAGTGCAGCCTCAGCTGCACAGCAGGAGCTGAGCCAGAGCACAAACACCTCTAGAACCACCAGCTCGTGCACAGCCACAACCTCAGCTTTTGATCAGAAAGCTGCTTCACCTACTCACGGCTCACCACACTGGTCAGAATCTCACAGACACCCCACAGGTGAGCTTACCCTCTTAAAGTCCCCAGCAGCCCAACACTCAACACTGTGAACAGGAATTTCTGTGACAGAGATTCCCACAGCAGCATCAGCTTCACCGCTGTCACCAAGAGATCCAGGAAACAGCAAAAGAAACCACGCAATGGCAAAAGAAACCACGCAATGTTAAAGCCACAGAGCTGATAAAACATCATCTTTTAAAACTCCAGTTCTTCTCTGAGCCACAACCTGCTGGGACCCCCTGTTTCTCACCCCAAATACCCCCGGTTTATGCTGCTTCCCTGGCTGAGGTCAAGAAACAAGCAGGGGCTGGGAGAGCAGAGGGGCAGGACACAGCATGAGGAAGTTTGGACACAGCATGAGGGTGTTTCTTTGGGCACAACATGAGCGAGCAGGTGAGATGTGAGCAAGACACTGACCTGTGAGGCAGCAGAGCACAGCAGAGGCCCACAGTCGATGCAGCAGTGGACTCTGAACACACGTCTGATTAAAGTTTAACTTCAGGGACTCCTGTGGCTCTAAGATTCCCTCCGCCACCTCTGTCCTAGCAAAGGGAAACAAGAGTTGTTTCAAAATACAATGATTTATTGTGCTGGGAGGTGCTTATAAAGATCACTGGGAGTTATGGCAGAGGTTAAAGAGGAGCTCTGGCTGCAGAGAGACCACAGTGGGGGTGTCTGGGCCAGCTCTCACCCTGACTGATACTTTCAGTTGGCTTTGCTTACAGCTCCTTGTGAAAGGGCTGCAGTGTTGTAAAACACATCCCAGCAGCCTGAGTCAACAGCTCCTCACTCAGCAGACACAGGGTAAATAAATGTGTCTGAGAGCAGCCACCAAGGTACCAGGGCAGCACAATGAACAGGGAGAGAATCAGATTTCCCTCTATCGACAGAGCCCCATGGTCTGGGCACAGAGCAAGCCAGGACACCAGGTTTGACCTAGCAGAGCAAGAACCAGAGGGTTTGATGGTTCCTCTGGCCTGCAGCACCCACAGGTTGTGAGGAAGGGCTGTGGCATAGGCTGCTGGTGACGTGCTGTGGCACATTCCATATTCTTCACAGGCACTAATACCCCCAACAAGCCAGGGCCAGCACCCTCGCAGCAGCCACAGAAATAAACGACTTAAATAAAATTAAATAAACTAAATAAAAACACAGCCACCTAGGTGCCTCCTCAGGAAAGGGCAGCCCATTGTCACTGATGGGGCTGCTGGGGACACTGACACCTGCACCTGGCTCTCCCTGCCCATGCAGAGCTGGGGAGATGCTGTGCCAGCCACCCCCAGTCCGGAGCCTCCCACCTCCTGCCAACAGCCTGGGACAGGCCTGCTCCATCTCCCAGCAAGCCCTGTGGAGTTTTCTAAGGAGCTGGCATTCTGTAAGCAAGAACTACTGATCTGGAATCGCACGTGGAGCGTCTCCAGGTGCCAGACTGCTCCATGGAGCAGAGACAAGAGGCCATGCTGGCATCTCTGTGCTGTGTCCTTATCTACAACAAAAGCAGCACAAGGGAGGAAAGAGGTGTCATGGGGCGCCCGGGCCATGGCACACTGTATGGGATCTGTGGGGATGCAAGTGTGGAGCAGGAGCAGGGAAAGCTTGGAGCAGGGTCAGGGAAAGGAGCAGGAGCAGCTGGGTACTGACCTCTCGAAGATCTCTTGTTCTGCACTCTGGGGACAAGGAGAGAAAGAGTCATCACAGCTGAAATCCCCACAGATGAAATCCCAAACACTGGCGCACAGCAAACCCAGGACCCAGGGAGCAGTGTTCTCCTTCCTGACCCAGAGAAGCCACCCCTCACCCCAATGCCCTGGGGAGCAGAGGAAGCATTCAACATCTATTTTCTTCAGTTGCAGCACTTCCCACTCCCTGACTCAGAAAATGAGTGGGAATGGCTGAAGGCAATACATTGCACATGTAGCTGGGGCACTGTCTGCTGTCCCCTCCCCACTAGGGCAGGCTGCAGGAACAGCCTGTGCTCCCAGCAAACAACCCCACGGCTTTCAGCAAGGGGAGAGGCTGCAGAGAGACTAAGCCAAGAGTCAGGTGACCTCATGGTCAATCCCACTTGTTTCTGTACCTGCTGGCCATGGAGCATTCTTAAGGCTCAGCAAAGTGATAAGAAAATACCTGATCCCTGCTCAAATCCAAGCAGGGCACTTTGCATGCCTTTGGCTTTCCTGTGGCATGGCACGTGTTGATTCCAGATAGACACAAGGATTGACACCAACAATCCAAGGTGGAGAACACATGACCCCTAATTCCGCTCCACTATGTGGCAAAAGGAGAAACTGAGGGTGTGGCTGTTCTCTGCCACAGGCAGCTGATGGATCCTGCTCTCCAACCTCTCCTCTCTACGGTGCGGCCACAGCCCAGCACACTGAGACAGAAATTGCCCTTCCCATCAAAGGAATATCTGCCCTCTTTCCATGGGATTAGGTCTGTTTTCCAAGCCAAGCTGCTTGGAAAACATCACAAAGTTACACGTGGGAAGCAGAGACTGAGCAAGGTGGTGCAAGGCAGACCTGCTCACACCTAAAACGAGAGGAATTGCTTGGGTGAACCCAGACAATTCAGTAACCAGAGAAGGAACTGAGCAAGGGGAAGCACAGGCTGCTTTGCACGGCAAATATCCCTAACAGGGCTAAACCAGACAACACAGGGGACTTTCCAGAGGAGCTGCAGGTGCTTCCAAGGGTCAGTTCTGACTAAAACTAGACAGTATAAAACTGGTGGCACAGTTAACTGTTGTAAGACCAGCTCTCAAACCACAGCTGTCCTGGCCGTCTGGGCACCTGTGAGCCAAGAGCTTGGAGACTTGAGCCTGGGTGGTTCTGGACCTCACTGCAAACAAGAGAAGGACTGGACAGAGCAGATGCTCTAGGAACCACCAGGAAACCAGACAGGCTTGTCTGGAGCAGGTCAAGGAGGTTCCCTGAGCTAGACCTGCAAATGTATATCCTGTCCACCTCTGCCTCCTTGCTGTCAGCACAGCAGCTGCTGAACATTGCATTTAAGTCCCATAACAGAAAGTCCAGGTGACTTCTGAGCTGCCTGACCCGCCCCTCAGCACACAGAGCAGTACTCACCACCAGGCCCTGGTCATCCAGGTTGGTGATCATGTCCACCAGGTAGGTGCGGAGGGCACCCAGCTTGTGCAGAGCCTCTGTCCAGTGCACCTGCTGGGTGAGGATGCTCTGGTGCGCCCGCTCCTCCTCGGCGTGCACCTTCTCCAGCAGCCGCTGCTCCTCGTTCTCACAGGCCTTCCCCACGAAGAGCAGCCTCTGGATCACCAGCTCCCGCGCCGCACTGGCCGCGCTCTGCCGGAGCAAGGACACGGGAGGAGCATCAGCCTGGCTCCAGCCACAAGCAGAGCCCCAGCTGCTTCTGCTGGCTCTCCTTGGGCTCAGCCCCTTAGTGCTACTCTGTTAATTGAGCCCAGGCCACAGCAACTGTCGTGATACAAGCCAAGGTAATTGGGACAAGCAGTCCCTAAAACTGCCCATTGCCTCCTCGGCCAACCCCAGCACCTAAGTGCCAACCTGTGAGGGACCAGAGTCCCTGTATCCCTGTGAGGGATAGCCCTCAGCAAATCTCCATGGATTCACAATTGGTGAGAAACACAAGAACAGGCTGAGAGAGCTGGGGCTGCTCAGACTGAAGAAGAGAAGGTTCTGAGGAGACCTTAGAGCACCTTCCAGTGCCTAAAAGGGCTCCAGGAGAGCTGGAGAGGGACTTTGGACAAGGGCCTGAATGACAGGATGAGAAGGAATGACTTCCCACTGCCAGAGGGCAGGGTCAGATGGGATATTGGGAAGAAATTCTTCCCTGTGAGGGTGGGGAGGCCCTGGCACAGGTTGCCCAGAGAAGCTGTGGCCGCCCCACCCCTGGAAGTGTCCAAGGCCAGGTTGGGTGGGGTTTGGAGCAACCTGGGATAGTGGAAGGTGTCCCTGCCCATAGTAGAGGGTTGGAACTAGGTGGTCTTTAAGGTTCCTTCCAACCCAAACCAGTCTGGGATTCTGGTATTCTATCACTGTTCTTTGCCCTCATCTTCAGGGATGGCAAGGAACAAATAAAACCAGGAATGCTCAGGCACTGATCCTAGTGGGATGTTTGATTTCTGTAGACTGGCATCATTGTCTGTGCACATTTTTCAGGCACAGGAAGCAGGAATCACAGGCACACCCTGGCACTCCACTTCCACAGCCGCGGGGTAGGAGGGGAGGAGCTGCACCCCGAGGAGCCCCTCCGGGAGCTGAGCATCCCTGCCGGGAATGGCGAGCAGGGAGCAGGCGGGGCCAGTTGCAGGGACTCACCAGGACGCTCTGGTCCTTGGCCGGCAGCACCTCGTCCACGTGCCGGGCGATGGCCGCGCTCTGCAGCTGGAGCCGCTCGCACCGGTCCACGAGCTTGTTCTGGGGCACGGAGCAGCGGGACCATGGATGTGGGCCTGGACAGGGCCCCGAGCCCCCCGACAGCCACCCCACACCCACGGCTCCCGGCTCCTCCTGCACCGCCCCACAGACAGCCCCTTCCCCACGCGGGACCCCTCACATGGTCCCACACCCCACCAAGGCCCCACACTGCCAGGAGCCCCACGCACAGCCCCCATCTCCATCCCCTTCCTTGGGTGGGGCCGCACCCTCAGCGGCCCGCCAGAAAACCCGGCTCCCCGCGGGGACAACCTGCACGGCCCCGCACCCTGCCAGGGACCCCCAGGGACCCCCACATCCCCCCAGGGACCCCACGCTCCACCAAGGGTCCGACAGGGTCCGACACCCTACCAGGGACCGCCA
>VZRJ01006852.1:47178-66098 GCA_013397565.1 Ptilonorhynchus violaceus
CCCCAGCGCGGGGACACGTCCTGTTCCCGCACCGTTCCCGGGGGTGCGGCCGCCTCGCCCCTGCCCCGCTTCCCTACAGGGCACTTTACAGGGCCGCCCCCATCAAGGGGATCTGGGATGCTCCCATGGACCCCCACAGGGCCAGCCCCTGCCATAGGGATCTGGGATACTCCCCTTGACCCCCACAGAGCCATCCCCATCCATAGGGACCCAAGATGCTTCCACTGAACCCTGACAGGGCCACCCCCATCACGGGGACCCGGGATACCCCATTGACCCCCACAGGGCCATCCCCATCACAGTGACCCGGGATGCACCCACTGACACCCCACAGGGTCACCCCCGGCTCTAGGAACCTGGGGTGTCCCCATCCTCCCCAAAGACATTCAAATACCCTCCTCGAAGGGATGCTCAGCCCCCCGTGAGGATGGGGCAGCTCTGCTGGGGTCCCTGTGCCGCTGCGGTGGCTGTTTCATTCCCTATCCCATGGTACAGATTTCACTGCAGAGCCCGGTCAGGTAGAGGCAACAGTGTGGGTTATTTTTGAAAAGCAATTTAGTAAAATATGTGTTTGATTTCTGTCAAGTGATGCATTTTTGGGGAGGGGAGGATGAGGGGCTGCTGGAGGTGAAACTTTGTGTGGATCAGTTGCTCCAGGATTCCTGAATTTTTAGAGCATTGTGATGGAGCAGGTGCTGGATAAACGTGTTTTGGGATGCAGACTGCAAAACCTTGGGTGAATATCCTGCCTGAGCACTGTTCTCATTCAGGACACAGAAAAATCTGCTCTTTCTTGCAGTGGGGAAGAGGCAGGGGAACACAGTGAGACACAGGACAGAGCAGCTCCCTGCATCCCCCAGCTCCCTGTGAGCTGATGTGCAGGTAGGGATGGACATTAACTAACTACTGGTTGGAAACAGGAGCCATCAGAATTGAAAATCAGAATCCATGCCTTAGCTTTTCCTAGAATCTTGTTTTTCTGGAGAACCGGCTCCCAGAGTTCTCCCATTGTCAAAGAAAAATCATGTTCCCGATGGACTGAAACAATTGGTCTGATTGAAAGAGTAAATTGCCAAATTATCACAGTCCCTCAGCGGTGAGATTGATCATTCCTCACATCTTCAGAACATGCAAACTCACGGATAGGACAGGAAGAGATTAACTGGGTGTTACTAATTGCTAATCACAAAGGCTGTCAGGGTAAAATTAGAAAGGGAATTTTGGAGAAACCCAATCCCTTTTGCTCACGGCTTCCAGGATTTGATTTTCACTTTTTTTGTGGGCAGAGCCTTCAAGCAGTTTTTTTATTTGCTGGAAAAAAGCAGATGGGTTTTTTCCCCTGATTTTGATTAGCAAAATACTACAGCCCCGAAAGATGAGAATGCCAACAGACTAAATCCAATTAGCGTGCCTTGAGCTAAGCAGCAGCCAATTATTGTCTGTGACAATTCACTGTCACTGAGACTGGTTTCTGCTCGGTCTGTGACCTGTGAGGACGTGAGGGAGGGATGCTGCTCCTCACCTGGATGGATGCTGGTGCAGGGAATGGCTGTCCTGACTCCTCTTGTGAGGAATGTGCTGGGATGGGGCAGCCTGGCCCCAGTAAGTGTTTGCTGAATGCATCTGGGTTAGCCACATGGTGCTATCTTGCCTGGAATTGGCATTTGGACATGGAAACTCTTCCCAAAGAGTTCCTCAGCAAATGGAAAGATCACTTCAAGTACTGCCAGGCTGTCCCAGCTGAGTTGGGGCTGCCTGTGCCTGCACTTGCTCCCACCAGCTGCTGTATGAACTTCAGTCTGGAGGTGTTTGCCTTCACCAGTCCGAAAACTGGGATCTACAGGATATATGGAAGTCCGGACCAGACAGTGGAGTAAGAGGAGGTGTAAAGAATGACAGGCAGCAGCTCCATCTCTGTTGTGGCCTCACCAAGCTTGGGTATTTTTAAGCTCAACATGACGTCCCACAAACCTCACCCTGCTGCTGGCTCTGCTCTAAGCCAAACGTTTGGCCCAGGACCTCCAGATGTCCCATCCTCTGAGGTTTTCTTCTTGTTCTGAATGGGGTTAGGATGTAGATAATGTGTTACCAGCACTTTATCCTGTATATGCAACAGCAGAAGCCCCTCTGGATCCCTGGTGATGCTGTGTCCCCTCACCCACAGGTCGTGTCTCTGCAGCCTGATGTGACACCCACCACTGTCTGCTCATTGCCAGGGCTATGGGGAAACTGCAGAGTAAAATCAGCTTCCACACCACCAAATACAGGTAAAACTACACTGGGTAATCATGTTTTGCTAATAAACCAGATACGAGAGTGAAGAGAGAACACAAATGACCAGAGAATATAGCAAGCACAGGGCTTTAGTTTCATTATTGAACGTACACATCAGGTTTTTGTTTCTGACCCTTACTTGTAAAGTCTGCTCAGCTCCTTTCGGGCACTGAATTCCCAAATGTCACTCACAGGAATGGCCAAGCACACAACCATGGCCAGTGACTGTGCTCTGTGATGGCTGAGGCAGAGCTCTCAGTGGGAACAGCTCCAGGAGTGGCTTTTTGGCCCAAATATCCAAACTACTTCATTGTGTCTTCAGAGGCTGTCATCAGCTTTCAGTGCCAAGATGAAACAATTCAGTCCCTGGCAGCAGGGAGGAGGATCTCTGCCTGGGGAGCAGCACGGGGTGGCAGTGGGAGGACTCATGGCCACGGAGGTGTTGCAGCAAAGAGTAGCAGAGCCTGACCCATGTGAGTGACCATGGAGGCTGGTGAGATCAAAATCTCTTTTCTTCTTTGCACCAGCACGGAGTGAGCAAACATTTAAATATTCAGCAGCTCTAGAGGTGGGATAGGCCTGCTCCATCTCAGTTCACTCACAGGCTCTCTCCAGCTTTCTAAGGCAGATGTTGTCATGTCAGGTGATGCCAGAGGTGCCATCTCCCAGACCCTGGTGTCACGGAGTGGCACCCTGACCTCACCTCCCAGCACCCTGCAGCTCCCACTGCTGTCCCTGTTCCTGCAGGGCCGACGGCTCCGTGGGACAGACAGGACCCGTAGGGGTCTCCCAGCAGCACAGCCCCGCTCACACCGATGCCGTCACCTCTGTGGCTGCTCTCAAACCAGACCTGTGTGTGTCAGGAGGAAGGGATAAGGTGAGGTATGCCCTGGGGCAGGAAAATGTATCAACAGGTTCGAAAATAAGGTTTAAATGTGGACTTGGAACATTTCCGTGAATGGTGACAATTGTGTCAGTCCCTGAATTTAGAAAGGAAAAATGAGCTTATAGTGAGGGCACACAGTGAAGCACATGGAATCAAATTTTATAACCTCTCCAGAGCTGGTATCACATCAAATGCTCCTACCCAGACTTGGGATCACTGGACTGGCCCTTACATTTACCTGGCTTTAAAGACAGCTGTACGTGCTGTAGGAGCTCAAAACCAGAGGGACCTGTTCCCTGTCCTGTGGACTGTGCAGTCTTGGTGTGATGTAACCAAGGAAACGCAAAATCTCCCCCACCCTGCTCCCTGCTGACCCCTGTCCCTGTCCCTGCAGAGGGTGGCCGTGTGCAGCTGGAGATCCGGGGCTGCCCTGCGCCGCTTCGTCGGGCACGAGCGCGAGGTCACCAAGGTGAGAGCGCTGGGATTTCCCTCGGAAACTGGGGAGCCAGGAATGATGGAGCACTGGTTTGTCACCCACACAGGGCTTGCTTTGCTCTGCCAGAAAGCAGGACCAGGATTTCCCCAGTGTCCACCTGGGGACAGTTGGACTTGATGACCTTAAAGGTCTTTTCCGGCCTTAACGATTCATGATTCTGTGATCAGAACACATTAGGTTTTTCCCAAGGCCCCAACTGATATTTTGGGAAGCAGCATGGAGTGGTGCATCCAGACTAAACAGGGCTGCAGGAGGCCTGGCCATGGGCTTGTCTTCCCATCCAAGAGACTTGTAGCAAAAGCTCAGGATGAATCTCGAGGTCAGGTTTTTGATTCAGAGACGCCGTTTATTTTACTTTGGGTATCACTCTGCTAGACTTGACATTATTCCATGAATCAACCGTACCTGGCTGATGTATTCTGGGAATACCCGTGCCTGGCATATTCTGGGAATAGCAGGGCTTTAATTTCCCTTCTGGGACTGTGGTGACAAAGCCAAGGCTCTCTCCCAGGCTCCTGGGACACCAGATGTGCAGGGGGGTGTAGCTGTGCATGGTGTGGCCAGTGTACCTCCACTGGGGACAGCCCCAGTGGGTCCCCTGGGCTGTGGGTACTGGAGGGACAAAGGGGGCTTTGTTCACCCCAGTGCTCAAAGCAGCTGTGCACTTTGGGTTCATTTGGGTTTGTAAGGAAGTTTTTCCTATAAAATGAATGGTTTCTAAAAACAAGATCTGAGAGCACCCATCCACCATCCTGCTCCATGGCTCTGAGGTGACAAGGGACAGAGTTGGAAGGCCAGGCTCTCCTCAGTCATGTTTCTGCATATCTTGGGCTGGGACTGGACAGCTGCTTTCCCTGTGGACTGGGTGGGAGGATGACCAGCTTCTCCTTCTGGTCCTTGGCAGGTCACCTCAGCCCTTGACTCCAACAGAGTCTTCAGCGCATCCCGGGACAAGACAGTGATGATGTGGGAGCTTCACGGGACTTCAGGGCCAAGCCAGCATTTCCCAGGACATGACCTGGTTGTTACTGGACTGGCCGTGAGCCCAGGTGAGGGACAACACCCTCCCAGTCCCCAGAGATTGACTGACAGTGTTTCTTGACTTGTTTTTGGTGTTAACCTGTGGTTGCAGATGCCTCCCAGCTGTGCACGGGCTCCCGGGACAACACCGTGTGCAAGTGGGACACAGAGACTGGGGAGTGTCTGGGCAGAGCTGCAATCTCCAGGAATCTGGTAGGAGCTGCAGGTTCCTCACATCCCATCCTGGCATCTCAAGGCCCTCATGGTTATGTCACACATGGAGCCATGTGTGACAATTTGCCCTGAGCTTGGTGCCCGAGAGCCCTTGGGACACTGCACCTGGGGAGGCTCAGCTCAAGGCTGGTTACTCCCTTCTCCAGGTAACAACAAATCCAGGAGCACAAAGGTACCAAGGGACATGTGGCAATTTATTAATGCTCTAACTCAGATCTGTTTGGAGCACATAGAATCATGGAATTATTGAGGTTGGAAAAGACCTCTAAGAGCATTGAGTCCAACTGTGCCCCCAGCACTGCCAAGGCCACCACTAACCCCTGTCTCCAAGAGCCACATCTACATGGCTTTTAAATCCCTCCAGGGATGGTGACTCCATCACTGCCCTGGGCAGCTGTGCCAATACCTGACCACCCTTTCAGTGAAGAAATTTTCCCCAATATCCAGCCTGAACCTCCCCTGGCACAACCTGACGCTGTTTCCTCTCATCCTGTCCCTGTTCCCTGGGAGCAGAGCCTGACTCCCCCCCCAACTGCCCCTTCCTGTCAGGGAGTTGTGGAGAGCCAGAAGGTCCTCCCTGAGCCTCCTTTTCTCTGGGCTAAACAAGCCCTGTGCAGTGGAGCTCCATTCCCTCCTGTACCAGCCCAGAGCTGGTGTGGGTGCCTTCCTCTGGTGCCACCCTGTTCCCATGGCTCTGTCCTGGTGAGCTGCTGGCACCTCCCTGCCTGAAACACCCCCAGTAACCCCGCTGGGACTGGACCTGGCAGGAGAGCAGAAAACATCTTCATCCAACATTTCCAGCTCACAACCTGGCATGAGGAGGGGGAGGATGGGAGCTCAGTGGCTGCATCCACAGGCAGAGCCTGGACTGCACACAGAAGTGGCATCAGCTCATCCTTCCCTCTCCACAGGTCACACACTTGTGCTGGGTTCCTGGGGAGCCTTACGTCATCCAGACCTCAGAGGATAAAACCACCAGGTAAATTCTACCTGTGGCCAGAGAGAAGGGAGATACAGCCTGAGGCTCGTGGGGATGAGGGAAGATGCCAGTGCACAAGGGGCTGTTCTTTGGCTGGTTGTCAGGACCACCTGCCAGCTCACCTGGGCCTTGGAGCGTGGCCTCCAGCCAGGGCAGGACAGTGTGGGGACACGGGAGCTATGAACAGCACTGGGTGTGGCTCTGGGTGACAAGGAGAATTTGTGACAAAGAAAGCTGGAGAGTGATCCATGATGGATAAATGCAGGGAGAGCTTTGGGAGCAGCCAGGGCAGAGCGCGAGGGCACAGCCGGGGAGTGCGGGAGGGCACAGAGGGAACCATTGTGGCGGCGGTGCCTCTGTCGCCTTCCCCACTCCTGTTGCTTCCAGAGTCTGGGACAGCCGGGAGCTGCAGGTGGCACACACGTTCCCAGCCAAGCAGCACATCCAGACGTGCTGTGACGTGAGCCAGGACGGGCGGTACTGCCTCAGCAGCAGCAGCGGCTCCGCCGGACAGGGCGGGGAGGCCACCGTGAGTCACTGCGCAGCAAGTCCTGTGCTCCTGTTCCCTTTTCCTCCCCTGTCCATGGCATACAGGGGAGAGCAGCACATCAGTGCTCCAAGGATCTCAGTGCTCCTACTGCCTTGTGCTGGTGTCACCAGTCAGAGCCAGTTCTTGGTGTCTTCCTGCCTGTCCCTTCAGGAAGTTCTGCCAGAGAATATCAGCAGTTATTCTTCCTGATTAAAGCACTGGGATTTGCCCCATCCCTGGAAGTGTTCAAGGCCAGGTTGGATGGGGCCCTGATGAGCAACGTGGTCTAGTGAGTGACATCCCTGCCCATGACAGGTAGTTGGAACTAGATGTTCTTTAAGGTCCCTTCCAACTCAAAACAGTCTGGAATTTCATTTCAGTAAAACACACAGGGGAAAAACAACAGGAGGCATTGATGAGCACAAGAAAGCCTGTAAGGGACCCCAGGGAATCCCTGTTTCCAAACCAGGGATTCAGTCCTGCAGGTTCTCAGCCCTGTGTGTGAAGATCAAGAGGATGAGACTGTCCCACCCCAGGGAGGGCAGGGCTGAGGATTGGAGCAGCCTGGAGATTTGTTACCTGCCTGCATAGTCTTAGCTTGTCAGCTCTAAGGGGTGTGGGCTTGTGCTCAGTCACCAGTGGTGAAAATCCTTTGGGCTTTGACATTCTCCAGGACTGCGAGCATGAGCAGGGACAAGGGCAGTAGCCATGGTACCCTGATTTTTGTCAAGGAGTTCTTTATCCCAACCCATGTTCCTGCCTTGGTAAAACAGCTCTGTGCTAGCAGAGCCAAGGCTCTAACACTGCCTGTTCTCTGCAGCTGTGGGACCTGAGGCAGACAAGGGGCCGAGTGTGTGAATACAAAGGACATTTCCAGACCACAACCTCGTGTGTTTTCCTGCCCCGGGGCCCAGCGCTCGCCCCCAGCATTGCCACGTCCTCCAGCGACAGCACAGTGAAGGTCTGGGACCGAGACACTGCAGGTAGGGGAGGCTCCTGCCCCCTCCATGTTCCTTATTCTTGAGCAACGAACCACTTCCCTCAATTCTGTCTCGTGGTTGTGATGGGCAGGATGAAAGCTGCAATCTCTGGAGTTCACTCCAACCCAGCTGTCAGAGAAGACAGGGATCCTCCCTAAACTAAAAGGAAGAATTATCAGATGGCTTTTAAAGATATATCCAAGTTCAGCAATGAAAGGGCGAAATTATAAAAATAAAAAAGAACAGGGGAACTCCAGAGATTTCTGCAGGTACAAGAGGAAAGTTGTAAGGAACAGAAGTTGTGCTGGAGGACAGAGGGCTGGTCAGCCAACACCCTCATTTGGGTTGTCCTCTTGAAGGGGAACCATGAGCATTTTGGGGTTAAAGCTGGTGGTGAGGGCTGAGTCCTTCCCTGAGCTGGACACAAAGGTGTTTACCTGCCAAGCCCTGCCATGGCAGCAGCTTCTTAGTAACCCCTGTGCAGCAGGCAGAGAGCTCTGGGGAAGCTGTTCAGGTTCACAGCCCAGGCAGCAGAAGCCATCAGCATTAGACACTCCCCAGGACTAAGCCCATCTCCAAGTGAACTTATTTAAGATGGGATGAAAATAGAAACCTGAGGCTCTCCTGCAGAGAAGGACCTTCTGTTCAATTACCTGGTCCTTTGCCCTGCTGCCTGTGCACCCAGGGTGGCTACAAGGCTGGCAGCAGCTTTGATCCTCTTGCCTTCCCAGCTGGGTGAGCCATAATTCAGCTGCTCTGGGAAGGGTGCAGGTCACCATGAGAGGCAGCTGCCCATGGGTCCATGCCAAGCACAGCTCTGCAGCTTGGGCTGGGGTCTCTGCACAAACTGGCTCAGGGGGGTTAATAAAACACAAACAGAGGGGCTGATGCTGCACTGGATATTGTAAATCATATTACTCTTTCCCTTTTGGAGACTCATCAAAACTGCATGGTGAGTGTAGGAACACCCCTTAGGAAAACTGTAAGAAATGTGGGAGAAAAAGGCATGTTGGGAATGGCTCCAGGCAAGCCCTGCAGCTCTGCCCAGTGGGGTCTGTCTGTCCATCCAGCCCTGCTTCCTCTCTCGGGAAGGGGCAGAGCCTGATCCCAGTCTGGATCCCTGTCAGCCACTGCCTAACTGAGCAATGCACAAAGGTGAGGGTCTCTCTTCCAGAGGGCACATCCTGATGTGTCGGCTCTCTGGATCCAGGACAGCGAGGGGAGCAGCTCACCCACCTCAGGGGAGCAGAGCCCAGAGGTGGGAGGTTGCTGTGGTCCTGCTTTATCTCAGCACACCCAGTGTCCCTCTCCCTTCCCTTGCAGCCTGCCTGGCCACCCTGTGCCTGGAGGGCTCGGGCGCGCTGGCCTCGCTGGCCGCCTGCGACAGCTCCACCCTGCTCTGTGCCAGCTCCAACTCCGGCATCCACGTGCTGCGCCTGAGCGGCGGCGCAGAGCCGGCCCTGGAGGAGGTGGCAGCGTTCTGAGCACGGGAACCTCCTGTCAGAGCCTGTCCCGGGAGGGGACGCGACCCCGGAGAGCTCCCCTGACCGTGGGCAGCGGGGACTCTGTGCCTGTGGAGCGGGATGGGTGAGCAGGGCTAGGGGATTTGCTAGTTGGTCTGTGGATGCCAGGACAGCACCAGAGCTGTCCAGGAGAAAAGCTAAACCCTGGACACCTTCAGGCCAAGCTCTTGCTCCTGAGTGAGCCTCATGGATTTTCCTTACAAACCTGCCCTGCAGCCAGAGGGATGGGCAGAGGGAGGGAACGAGCTGCCAGGGACCAAGGAACACATAGCTGAGCACCAGGCTGAGCACACACAGCTGGACCTGGGCTTGGACCAGAGGAGACTGCAGTTAAATAATTCTTCTGTGTTAGTTGCTGGCCTCTCATCCCATCGCATTTTCCCTGGGAGGAACTGTGCTCACGTTCCCAAGGAACACAGACAGAGGCTCTCCAGCTGACAACAGGGAGGTGAATTGGACTTCTCTTTTCTCCTGAAGGTTTTCATACAATCACAGAACACCCTGAGCTGGAAGGGACACACAAGGATCAAGTCCAGCTCCTGGCCCCGCACAGACACTCCAACAAGCCCCCCCTGTGCATCCCTGGGAGCGTTGTCCAAACGCTCCTGGAGCTCTGGCAGCCTTGGGGCCGGGACCATTCCCTGGGGAGCCTGTTCAGTGCCCACCACCCTCTGGGGGAAGAACCTTCTCCTGATATCCAGCCTGACCCTCCCCTGGCACAGCTCCAGCCATTCCCTGGGTCCTGTCCCTGGTCCCAGAGAGAAGAGATCGGAGCTGCCCCTCAGGAGGAAGCTGCAGACCCTGCTAAGTCTCCCCCTTCTCCAGTGACCTCACCCCTTCTCAGCTGTTTTTTACATCAGCAGAAATCGAACTGTGCATTGTGAAATTCCTGTAATTTCTCTATGCCTTGGTCAGACCCAGAGCCCAGGATACACATTCAAAACATGTTTAGATTTTCCAGGGCACATTTGCAAAAACCTCAATTTAAAGAGCAAACAAATACAAAAGCTCTCACAGGGTAAGGCAAAACAAGACAATTCTACACTGAATGACCTTCCTATCACCTCACACAGCAAAACCTAAACGGGAGATGCTGACATGGATTTGCAACACACAATCCTTGGGACAAATAAAGGAGTAGGACATGAGGTGTGAATCCAAGGGGATGCAGATCTCCACCCAGAGACACCCGTGCCGAGGCAGGGGAAGGAGGGCCCCACGTGCCTCTCCCTCTGACAGCTCTCTCTCTAAATGCATTTAGTTCTTCTCTAAATGCAAATCGAGTTTGAAGTCAGACTCCTACCAAAGATTCCTGGAAAAGGAAGGTGAGAAGGGCAGTAACAGAGGCTGAACCACACACCAAAGCTGATGTGCACTGTGATTACTGCAAATGTTTTAAGAGGCTGGAGGACACCTGGGAGCCAGACTTGGAAGGGAGGGTGGAAGTAGATGGATCATCTCCAAATTACAGCAGAAAGTGGTGCCTGCAGTATAAAAAGAGTCCTGAAAGTGGGAAAAGGCCCAAAAGTTGACTCCAACCAAGCCCTGGCCAACACTGGTGCTTCAAACACACCTGAACCCCAGAGCAGCCCCTGACTGCAGCTGCTGTAACATGTTGGAATTGCCGATTCCCATTTTTTTCTTTAATATAAAAAAGCAACCGAAAGTCATGAATGTCCCCGTCCCAGTCCGTAACCAGCCCCTCCGAGCTACTCAGCTGTCCAGAGCTTGAAGGTTCTGTCGTAGGAGCAGGTGGCAATGAGCTGCCCATCCAGGGAGATGTCCAGGCCCATCACCTTCCCCTCGTGCCCCGCCAGCGTCTTCAGCGGGGACCAGCCGGGGTGGGTCCAGATCTTGGCTGTGTTGTCGTAAGCTCCCGTGAGCAGGAAATTCCCATGGTTGGCTGCACAGGAGGGGAAAAGGGGAGAAGTGAGACTTGCAGATAAAAACATGACAATCTGTTCACCAGCACAGGCTTTCCTGGCCTGCAGGTGTGGGTGTGAGCTGCTGGAGGGGCAGGGATGAGGAGCACCAGGGACTCACGTTCAAACTTGACGCCGGTGACCAGGTTCTGGTGGGCAGGGATGGTGTAGATGCACTTCCTCTGCCGCAGGTCCCACACCTTGCAGGTGTTGTCCCCGCTGCCCGTGGCGACGTGGTACCTGCCAAGGGGGGGAGGGAGAGCAGTGTTTAGGGAATGGGGTTTGCACTCAGAGCTCCCACGTCGATCACGCCAGCTCCCTTCTTACCCGTTTGGGGAGAAGTTGATCCCATAGATCTCCTTTAGGTGCCCTTCCAGGAACATGATACAGCGCCCCGTGCGCAAGTCCCACACCCGGCCAAAGGCGTCCAGGCCTCTGGAATCACAGAATCACACACTGGGTTGGGTTGGAAGGAACCTTAAAACTCATCCCATCTCACCCCCTGCCACAGGCAGAGACACCTTCCACTATCCCAGATTGCTCCAAGCCCCATCCAGCCTGGCCTTGGACACTTCCAGGGAGATCCAGGGGCAGTCACAGCTTCTCTGGGCAGCCTATGCCAGGGCCTCACCACCCTCACAGCCAAGAATTCCTTCCCAATATGCCATCTAACCCTGCCCTCTGGCAGTGGGAAGCCCTTCCCCCACCAGAAATCTCTGGTCACAGCAAACCCTGGGTGACGTTTCCCCCCCACCCCGAGCCCAGGCCAGCTCACCCTGTGCCGGCGAGGGAGCCGTCGGTGTGGAAGGCGATGTCATAGACCCCTTTGCTGTGCCCCTCCTGGTGTAGGATCTCCTCCTGGGCCTCCAGGTCCCACAGGCGCCACGAGTGATCGTAGCTGCCAAACAAAGCACTTGTCAGATCACGGAGTCATTCAGGTTGGAAAAACCCTCCAAGATCATTGAGTCCAACTGTTAACCCAGCACTACCATTTTTATCACTAGCCCATGTCCCCGGGTGCCACATCTGGGTGTCTTTTGAACAATTCCAGGGATGGTGACTCCACCCCTGCCCTGGCAGTCTGTTCCAGTGCCTGACCACCCTTTCTGTGAAGAAATTTTTCACAATATCCAAGCTAAACCTCCCCTGGTGCAGCTTGAGGGCATTTCCTCTGGTCTCCAAGTAACTCCAAGGAGAATAACAGGATATTTCACCAACTCTGGGGGCATTTTATCTCCAGCTGGAGACCTATAGTGTTTTCACAGAGAGGCAGGGAAAGGAATCCCAATGCCCTGCTGTCACTGACACTCTAACAGCCCAGCTGTGGTCACGAATGGCCAAGCCCTGTCCCACTGTGGACAAGCCCTGGCACCACTGGGCCACCAGCTGGGCAGCCCGTGGTCATTTCTGAAAGCCAGTCCCCAAGTGTCCATACCAGGTGGTGCCCAGGAACCTCCCAGACGGGTGCCACATCACACGGGCCACTCTCATGCTGTGTCCTTCGATGTCTGCCATGGGTTCATCACTGAAACACAGAACAAACCATTGGGCACTGGCCACAGGGGGCTGGCTCCAGCCAGGCCTTTGCCAACACACTGTGATGGCAGCAGAAGCACTGCTGAATAAATCAAACCAGACAGGAACATCAGAGCTGTAGCTAATGACTCCAAATTCTGTCTGTAGTTCACACTCCTACAGCTCTAAGTGAAACCCTTTATCCACATTCCTGTTGGTTATAAAGTTCTGCTGGGATGATAATTATTGTTATTATTATTCCTGAATATTAACAAAGCCCTTGTCATTAGCACTTTTGGAAGTGCAGAAACAACCACTGACTACCTGAACTGCAGGGAGTTTTTCTGGGAACACACAGAACATCCTGAACTGCAGCAAATCCTGCTGTTCTGAAGGATTGCAGGGAGGCAGGATGCAGTGAATATTTATTCTCCCAGAATGACAGGCAGCAGGTCAAGAACCCTCAGCATACGACCTGAACAGCAGTGAAGTTTCCTTCCAGCAGGTTAATTAAAAGATGTGGTCACAAGACTAACAACCCCCCATCCCTTTGCACAGGGGCACTTCTGCTTTTAGAAACTGTGATTTTCAGCCAAGGATAAGTAACTTGGGCTCTGGGAGCTGCCTGCCTTTCTCAGGTGCACTGCAGGCTCCACTTCTCTAACAGGTCACACTGGGGCTCAGTAACTAAACCAGTCTCTCTTCCCAGGCCTGAGACAGATGCTGCCCATCTGCCAAAATGACTCTGTGCAGTGACAGCCACTTGTTCTCAGCACAGGCAGAAGCTTTTTGCCCAGCTGTGTATGTGGTCGGTCCCTCTCCAAATCCTGGTGCTTTCCAATCACCCAAAAATTCATTTCTTAATATCCAAGAGGGGAAATTTTCTCCTAAGTGAAAGGTTAGAATGAAACAGTCCCCAAACCTTCCATCCATCACCCCCAGCAGTTCACCAATGCCCAGCAGCTATTCTGGGCCCCTCCAGACAATCTCCCTCACCTTGGCTCCCTAATCAGGGTGATCTCTCTTCCTGCTGAAGAGGTTGGCACAAACTGAGGCCAGGGACTGCACTGGGATAACTACAAGAAAAGGTCATATGGGCAGGAGGATGGTGAATGTGTGGTATTTAGGAACATGGAGTAAACCCCAAACAGCAATGCTGCAGCTGTGCACATCTGGAATGGTTCTGACCTTTCCAGGTTCCAGAGTTTGACGGAGCCATCAGCTGCACATGAGGCCAGGCTGACATCCTTCTTGTCCAGAGACACTGTGGCTTTGGGGTGGAACACGATGGCCCCCACATTAGTGCTGTGTCCTAAAGGGAAAGGAAACCCAAAATTCAGAATCTGCCACGTGATCTTGGCCAGTTCTTCAGAAAAGCAGCATTTCCTGGTTACTGATGAGAGTCAGGTGTCAGTGAACACCTTCACTCTGTCCCCAGTGCTGGGTGACATTGCCCTGTAACCCCCTGCCACACCTAAACTGCCAACAGCTGAACTTCACTTCCAGCAGCACCTATGGCAGAGCATCCAACACCAAGGTTTGGCACCCTCAAAGTACAAACCCTCAACATATAAATCAAAATATTTGTCCTCATGCTTGTATTTCATCCAAGTTGCGACCACTGCTCAGAGAACCTCACTGTTGTCAAGTGACCTGCCCAAAACTGCTGGTGTTTGTAACTCAAATAACTCAAACCAGGTTTGGAAACCAAACCAAACTGTTCAGAAACAGAAACAGCAAACAGGGCTGAGGTCTGAGATAAAGAAAGGCCAGGTCTCCCTCCTGATTATCTGACACATTCCATGCTCCCAAGCCCAAGTGATGCTCTCAGTAGGAATGAAATTGCCCAAAAAGGACATTTTGAGTCACAAAGTAATTCAGATGTGGGAGCTCAGCACAAAGAGGAACAAAAGAACCAAGAGCCTCAGTGAGAGCTGCTCGCTACCTCGTAAGGTGTGAACCAGGTTGCAGTCGGGCACAGACCAGAGCTTGCACAGCCCACTCCTGTGGAAGACAAGGAATGGATGTCAGTGGAGAAGGAACATCAAGGAACAGATCAGAACTGCAAAGCCACCCTGGGGGTTCTGCAGTGGCTAAAATACCAACACGCTTCGGGCAACCAGCCCAAACCAATCATCTCTGCTCAGCTCTAAAATGAAGTAATGAGAGCTCAGAGTCAGGAGAAGCATCATCTCCGGACTCTCACGATTCCCAAGCCTCCAGTAACATCCCTGTTCTTCCCTCCTGTGCTCTCCCAGCCCCTGCAGCAGCTGCTGCCAAGGAAACCTCACCAGCAGGCCGTGGCGAGGAGTTTGGAGTTGGGGCTGAAGTGGCAGTAGGACAGCGGGCGATCGTCCCCGATCTGACTGCAGAAGTTATTCAAGGACTGTAGAAAATACAAAGAAAACAATAAATAAATTACTAAAGTACAACCAGGCCAGAGCAAGCCCCAGCCAAAGCTTGAGGTGAGGGAGGCAAATGTGCACAGGAGGAAGCAGAGGCCCTTGGAAAATCACTTTCAAAGGGAGAAGCTGTCTTGGAGCCACTCCAGTTCCACACAGGAGGAGCCAGGGAACAGCTCCCATGGGATGTGCCCTACACATCCCAGGGCCACCCATGGGATGTGCACCCCCAGCCCCAGAGCTCTGCAGCTGCAGCTCTGACACAGAACTGGCTGGAGTCTGGCATCTTTCCACAACTCATCCAAAGAATCCAACCAGACAGATGGGTGGGTGCAGAGGGGAGAAGCAAATCCTCTGGCAGCTGATGCCTCTGGAGTAAACAGGATTAGGGGGGCAGCACACGGTGTGCCTGAGCCTCTCTGTTTGGTTAAGCTGGGAATCTGGCTTAGCATGCTCAGAAAGGGCAGCTCAGAGTCATCTCAACTGTTCTGCACCACAGAGTTGGGTATTTCTCTTGGATTCCTGGGCTTCCCAGCCAGCCAAACAAATGCCAAAGCCAGGAATACATTCCTTTAGCTTCACAGGCAAGTGGCAAGGCAAAGCAGGGCTGTCTCTGCATCCTTCTGCCGTGCACAGGGAAAAAATACATCTCCTTGGATCACTCTGAAAGAGTCAGAATGTGCTTTACAGACACAGGGAAAGAGAGGAAAAGCAGAGCTTCCCAACAATGACTGACATGCATCCAGACAGCACCTCAGGCAGCTGAATTCCTGCTGAGCTCTTTGGAGGATCAGCCAAACGTTGTGAACACAGCAGTGGAGCAGCTGCCAAACCTACCCGCAGGGATTTGTGCAGCTCCTGCCTCTGTGATGTCCTGGTGGCCTCAGGAATCTCCTTGAGCAGCCGGGCCTCCTCCAGCCGCTTCGCCGCCCTGGGGAGAGCAAAGCTGGAGTGACAACCCTCTGCATTCCCCCTTCCTGCTGCTGGAAACTGCTTTTCCCTGCTCTTCCCCCAAGCTGGGCTAATGCTGGATCAGTCCCTGAGAGCTCAAGCTCTGGGCTCACTGGACTTGTCTCCCCCCACTCCCTGGATTTCCCACACTCCCCGCAGTGGGATCAGCACTTGGATTTGACAAATGGCTGCACCTCCCTCCTCCTCTGTGCTGTTCTCTCTCACCTGGGCAGTGAGTAGTTGGCCAGCCACAGCCTGGCTGTTTTCAGACTGCGTGGGCCCTCGTGGTACCAGGTTTGCTGATACTGTAAAAACAGGAATAAAACCAATGGAAAAGCTCCAGTGCCGCTGCCCCTCTGCTCATTCCCCCCAGCTGCCTCCTCACAGCACCTGCTCCCAAACCCTGCTGCGCTCTGGCCTCTTTTTAAGGGCCTTCTGCACAACTGTAAGCCCCATGAAAAGGGATTAAGAGAGATAAATCAAACTCTCTGCCCTACAGATCCGATCCTAATGTGCTGCCACTTCACTCAATGTTCCAGTTGAACACTGACACTGCATTTTCTGACATGTAACTCCCTCCTTCTTTACACATCACCCAGTGAAGCAAAAGCTCAAAACTGCAGAAATTACTTCTTACAGCACAGCTCAAAAATAATAAGGAAAAAATGGACTCAGAAAAGAGACAGAAGCAGAAAGAATAATCAAAGGCAGAAACAGATGCAGCACCAGGAACATATTTTTTTCTTCCCCAGTGTGAACAAAAATAAGGAACTTGCTATAGTGAGTAAGAGCCCAAACACCTGCTCTCCTGGTTTGCACAGAGTGCAGCACAGAACTTGGCCTGTGAGTAAAAAAACACACATAGTGCTCCTCACTGAAACCAAACATTGCCACAGGTTTGCTAAAATGGGCAACATGGAAAAGACCTAAAGGGATGACATGAGAATCCACAGCCTGACCAAAGTCAGGAGTCCTGGATATCAGAGACCTGGATATATATCCCTCCCTCATCACTGACAGGACAGGAGACACCCTTACCTCTTCTTTGGACTTTTTGGACCTGTCATCATCTTTCCTGGTCTTTTTTAAAGCATCTGTGCCAACCACTGAGAGAATGTTCCTTAACCTGGAAAAAAAGACATAAAGCTGGATTTAGTCAGTGAATTCTCAGCTCACATGACAAATAATCAGGGTGACATTCTTTCTGCCTTGGGGTTCTTACAACAGAGTCACAGACTGCTTTGGGTTGGAAGGGACTTTAAAGCCCATCCCATCCCACCACACGCCATAGGCAGGGACACCTTCCACTAGCCCAGTTTGCCCCAAGCCCCATCCAGCCTGGCCTTGGACACTTCCAGGGATCCAGGGGCAGCTACAGCTCCTCTGGGCAACCTGTGCCAGGGCCTTCCCACCCTCACAGGAACAACAGCCCATCTAACCCTGCTCTCTGGCAGTGGAAAGCCATTCCTCCTTGTCCCATCACTACAGGCCCTTGTCCCAAGTTCCGCTTCAACTCTCTTGGAGCCCCTTTAGGCACTGGAAGGGGCTCTAAGGTCTCCACAGAGCCTTCTCTTCCCCAGACTGAACACCCCCAGCTCCCCCAGCCCATACTAGCTGCCCTGTGACACAGCACTGCTGACTGGCAGTGCTCATTGCACCCCAGCTCCCGGGAAAACCTCAGGGATTTGATAAAGGGCCATTCCCCTTGGCACAGACACAGCACCTCTCCCTGCGCTCCGCAGGCCCCTCTCCGAAGAGCGTGATGGGCTCCCCCAGGGCCCTCAGGCAGGCCTTGACCTCGGAGTCGTCCGTGGAGACGTTGATCTGCCGGGCGCGCTTCCGGCGCTCGAACTCCGCCAGCACCTCGGCCTGGCGCTCGCTCATGTGGTCCTCCAGGTCAAACACCTCCCCTGGGCACAGACAGACCCCTCAGCACGGCGCATCCACCACGGACACAGAACAGCCGGGGCTGGGAGGGACCGCTGGACATCACCCAGTCCAGCCCCCTGCCCAGCCAGCGTGACCCGGAACAGGTGACACAGGAACGTGTCCAGGTGAGTTTGGAAAGTCTGCAGAGAGGGAGACTCCACACCCTTCCTGGGTGGCTGTTCCAGAGTCTCTCTGCCCCTGGATCCCTCCCAAATGAGAAGATCCAAGCAAGGAGCCGCCCATCCCCATCTGGTTTGAAGTGATGCCCAGAGGGCGACCAGAGATGTTTGCAAGTGTCACATCTCCGGGGAGGGATAACAAAAGGTGGTTCCACATGCTCACCACTGCTGATGTTGATGTTCCCAGCCTCCATGGCAGCCTTCATGCCCTCCTTGCCCAGCAGCCCTGACTCTCCCTTGGCCAGGCGCTCCCGCTCCTTCTCCTCCAGGCTCCCGTAGAAGATGGGTGCTCGCTTGGCCGGGGGTGCTTCCCCCTCTTCCGCTGGCTTGGGCTTGGGGGGCTGCAGGAAAGGGACAGTCTGGAGTGTGTTTGGGGACAGAGGAGCCAACAAACAGCCTGGCTGTGCCACAGACCCCGGCTGTGATGGGGAAACTGGGCTGTGCACCATGGAGAGACCCTCTCAGAATCCCAGACTCGTGTGGGCTGGAAGGGAACCTAAAGCTCATTCAGTCCCACCCCCTGCCATGGGCAGGGACACCTTTCACTATCCCAGGTTGCTCCAAGCCCTGTGCAACCTGGCCTTGGACACTTCCAGGGATGAACAATGAGGTTTTTGCCACAAGGCCAAAGCGCAAAAGTAAAATGCCACATTAAATATTGCTTAAGTCAGACTGTGTTTTCTCCTCATTATTTATTATCGGCACAGATATTTTTTGAAAAAGCTTTAGAACACGAAGCTTTTCCTCCTCCTGGTGAGCCTCAGCAGAGTCAGGAGCGATGCCGTCCTCCAGCTCCCGGCGCCCTCCCTGGAAGGCTGAGGAAGGTGAACGGTGCCTGGCTCCTTCCCCCGTAGAGGGGCGTCTCACGAGCTTCCCAGGAAAAACATCCCGGGAAGTTCAGATTGTGCAAAAACGCAAGAAAACACGTGAGCGCTCCGGCCGCGGCCCTTTAGATGGCTCCGGTGCCACCGGCGCATCGCAAACCCCACACGGCAACAGCGAGCGGTGCCGCTGCCGTGCGGGGGACGGGCCCGGAGCCACTCCCGCGCCCCGGACACTCACCTCGGGGGGCCGGGCCGCGCCTCGCGGCGCCGGAGCCCG
>VZRJ01006852.1:66699-94489 GCA_013397565.1 Ptilonorhynchus violaceus
CCGTCCCCCCTCTGAGCTGTTACATTTTTGTCCTTTAAGTTTGGTTAACATGCCCGTGAACGTCCATGGCCGAGTGTTTTGTTTTAAATAAACAGGTATTTTTTTTAAGAAAAGGATTATAATCCCACGAGCTGCTGTAAACGGCTGCAGTGATCAGGCAGGGATGGGAATCCCTGGATCCCCAGTTCCCTGTACCTGTGATCAGGGGGTAGAACACTGCGGGAGCATCCTCGGGGATCGTGATTTGGTGATCTTAAACCAGACACCAGAGTGTCCATGTGAACCTCCAGCCCTACCCGCTGGTGGCCCCACTGAGGAGAAGGTCCTGGGAAGTGCCTGATGAGTGTTTTGGGATAAAGGTGCCACAGCTCTGGGTGCCTCACGTGTGCTTCCAGGCACTGCTCTGTCCTTTCCCGAGGCAGCCAGTAAAGAATCCCCGTGTCTGTTAAATCACTCAGTCTCAAACACATCCCAGAGCTGCTTCCCAGTCCATGTCACTGCTGGGATGTGGGATGGGACCTGAGCAGGGAATGCCTGCAGACCTGGCTGATGTCCAGGCACGTGGATGTGGAATATCCCATATTTTCTGAGCAGTTTTTCCTTTACACTTCCCTGTTCCACCTCCATTCAGCACTGCTCAGTGTCACCCCAGCTGCCCTGGTTTGTCACCCTGGGAGTGGAGCTTCAGGGTCCTTCGCTGCTTGGATCAAAGATCACCAAGTAGTTCCTTATGGATGGCGTCACGTGAAAAGGCCAAGGGCAGCTTGATTTCTTCAGCAGGTCCCTGGATTTACCCTCATCAGCTGCCTGGACAGGGTGAGGTGAGATCTGGGGCAGAGCCCACCCAGGAGGAATCTGGCACCCAGTGGGATGAGCTGAAGGAACAGCTTAAAAAATCTGAGTAGTTTCTTGATGTTCAGGAAACTGCTCCCTGCAGCCTAAGGAAGGAGCAGGGTAGGCTGCCACAGCCCAGGACCTGCATCTGGACGCCCACAGGGAATTCAGGAGCTGGAGGCTCTCCCTGCCTCCAGCCAGGGCTGTTTCCTACCATCTTCAGCACCACCAGTTCTGGTTTTTCAGTGTCCCAAGCAATGATCCAAACTGGACTTTAGTTAAATTCAGGCTTTGTGTGTTGTAGGTGCATCAAATTTCTGGGTTGGGGTTCAAAATTCAGGCTGGGCAAGAGCACAGTCCTTCAAACTTTCCCAACTGGAAGGAACCCCAGCCTGGCCTAGAAAAGAGCTGCTTTTCCTGCCTAACACCATATAAAATGATGAGGGATTGTTCCACTATTCTGGCATTCCCTGCAGGCCCTTCAGGAGGTTGTTACAGCTCCCTAAAACTCCTCTCCCTGACTCTTCCCTCTCCAGGGCAGGCAGATCTGGGAGGCACCAGTTCCTCTTTCCATCCTTCCCACACCTGCAAAGTGTGACTGGGCTGGAACAAACAGAAACTCAGCATCAGTGACTTCCCACATTCCCATTCCAGCAGCTTCGGGGTGTACTCCTGGGAGCTGGGGAGGCCTAGAGGACCTGAACAGGGACACTGGGCCCTGCTGCTCCCTCTGAGAGATGCACTGAGGATTGTTCCCAAAACACACCCCCACCACAGTAAAATGCAATCTATTTTATTGGTTAATTATATACAGGAGATTCTTGATATTCACAGTAACATCAGACAAGTTACCGCCACAAAGAGCAAGAGTAAAAACAAAAACGACAGTCCACTGTAAACAAAACTAGAAATCCTGCTGGATTGGGTGGGACTGGCTCCAGACAAACTCAAAAGGCACTCAAAGCAAAGCAACAAAACCAGCTGAGGGACACAGCCTGGATGCTCTGTGCTCCCTCCACGATGGCAATCCGGAGGCACCGCGTGTGGAGAGCAAACACCAGGGCACAAAGACAGGCACAGGATGCCACACCCAAGCATGGCATCACACTCAAGCATGCTACATGTGTGTCAACACAGGAATTTAATGTACCCAAGTCTTGTAATCTTCAGAGCCCTCCCCGTGTTACCAGGACAAGTTTAAACTCAGCAGAGGGACTTGGGCTGGTGGCAAGGGGAAGGCTGGGATATGGGGAGGTTGGTGGCTTCTCTGGATTGTCACATTTAAGTAAGGACAGCACAGCCAAGGTGGGCAGGAAGCAGCCAGGGCACGTCCCTTCCCCAGCTGTGCCTCAGTGAGCTCAGGAGCAGAGGGGACACAGCCTCCCCCTGCTTTCCTCAGCCACCTCCCTTCACACCTTCCCTGGGCAGTCCAAGGTGCTCAAACCGCCCCTCGTGCAGGCTGTGGGAGCACATGGGAGACTCCTGCCCAGGTGAGCTCTGCTAGGGCAGTGTCCCTTCCCTGTGCACGCTGGGGGAAGCTGTGTGCCCTCTCTGGGAGAGCATGGGCAGCAAATGAGCCTTGGACGCTCATCCTGAGGGGAAACAATTCCAGGGGCACAGGTGCTACATGCAGAAGGAGGCAGAAAAGCTTAACAAGAACCAGATTTACACTGAGCCACAGCCTGATCTCCAAGTCATCCATCAGAGAATTCAAGTCTGGTCACTTGGATACACAGAAAGGTGGCTAAAAAATGACAGCAAGATCAGGCCAAGCAGCTTCTGTTTTAAAGACAGACACAGCAAGAGGTATATGAGGTGACCAGTGTCACCACACAAAGCCACTCCTCACGCCACCTGTGATTGTAACGGCAACAATTCCAGCTCCTTCCAGAAAAAACAGTGGCAGCAGTGCTGGCAATGTCACCCTGAGCTCCCTCAAGGGTCGAGCCCTGCAGTGCAAATCTTCCACAACATCAACCACCATCCCCAGCATCCAACAGCTCCAGTTTTCTCTGCCAAACACTCAGATCTCCTCTCAGTTCCAGCAGGAGTGGGAAGGGATTGTCCATTTTCTCTGCCAAGCACTAACATTCCTCTCGGCTCTCCAGGGATGGGGAGGGTCAGGTTCTCCTCCTATGACTGCTTAGAGGGCACAAGAGAGTTTTACCTTTGTGACAGGTGCAGAGAGGGCATCAGTAGGTTCTGTCAGACAGAACTCCCTTCAAAGATCAGACTGGGGAAGGAAGCACTTTTCCTGTCTCAGTAGGAGGTGGCTAGAACTTTTCCATGAAAATAACTTCACCTCTTTCACCCAGATACGAATTTGCAACAGAAAGCAGTTATTTAGGAACCTAAGCCTACTTTTAACTCAGCTCCTTTTATTCTCTATTTCTGTCCAGAGAAAACAAGATTTCCAAATAAACAGTTGGCATCAGCCCAGGAGGGCTGACTTTAGGAGGTGCAATTCAAGTCCTGGTAGGAGAAGTACTGGATTTCCTTACAAAGGGGGTGAGGTGGGATCTGTGCAGAGACAGCAGCACCAGCACGGTGGAGCACCCAAGTACACTGGGATCGCCTCACCCTCTAAGGCTCAGGGGCTAAAAAATGTCATTCCAAAGATCAGCTTTTCTCACAGAGCTGCCACCAGCAGTCACCAGCAGCATCTCTGTTGGAAAAAATGCTCCTATGTGTGCCCAGAGGCTTTATCCCAGCAGGATTCCCTGTCCTAATGGCACATCCCAGACCTCAGTCCCAGCCTGAAAGTGGTGCCTGTTCTCAGTGCCCTTCTCCAATTCCCACTGTCTTCTCTTCCAGCCAGTTACAGGCACAAATTGGGCATCCTGGGTAGAGTGAGGACTCCAGCTTTGCAGACTCTGCACAACTTTCCCTACAACACCCAGTGGTTTAATATCCAGGTGCTAAACCTGAGCTGCTCCCCAAGCCTGTCCTGGCACCAGGCAGCCAGGAGGTGGTTCTGCCCCTCTCATAGCCTGTCCTGCCTGGGAACTGGGCAGAGCTCAGCATCGACCAAGAATCTGCACCTCCAGCATGGGCACAGTGTGATTATTAAGACAAAGAGGAGTCATCTGGATCAGGAATACTTTTTTATCAGCCCAAGCTACTCCAAATTTCTCCTGAGAAGAGACTGAAGGCTGCTGTAGTCCTGTATTTTCCTTCTCTTCCCCAAATCTCTCCTTTACAGGAACATGGTTGTTTTAGCCCTTCACCTCCATCCAGGAATGCCCTCTTCAGCCATTTTAACTTTAGTGTCATGAACTCATTAATTAGCTCTTGCCTCACTTACAGAACTAGTTCTAGTAACCCAAAGCCTAGTTCTAGTTCCATCCAGGTGCAGTTCCACATGAAGTACCTGTGGGTTCAATGGTTTATTTATCTTTTTGCCCTGTAAATACAAAACTATTATCCTGCGTCTGCTCCATAATTGGGAGGGGAAAGCAGCCAAACTCAAGTGTTCTCCCTGGAGGCTGAGTAAAGCTGCTGGATACATCAGATTAACAACACTCATCATCCTCTGGTGGGCTGGGAGGGCAGGTTCATCCAACCCCTGAAGCACATGGGTCACATCCTTGGGTCAAAGTCCTCCCTTGCCAGGACACACCTGAGCGTGGCTGACGTGCAGCACCAAATCTTCCTCAGAGGCTGAGTCCTTCTACAGCAAAAGGTGTCATTGGCCCCAAATGCCACAATGCCAGGGCAATCTCCTCCCCTGGCATTATGTACACATTGAAAAAAATCAAAATTAAAACAGCCATTCGCACACTATTGGCAACTTTGATCTTTTCCTACTGTTCATTAAACCCTCACTGACGAGCATTTACAATTTAAAAATAAAATGGTTTTGTTTTCTTTTTAAAAGAATAATTTCTACAGTTCTGTCAGCCAACTAATTTCAATCACAGCATAATCTAAGAATAAAGCAAATCCTGGCCAAGAATGGCTGCCACGGACTCTCAAGAGTCAAGGGCAGCAGCGTGTCCCAGCTCCTCACATCCCTGCACCCCAGCCAGGAACCTGTGGTGAACTCCAGGTGATTTTCTTTATCATGATTCTCTTGCAGCTTAGGAATGATCCAGTCCTTCGGGATGGCTGCACTTGCAGGGAGCAGTGGGGTGGAGAGGCCTGTGGGCACATCCAGTGTTAATGGCAGTGCTCTGTGATATCCACCACGACTGCCTTTTTCCAGCTGAAGAAGAAGTATCCGGTGCCCGCTCCCGCCGCCACGGCTATGCAGAGGTACCCGTTGTAGGTCATGAAGATGAGCATGAGGAAGTAGCTGACCACCACTTGGATGATGTGCAGCACAGTCTGCAGCAGGTGGGGGAAGCTCAGCATCTGCTGTCTGAGAACACAAACCCAAACAAGTCAGCAAACACGGGACAGGTGGGAAATGCACGTCCACACAGAGAAAGCTCTTAGGCTGCCAGGGCAGCAAGGTGGGTGTGGGGTGGCAGAGAAGGTGACACCTGTCTGGGCAGGGACTCCTGCAAGTAGCTGGCACCTGGAGCTGTGGTTTTCCAGCAAGCACAGAACTTGCTGGCAGGATACAACTTTTAGCCGAAAAACAGACCCTGCCAAGCTTCTTTTACCCCCATAATCAAAAGCAGAATGGCTCCTGTCCTGCACAGAGGCCTTGACTACCTGGCAGCAAAAGGATCCTGAGTGTTTTCTATCAAGGTCACTGGATGTAACAGCCACACTCTGTTCCTGGGAACTCCCCAGACGTGTTCATTACAAAAACCCCAAGCTCATCTGGCTCCTTGCTGCTTTCCTCCTTTTATCCCCATCCTCGAGGGTGCCCAGGTGTGCCCCATCCTCCAGTGCCAAGCCGTGTCCCAGTCTGGAGTCAACACACACTCCAGAGATCAAAACTGGCTGCACCAAGTTCTTCTGTAGCAGTTTCACCTGCAGAGCTTTGCTTTAGAATGCAGTGCAATCCTTACCCCACGGTTTTGTGTGTCTCCATCAGGATGGTGCCATTGGGGCCTGGCACTGGCATGGAGTTATAGCGGATGCTGACTTGGGATTTCCGGAGCAGACACTCCCGGGCAATCTTAAGGCCTTCATAAAACATGGCCAGGAAGAAGACAGCCACAAAAGCACCAGCCATTTCTGACAAGAGAGGAAACATCATTGTCTCTGTGCAACAAAAAGTCACCGTGTGATTGAGCAACCCCATTGTGCTGTGCAGGCCATGGCCAGGCTCCGTGTGCATGCATGGACAGCTGGGAAATGGGAATTTCATCCAGGCACTAACTGGAATTTCACCTATGAAGCAAAACTAGAAATCACTTTTGCTAATAAAACCAAATTCTTGAATTCTACAAACATCTCCCTTGTCCTTTCACCCCACAGATGCCATTTAAACCAGACTCAGCACAGCATGTGCTTTCACCATAAATAAAAAGGTAATTCCTGAAACACGAATTCTGAAACACCAATTGCAAACTTTTTGTTTGGACTGACAAGACAGTGTTACCAACCTCCAGGAGAATTGATTGTAAGTCCAGAAAACAGCAACGGCACATTCTCACAGCTGAAGTGGAAAGTCATGGCCTGCCCAAAACATAAAGAACACCAAGATGAGCCTCAGCAGCTCATCCTAAGATGGAGCTCACAGCAAAGTAAGGAACAGGGTTTGTATCACCACAAGAACTCAGATCGGTTCATGTGCCCATCACATAAACACCAAGAAACTCTCCAATGAATCTGGTGTAACACACACAAGCAAGACAGGGATAAGACGCTCCAGGTTCCAGTTCCAGTGAGCAGCTCCTTCAGGCAGCTCTGGGAAGGAGGCCCTGTCTTTCACAGAACCTGCTACAGGTAAGTGCTTTCTCCTTGCCTTTGGAGCTCCTTTTCTCCTCAGCAGTCAGGGATTGGGGATGTCTCCATAGAGCTCATCCTTGCTCATCCTTCCTCATCCCCTCAGGAACTGGGGTTCAGGGCACTTTCCTTTCCCCACTCTGATCTCACTTGAGCTCACACAGGTAAGGGTTGTACAGGTGAGTCCTCTGGTCCCATCCTGCATTGTGCCAGCACACTCCTATCTCCCTATGGAACTTCCCAATATTCTATGGGAAACAGAGGCCTAAACACAGGTACCACAAGGAGTGTTCCATGTAAAGCAGGACCACAGCTTCTCGTGGGTGAGAATAAGGGCTCCTGAGCCTGCACAGTGAATGCTGTGGGAAGGGGAGAGACATCAGTGATTCCCCAGCCAGCTGGAGGTGATACAAACTTCCCATCCAGGCAAACACAGCTTGGCATGTCTTGGCCACAGCTGCACACAGTGTTTTCACATGGGATGTACTGACCAAGCAAGAGGAACTTCTCTTTGAACTCCCCTCATTGCTTAATTAAGGTTATTTGCTGAAGCTCAGAATTATGATTCATTTCAGCATCCGTAAGAATCAGCAGACACTCATTATCCCCAGAGCAGAAATTACTGTAAAACAGCTTTTAGAGAGTACTTTCATCTCTTCAATGGATTTAACATCTTTACATTTAAAACAAGAACCACATAAAACAAAGAACTGCAGCTGAACCTGAGCCTGTTAGTTGGTGCCAGTGAGGAATGGGAAAACACACACATTACATGTGCTCAGTCTATTATCTGAGATGCTGTACCTATTTACTGCCTTCCCTGACAGAGTTATTTGCAATATTAATTCAAAATCTTGTGCAATTACTCACAGTTTTCAGCTGCAGGGCAAGGCAGGGTCCTGTAACTATGCAGTGAACACTTGATACTCGTAAAGAAATGACATTTACATGGAAAGTAATGGCCCAGGGATGCCAATACTGAGCTGTGAGGTTATGTAAGAGCTTCACAAGGACAGCAGTGGCAATGCTGGACTGAGAGCTTCACGTGGGCCATGCCCACCAAGGCTATTCTAATCCTCTCTTCTCCTGCTCTGATACTGGTTGCAATAGAAGTAGAAGCAGATTCTTGGTTCTCTCCTCAGGCACAGAGCTGGCAAGCAAACTCCAACTGAAGGTTTGCAAAATCCACTCCTGAGAACACTCTCATTTGAAAGGGAAATGTGCCCTCTCCCCCCTCCTTTCGAAATTTAACCATAAACAGACATGTTTTAATAATCTGAAAGTCACTCCACAAGTATTTAGGAAAAGGGGAAAAAGTTGAAAAAGTTCCTAGAACTGGCTACACACAAACACCGATCCTATGGCCATTTCCATGGAAGCTCTGGCCAGGATCTCTGCAAAGCCTCAGTGATGCCAGAATGCACAAGTCCGAACCTGTTGGAATCAAAGTCAGCTGGAGCAGCAGGAATCAGGACCAATAGAGCCAGAATGCCAACAGGGCAAAGAGCCCTGGCAGCACTTTGCTTCCCAAACCGAGTGTGCTCCAAGAGTTCAGGAGGGAAGGGCACAGAGGGAGGTCAGCACAGCCCCTCACACCCTGGGCAATCCTCTCAGTGCTGCCTGGGGCTCTCACTGTCAGCCTGCAGAACCCCATCCATCTGTTTCCTGCAGGAAAACACTTACTTTGCATCTCTGCCTTTAGCTTGCTACAGAGCAGACACCAAGCTGGCTGCTAGAAAGGTTTTTGCAAGAAAAGACAATTTTCCAAAGGATCTCCAGCTCTGAAATCCATTTTTTGGATATGGATTTAAGGTGCTCCTTATCCCCTCATGCCACTCCCTCACTCCAGAACACCCACAGTGGGATCTGGGTTTTACCTGGATGGATTCTTGCCTTCCAAAGCTCAGTTTAATTTCCAGTTCTCAAGAGCACAGTCTTTAAGACAAGTTACTTTGAAGCACAGACAAGGGAAAACTCTCTGGTTCATTAGGACTTCTCCACTTACCATCATCATCATGTCATGGCTGTGTCCCGAGGCTGTGGTGGAGTGGTGATGCTCAGGAGGATGGGAGGTTGGCAACGTGGAGCTGTTCATGTGGTGAGACATCTTGATGACAGAGAGATTCAGAAAGGCACATAGAAAAGTGGGACCCTGAAAAACAAACAAAAAAAAGCCCTTTTTAAACAGAATGTGGTTTCTCTACCGCTACTGCAAGAGAAAATATTCCAAGCCACTCAGAACTAATGCCCCTGGAAAACTCCTGGAGCATCCTCCTGGTCCTGCTCTGGCTACAGAGAGCACACAGCAAGGGAGTTTAAAGGAGGTGTGTCCCTCTGCAGCCTAATTTGATTGAGGTGGCACATGGGGACAAGTGCTCAGCACAAAGGAACATTTCTTATCTACATGAGGAAAAAAACAGAGTCCTTTCTCGATTGCAGTCTTGCAAGAGGCAAAAATATCACAACCACCACTTTAATTTGCATGTATTAAAGGATCAGGTTACAAGATTTCTCTTAATTGACAGTTATGCATTTTATTGGGAACATGTTTAACACAGAAATTGGGTTAGTTGGTACAAGACCTACTGCCAGGCAAAGGTCTGCAACAGCCACAGGCAATCCAATTTCATTTCCATGAGCTTTACATTGCCACATCTCCCCTCTAATCACATTACCCCCAGTGACAGAAACACTCAAGAGGCAAATTCCTAATCTGGTTACCACAAATCAGGGATGTCTGGACACACTAAAAAAAATTCAATAAAAATACCCTCCGTGGTTAGCTGTGGGCATGGCTGCTGCACTCTGTCCCAGCACCGCCTGGGATGGAACCTGGGACAATTGCTGGTGGGAAAGGAAAATCACCAGGGAGAAACAGCAACAGGAGAGAAAATAACCTGGGAATACCAGTCAGTCCTGAAAGGACAGCAACTGTCCTACTGGACCCTGCCTGGAATACTCTGTACACTTCCACTCTAGTCCTGCACTGAAGTAAAACCAAGTGAAATAAAAAGCAAAGTACAGACACTTTATCAAACTGAAGTTTAAGGAAAGATGAGGAGACATACTTCCTTCCAGAGAAATCATCAGGAGAGTTCACAACTGTGTTTTTTCATAGTTTTTTAAGCCAAAAGGCAACATGGTGTTTAAACAGGTAGGTATGGCCATATTTAGATTGGAGAGAGGAAATGAGACTCTTCAAGAGCTTTCTAAACTGAAAGTAGCAAATGAAACCCGAAAATGGCAGCTGGTGGTGGAGCTGGTTCAGGTTGTGACAGTGACCCTGTGCAGGGATCACTGGTGGCCCAGAGCACGAGGGCCAGTGCAGCCCTGTGGAGCATCCATGACTGGGGATATCCAAGGGCTTTGGAGTTGAATTAAAGAGAGTAATGAGAGAAATTAAAGATTTGAGGAAGATAAGGAAACTAAATCGGCAGTGCTGGGGACAAACTCAAGAGAAAGAAGTGATATACTGAAACACTGAAATTAAATAGTGCAGGTGAGCACCTCTAAGTGACACCAGGAACCCACAGCTCAGGTATGGTCTGCATCTCTGTGCAGATTAAGTTTGAAGCCCATCCCTTATTGCATCAGACAACTTCAGAGCAATCCCCTGGAAAGTAACTTGTCACAGAATCTAATGGCACTGGCTAAAGCACAATGAATTCCCTGTCCATATTTCTGCTAATATTTTAGCTCACTTTGCCCCTGATTTGTGCTTAGATATTGAGACCAGAAAAATGTTCACGGGGAGGAGAAAAGGAGAGAGACAAACGCAAGCAGCAGCTCAGGTGACAGAGAAGCTTCACCAAGGGGATACCTGTGGAACAACCAGTGTGATTTCCATACGGCACAACTTGAAGATTATCCTGCTCCAGAGCTGAAATGTTCAGGCTCTAGAACTGCAGTTCCAAAATACAAACACTTGGGAAAGAAATCCTCTGCCAAGTCACACAAACTTCAAACAGTCTTTTGCATCAGGGAAGGAAAAGGAATAGCCCAAGTGCTTTACCCTGTAGGATCAAAGGTTAAGTGTGCTGCAAGAGGAAAGATGTAACCTAAGAACTTCCCCTCTCCCCCAGCCAAAATCTCCCATAATCACAGAACCATGGAACACCCTGAGCTGGAAGGGACCCACCAGGATCGCTGAGTCCAGCCCCTGGCCCTGCACAGACACCCCACCAATCCCACCCTGTGCATCCCTGGGAGCGTTGTCCAAACACTCCTGGAGCTCTGGCAGCCTTGTGGGCAGGACCATTCCCTGGGGAGCCTGTTCAGTGCCCAGCACCCTCTGGGGGAAGAACCTTTCCCTGATATCCAACCTGACCCTCCCCTGACACAGCTCCAGCCGTTGTTCCCCGGGTCCTGTCCCTGGTCCCAGAGCAGAGATGGGAGCGGCCCCGCCATCCCTGTTCTGTCAGTTGACTGATCCATTGCTTTTCCTTTGGATACAACATCCTCACTAGTGACTACTGTCCAATGATTATTTATTCCTTTAAGGATTTCACACTCCTGCCAAGCTCGGCAGGTTCCAATACTCTCCACAGAAGCCCTGGCTGGTTACCAGATGAAAAACTGCCTGCGTGGCTGGGCTGTGTCCAGCTCCCCATTCCTTCTCACTAATCATCACTTGTCTGCAGAAAGGGAGAAATAGCGGATGTGTTCTCGGGATATTTGCTTTGTAGGAACAAAGAACAAGGTCAGGTGTTCAGGAGTGGCTGCCTGCAGCTGGGCAAGTCTTGGTGCAGGTTACAAAGACCAAGCTTGACCCTCATCTGGGTAGCTCCTTCCCACCCTGCTACCCAGTGCTCCAACACCAAATCCAACCCCTTGGTGCAGTCACCCAACACCGAAGGACATTTTATGGATCCTGGAAGGATGGGGTATTACGTAGCCTAAGACGAAATAACCTCATCTGAGCCACTTCAGCTGTGTTTTGTGTTACTAAAGGGAACCAACAGTGGTTGGTTTATTATTTATTATTTCATCTTTCTGTTTAAAAAGAAATCAGTGCCAGTGGACAGTCAGGCTCTGATTTACAACTCAGGAGATCTCTACCTGTGCCTTGGGGTAAAAAACGTTATCTAGGGAGCAGCAGCAACAGCTTAACGGGCGTGTAATATTCCAAGCTGCAAATCCCTGGCTGGTTTGCACACACTCCTGAGAGACAAGCTGACAGATGTTGGAGCTCTGTGTATCACAAGAAGGTGGTGGTTTTAACAAGGCTGACTCCATATCTGAAAGAAAAAAATCCCCCCACAGAAGTTTCTATTATTGTAAATTCTTTAAATAGGTTTAGCCTTGTACAAATCCAGCCCTTCAGCAGGTATTTCTGTCTGAATGGGTGACTTGATCTCTGTCTGCTGCCTGCTTCGTATGTTTGCAGTGAGAGGGAGAGGCACTGGAGTGAATTCCTGAGCACGCCCCGGAGAGGGATCTGCCACAGGCTGTGGCTGCACCAGGCTCAGTTATTTTGAACACGTGAAGAGCACAGACCCCATGGTGCCCCTGTCACAAAGGACACACACACACCCAGTGAATTTCTGTACTCCACAGTAACCTACTGCCTAAGAAAACAAACAGGGAGCAACAGGAGAGAGGAATGAGGAAATTCTCTCCAGGGCTTGTTTCTTGCCCTCTCAGTGCTCTCACCCCAGGTGAGAGAAGCCACAGCCTCCATTTTACAACCCTCAAGTTTTTAAGGAAAACTGCAAGACTCAGAGCTACACACAGGACTTCTTTAAGCCACCAACGTGGAGCAGGACCTCAGGCAGGCTCTGCTCACACAGAGGTTTGCGTCCCAGCCCTGCCATGCCACTGTGGCAGCTCCACAAAGCAGGCTGGTTCAGGAGAGGCGCAGCCAGGGGCAGATCTGACAGCAGCCACCCGTCTGCACCAGGACTCACCTCCACCCTCCACCAACACAAACCCAGCGCTGCCTCACCTCCACAGCAAGGAGGCCACCTTGGTAACTCCAGGGCACAGAGAAGGGGAGGACAGGCAGGAGATGCCAGTGCACACACAAGTGCAGGTGAACGAGCTGGACCCGGGGAGATGCCAAAGCCAGAGAAGTGTTCTCAAGCAGGTCTCAGCCACAAGATCACTGCCATTACACATAACCCCCTCCACAGCTTCCCATCCTATTGCTTTTGTCATGTTCATCCAGAGTCCTGCAACTTCACAGCAAATCACAGTTTTTCTCGTGGCAAACACCCAAGAAAAATGCACCTTTCAATGCAGAAACAGGACACACTATGGGAAGGCTCTACCAAGCTCCCAGAAAGCACTTTACAGTCAGCATGGTCTGAAACATGGTGTGCAAATAGATCTTCCTTAAAGTCACATCCAAAGTGAACGAAGCCCCTCTCCAAATCAGAGGTCTAGCAGGATTAACAATGGAGCCCTAAATCAATGCCCATTACAGCAGCAACTCTGCAGTGTCTCATCTTTCCCAGGCCAGAAAAACCCAAGAAATAAAACT
This sequence comes from Ptilonorhynchus violaceus, assembly GCA_013397565.1. Lineage (NCBI taxonomy): Eukaryota > Metazoa > Chordata > Aves > Passeriformes > Ptilonorhynchidae > Ptilonorhynchus > Ptilonorhynchus violaceus. The sequence continues at coordinate 79,859 of VZRJ01006852.1, forward strand.
AATTCCACTGGCTTTGCCAAAAGGACTAGAGTCTTAAAAACCACGTCTCCAGTCTCCTTTAGAGCAGTTATTTGTCCCACAGAGAGGGTGCTGCTGCACTGGCCAGGACAGGACTGGCTCCTGGGACCCTCCCAACTCCTCTCAGCACAGCAGGAGTGATTCATGCCCTAGGTCTCTCCACTCAACACTTCTGGTATCAAGAACAGGGTCAGGAGGTCCCTCTCTTCTCCTGAACAAGTGAGAAAGACCCGGTAATATCTACCATGAATTAAAATCAAAGTTCCTGAGAGAAAGCCAAGCGAAAAAGATTAGAAACAGCAAGTTGGAAACAGAGAGATCTCCCACTCGCACGTCAGGTACGGCTCAGTGCTGCGTGACACAAAGGAATGCTACAGAAAAAACAGAGAAGGAATGGAAAAGGCACCCAGGAGTTCCTGGTGCTCTACTTACAGCAGTGCCGCTGGCAGACTGAGCTCCACTGGCTCCCAGCTCGTGGTCCCAAGCCCAATCCCGTTTTTGTTTAGCAGTGCTGTAAATGGAGTGGGAGGGAGGCAGGAGGCTGCAGACACTGCAGCTCTGTTCACTGGCTCTGGCTGTGGGCTCCACTGGGCTCCTCATCAAGAGACCTAAGCACTGCTTTTAGTTTATTCAATTTCCTGGCAAACTTTTCTACTTTAACTGCTTCCTTTCCAAGTGGGTGGACTTGTGATTCTTCCAGGATCCCAGGCTTAGCTCCAGAAGTGTTTAAAGGCACAGCTGAGGCACTGAGCAATTCTACCTGTTCATGCAGTAGGAGCAGCCAGCAGTGGCAGCCAGGCCCCCCTAGGCCAAGCTATAAAGACACACTTTAAAGACACAGGGAACAAACACTACATTCTTCACTAATGTAGTAGAACACGTGTTACAGAGACACACTGTTGTTTTCCAGTGTCAAAATTCTCCTTGGAACACTCCCAAGTGGCTTCAGCAACTCCAGGCTGGCACTGAGACACAGGGAGGGACTGTGCTGTGCCCAGCACACTTAATTGCACATCTCTGTTTTTACCTTGCACAATTCCTGAAGAAGGAACTCTTAGTGCTATATTAAGAATTAAAGCAATGTTTGTAAGCTTACAGCAGAACTGTGGCTTGGCCTGGTACTGCCTCACCACCTTAGAGTCTCATCCTAAACCTTTTTCCAGAAGTTTAAGGCTTCCTAAAAGCTCAACACACCAGAAGGGGTTTGGATAAAGAGAAAGAAAAGGGCAGGGCTCAGGAGCTCCAATACACACTGAGGGTCACGGGTTTGGATATCCTGGGGTTTTGTCCCTGACCACGGAAGCTTGCAAATGGATTCAAGCTGGCTCAGCAGAGCCAGGCAGGAACACACAGTGTGACACAGGGCACATTCTCCACCTGCAAGCAGGCTGAGCTATTCACACCCATGGGTTTCAGAACTTCTGAAGGATGACAGGCACTCTGGAGGATGTCCAGCCTGAGATGCCAGAAGGTGGAGCGCAGGGAGTGGAGAATGACGGGCAAAAAAAGAGCTGAGCTGGGCTGCAGACAACATCTTGTGTTGAGGTTTGAAGGGGACGATGCCTGGGCAGCCTGTGACACGCCAGGAGGGAAGCAGGGAGCAGGGACATCAGCAGGGACACGCAGCCAAGCTGGGAGCACCCAGAGCCCAGCTCTCACAGCTGGAATGCACAACACACGCAAAGAATGGGCTTTTAAATATGACATGCAGGGCTCTCACGTTTTATGGGGGGAGAAATCCACTCAGGAGATCTGATCCTCCGTTATCACCTCCAGGGAGGATGTCAGCTGGAACCATTACAGCACAGTTGTGGATGCTGAATGTAATGACAAAGTTTTGGCACATCAAAACCTCTCTGCCATCCCTGAGCCATGCCCTCGACTGATGGTATTTGCCAGGCTGAGACAGATCCTTGTTCCGGTGACCCTGACAAACCCCACAGGCAGGATATGGGAGGAGAGTGAAGCAAAACCACATCACCCACACAAGGAGGTTTGGGGTGGCACTTTAAGCCGGAGCTGAGCTCAGGTTCTCTGCATCACACCCTGCACTACGTGCTCCTCCAAACATCCATCCTTCAGGGCTCCTGGCTGCCACCACTTGCTTATTTTGTCCTTACCAAATCCTTGTGTTTCTTTCCCACATTCCACACTTGTACCAATGCATGTTTGTCCCTCTCATTACAGGGCTGCTGTGTCCCCAAGGGTCAGGCTGCCCCCTCCACACGGAACCACAGCACCCATGCACATGGAAACCCCCAAAGAATGATACAGCTCCAGACTATGGATTCCAGTCGGGATGCTGGCTCACACAAGCCTCCTGCAGCTGCACAACATTACCTGGCAGCTTGATGCAGTTATATACATTAATTAACATTTAACTAAAACAAAGATTAAACCAAGTTGATGAAGTATCATCCTATGTTCAATCCTTATGGTCCTGTCCTCTGCTCTGAACCAAAGCATCCCTCAGCTGTACAACTAAAGCAAAGCTGGTCACATTCACCCAGAACAATCCCCATTACTTGAGGAGGGGCCAGAGCTCTTCCTCTCAGCAAGGCCACAATAATATCCCTTTGATGGAGTTTATTTTCATAGCAAACTTGTCTGGTCACCTTCTGTTAGAGGCTTCCCTAGAATGGGATGGTCATTCCTAATCTCCCAGCTTCTGCAGACGCCTCAGGAAATCTGTAATCTTTGAACGAGAAAAAAAAATAACCCAGGACAGACTGTTCTTTACAGGACAATGCACCGAACTTCATTAAGTGAAGCACACACCATGCCATTACTCACAGGCCCAATGGAGTGACAGGCAGCCAAAAACAATCCTGCAGAGCAGAAAACCTCAGACTCTAAGCCTGATAACATCAGAGGAAAGGCTAAGAAATGCTGGCAAGAGCTGTGTACAGGTGGCAAAATAATGGGCAGTGAGTTAGGCTGAGCACCAAACAGCCTCTTTTGTGGTCAAGAGTTTGCCTCAGCCGTACTGAAACTACAGCAGACAGAAAAGCAATAAAAGGAGGATACTCCTGAGAAGTCTGGCAAAACTGAGGAGTCCTTGCCAACCTTCTCCTGGCTGCAGCCTCATTTCTGCCAGAGAAGGCTGACCCAGCCCAGGTGCAAACACCTGGAACGCACAGGGAGCTTTGCAAGAGATCCAACAGCAATCCTCTCCTGTCTGACAAAGGGTTCCCAACTCCACTGAGCTACAACCAGGCAGTCAGACCAGATGATTCTTGAAGATCTCTTCCAAATTAACTATCCCATCCTATTCCTCTTCTATCCTATTCTACCCTACAACAGCCCCTCTGCTTGTGCTGGCCACCTCTCAACCCTTGCCTCAGTAGCACAGGTAAGATCACTTCCACAGTGACCACAGCAACCTTTAGCAAGAGGTGACAGAACCAACCCTGTCACTCCTCAGTTTGTCTCTCCCTCACAAATCCCAGGTCAGCAGTGCAGGGGTAGAAGCTGCCCTCATCTCCAAAAGAATCCCGCACACATTCCAGTGAACATTTCGTTTTCCTTTGAAAGAAGCACTGCAGTCCTAGAGACCAAACTGTTGGGCCAAATCCTGGGGTCACCACCTGCTCCCCAGGAGGTGTCCCCACTCTTGGCGGGACATAGGACACCTCTATCTCTTCAGCACAGCAGCACAAGCTCCTTGCCTTCTGCTGTGGTGAGTGACAATGGTTTGGAAGGTGCACACCAGGCTCTGGGGCTCAGAGTCCAGCAGTGGGTACACGTGATGGATCACTCTCCTGCCTTTGCAAATGCAACACAGCCCTTGCCCTGCCCAATGCGAAACAGTAGGAAGGGCACGACACCCGGAATTCCACTGGGATTGGGTCTGGCAGCTGCTGTGAACGCCACAGGGTACAGGCTTGCAAAACAGTCTGTTTGGCAGATGTTGCTGAGGGCACATCTGTCACAGAAGCCTGGCTCAAGGGAGGGAGTTTTGAATGACAGACAAGTGCTGAAGGCTGTCACGAGGCTGAGGACACTTATCCACTCAAAAGACTCTTATCCATACCAAGGACAACCAGGAAGGACACAGCAAACTCGTTTTGGAGAAAGAGATGTCAAGAATGCCATGAACTGAAATTTTTAGCACTAACCTGCTCCCACCCTGATAAAACACAAATACCTTCAACCTGCGTGAGCCCAGATTAAACTGAAATGCCCAGTGGGACACTTTCCAAGGATCACAGCACATTCCACCTTTGGCTGTCTTTGACAACCCCAGCCAGGGACTATAATAAGCTGAGCAAATTCAAAGTGCAGCTCAGGGAACAAAGCAGAGCGCACTTGGCCCAGAGCTGCCCACCTGCTGACCAGCAGCAGAGGGCCAGGAACAGACATGTCAAGCACATGTTGTTGTTTTTATCACTAATAAACGCCAAGGAACATTGTATTCATAAAAGGGAGCTGCTACATCAGCAGACAGAGAAGTGGAATAGTGACATGGTGGTACCAATTAAAAGCTGATTGGCATCTCCTCCATAGCTCAGTTTCTCAAAACCTTCCCCTTTTACACGTTATTGTTCCAAGAGAACAACCCCCAGCTCCAGCCAGCTCTGCCCACTGGGCACAAACAGCATGGACATAAATGTCCTCTGGGATGTCAAAGCCAGAGCAGATCCCTTCTGCATGAGGCCTCTGATTCCTGCACCCAGGAGTGCCTTGTCCTGCTCAAGCCCACCATGAGCACAATTTCTTCCATTCTGTACATGAACACAATTTCCCACCCCATTTTCATTTCTTTCATCACCAGTCTTTTGGATCCTGCATTTGTCCTGGGCTGTTCATTGTCCCCCTTTCTTTCTGGGAGAATGAGGCAGTCACGTCCCCTTCTGGTACACAAGAGTGCAGAAGTTTCTGGAAAGGGGCAGAATTGAGGCACCTCAGGACATGCAAGACCTGAGGAGTGACTGCCATTCCCACAGCTCCTAAAGCAGAGGAGATGCTGCACCTAAGCTGACTCATGATTCTCTCATTTGGAGAGACCAGCATGGCATCAGAGATACCAAAAGTGACACAGGATGCCACATTATAATTTCTTTATGAAACATCCAGGCTAAAGGCTCCTACCAAAGCATGGCAGACACCAAAATACCCTACAGCCAACACCAGCATGAATTCAGAGCTAGAACTGACAAGTTTCCACCGATGGCAATTCCCAGGAGGCATCCCAGAATTTCAGCACTCCCTGTGCGTGTTAGAACCCTCTGAAGCAATCACCCCAGGCCTGCAGCCCACGCTTCATGTCTCTTCCTCACATCACCAAGGGCACGCCACAGAAACACAGTAATACATATCCAGGTCACAAAATCCCCAGGATGCAGCACCCAGGGAGGAGAGGGTGAGGGCCTTTCCTTCCTGGCAGGAAAGGAGGAAGTCTAGGCAGAGATAAGGCAGAATGGCTCAAAGGCCAGTGGTGTAAGAGGCCGTGTTGGGATGGAGGAGCAGGAGCGTGCGTGGTGCTCAGTCAGGAATCACGTGGGAAGCTCCCACTAAAAACTCTCAGCACTCACTCGTCAGCTGAGGACAACTGAGGATCCTGAGCAGTGAGGAGACACCGGACAGCACTGGGGAGACAGAAAAGCAGGGCCATGTGAGCCATATTTTCCAAGATTACGTAATTCTTGAACAAACAGATACTTCCTTATCCTCTGTGGCCGTTTTTGCGCAGCTGTTACACAACCAAACACAGGAATGGTGAGCAGGGAGATGTGATCCACATGGCCAGAGAGCAGGAACCATCCTGCTGCCTCGGGGGAGGCTGAGAACAAGTGGGACAGAGTCATGTGATCCTCCTCAAAAACTTTTTAATATAAAAATATATTAATACTTGGAACTCTTATCTTGCAAGATATGTATCCTGTAAGATTAGACAACTTCTGCTTCCTTAGAAAAACCAGGCCTAGTGGAGAATTTCACTTCCTATTTCCTATGTCCTAATCAAGAACGGCTTCTAGCATGTGTTCCTCCACCTACAACAGGCCCTTTTTAAATGAAGGGAGAAGTTTTATCTTCAAACGAAAAAAGAAAACCACCTTTTGCATACAAGATTCTTCACCATGCTCACTAATTCAGCATCCAGATCCCTGCAGGTTCAACACCTCCTGCGCCACTTGTATGTTTTGTCTCCCACACAAATGTGTCTGTCCACAGGGTAAGGACATGGATCATTGTCTGTGACTGTTCAGTGGCCACATGCAGAAGCATTCCATCTCTAAGGAATCATAGATATGTCAGGATGCCAGACAGGGAACTACTTGCAAGTTAATTCCTGATAAACCATTGTTCCATGGTTTGCTGGAGTGGGAAGGACACAAGCAGGCTACACAGCTCTGACCAAATTGATTTTATGTGGTGCCTTCAAGCCTTAAGCCCTGTAAAACTGTAAAATAATCTCAGGAGATATAGAATGAAAACCAGAGTAAAAAAGTGCATTCCCAAGTAAGCAAACCCAAGTTTCCTCTGAGGCAAAAGCGACTCAATGTGCCCTAGAAGTGCATTACCAAGCCTTCAAGACAGGTGTAGGATTATACATGTTATCTATCATTATCCTATTACTGATGTTATCTAGCAACAGCATAAATACCTTTGTCCCATGCAGATAAAACCAGTGCTGAGGGTAGTAAATGGACGGCACTGGTTTATTAGAGGCCTCATAAAAGGGAGTCCAGCAACAGGTGATTCACAGGAGATTCCCAGATCTTACCCTACTTGCCCATTTTCACACAGCTCATTTTCCCTCTCTGGCTGCTTTTCAACATCATAACCAGACTTTGCCCAGGAAAGGCAACACTTGTACACAAGTTCTGAACTGGCTTTCAAGTGTTTTGAGCACCTGGACAAGAAGAAAACCACACTCCAGACCCGATGGTAATTTTTAGGAGGCCATTCCACACGTATGATATGAGACATACTTGTTTAAGCAATTCACACACATTTTTCTACGTCCAGTACAGCCATACACTCACTTGCTTCCACCACACGGGAAAGCGTCCTTGAAGAGCAATTCCAGGAGCACATTTCCCTCCTTTCTTTTCATATTGAAGCAGCTGTTTGTCTGTAATTACTCCTTAGAAGCGTGTCCATGTGCAGACACAGCGTTTTGAGGTGGCCACTCAGCCATTCCCCTTCCCTGGAGCTGTCACGTTCCAGCCCGTGCCAAACATCGCCGCAACAGCCACGTGTTGATGTCAGCTCCTACCGGGATACGCTGGGATTTCCAGCTCCTGCTCTGGCATGTCAGGGTCACCTTTTTGAAATGCAAGCTTTGACTAAAGACCTAAGAGTTCACAAAGCCGACTTTTAGAAAAATAATTTCTTTTGCAGAGGAGAAATTTTCGTTTTGCATCACCATCCCTCAGCACAAGAACTTGTTCTACCACAGCCAAGAATCAAATTCTTTTGTGCTTCCAAACATTTGTTTTGAGAAGCCTGAAGCTGTTTCTGAGCCAGATGCAAGGCAGAACTCGGGTCACAGCACTAAATCCATTCCAGTGGGTTTTTAATTAAGCCCAGGAAGCCAATCTGTGTTTTGGGAGATGGTTAAGCCCAAACCATACAGCACCAGAGGCACCTTCGTACTCTTCCTCCATGATCTTTGCAAATGGTAAGAGGATGGAACAGGGACACATTAACAGCTTCCAGGTTGTAATGCAAATACTTGTGAGGGTTCAGAGCACAAATTCATAGCCTCAGTCCATGGAACAGAGCATCTCCACGTTCTCCTTTTGGAAATGCAATTGAACTATTGAAAGTATTATTGAAATAACTGAATCATTGAAAATACAATCTCAGCAAGGCAGAAGATCTCCAGCATCAAGAAGAGGAAAAGAGCAATCAACTAAATTCTCTGGGAAGGAACTTGTCTTTGGAAGAGGCTTGGCCTCGTGACACACTTCTGACAGGAAGAGTCATGTCTCTAGGGCATGGAAAGCTGGAAGAAGGAGCCATCAACAATTTTTCTATGAGTGGCAAAAAAACACTCTGGGAAAGAGCTTCAAAGGCTGCCTTTTTCATCGTTTTCAAACCCCTGGACTGCCACAGAGCAGCTAATTCAAAGCAGAAAATGATTCAGAGCTAAAAAGTGCTGAGTACTTACTCTTCCAGAGACAGGTTTTCCATCTACCAACTCCAGGAGAACTGTCTTCTCCCGACAGGCAACCAGTCTGAGACCGACCAAAGTTTCTCAACCCTCACATAATGCTGACAAGCACATCATTATCTCTATCCAAAGCTAATAATTAACTACTGCTTGGATTAGCTTAGGACCAGACCAAGCACTGGGATGCTCACACAGAGATCCACAGAGCACCAAAAGCAGCTCCTGAGTCTCCCTCATGAGATCTTTGCAAAAATGCAAAGAGATTTTAGAACTCCCTGATCAGATTAAATGCATTGCAGAGATTACTTTCCAAGTCATGAACCGCAACACATTTCAAACATTCATATCTCTGTCAGATATATTAGTGGTTTGCTTGCTTTTGGATATTTTAACAAAGCAAGCTGGGTTTATTTTAGTATTAGTATTTAAGTATTCAAACTGAAAGAGGGCAGGTTTAGATTAGATATTAGGATGAAATTCTTCCCCGTGAGGGTGGGGAGGCCCTGGCACAGGTTGCCCAGAGCAATCAGTTGTGGCTGCCCCATCCCTGGAAGTGTCCAAGGCCAGGCTGGACAGGGCTTGGAGCAACCTGGGATAGCGGAAGGTGTCTCTGCCCATGGCAAAGGATGGAACAAAATGGGCTTTTAGGTCCCTTGCAACCCAAACCGCTCTGTGATTCTGTGATTCTATCTGCCCCATAATGAAGAAATGTGACATTTTCAAAGCTATCAGCCAGTTTTTAGAAGCTTTGGGAAGTGGTAAGAAATAACAAGGCAGATAAATCATCAATGGTGCAGAAATTCTTCAACCATGTACAAGACAAATCCTGTTGGGGTATCCAGCTCTGTGACCCCTCTGCTTGGAAAGCTGGAGTCCACAATTCCCATGGAAAAAAAATGTGACAAAGGAGGAAAAGTGCAAGAACAGCTGTGCTGTGCCCCGCAACACAAAGGCCTCGTGGTAGGGGCTATGGTTTCATGCAAGATCAAAAGCAAGACTTACACAAAAAGGGATCAACTGACAAGCATTGCATGTGAGCCTGCTATTATTATGTCCTGGAGGGTTTTACTTGAGGAATTCAGAAAATTAAGGAAAGTCATGCTGCTGCCAAGAGGTTTTTTAAACTAGAAGCAAAACAATCAGAACAAAGTGTATTAGGCTTTACCACCCATACAGCAGGATATCCTATAGACACTGCTCTGTGCCTTGTATGAAAAGAGCAGCACAAAAATGGCTTTACAAGTACAACCGAGCCTGTAGCAGGAACATGAGGGCAGCTGTAAAACTCCCAACTAGCTTTGTTTTCAGTTGTTCAGGTTTTAATCTGACAATATCTGTAACATATTCCCCCAGCACACATCAGTCTCACCTGACAGCACCTTAAAGTACAACACATCCTCATGAGATAATGTCTTATCCCAAGTTAATGAAGGGCACCAAAGTCACAGGAAACTTGATTAGTATAAAACCCTCCTGGCAGAGAACCCAGAAATCATGACTCAGTCTCTTGTCAAATCCATTAGACCACGAGCTCAGACGATCACGGGAGCCGAGAAAACCAGACCAACACTGTGATTGCATTTCACTCCCACAGTATCCCGAGGCTGGGCGTGTTCCTCAGGAGCTTGTGCTCCCACTTCTCTTATCATTTTGATGTACAAGGATTGATTTACCTATCGGAAATGCCCTCCCACGGAGCCACACTGATGGCAGCCCTGCGGTCACTTCCCAAGGGCTGGAGGAGAGTCAGCTGGGATGGCTCCTACTGGGAGCACTGGCTTTGAGTCTGCTCCACATTTGTTAGTGTTTATCCTTCCTAAGAAAAAGATGTAAGCTTGAAAATGCAGTGACAATGAGTTGTTGAGTCTCTTTAGTACAAGGCTTTTCAGAGCAGGAAAAATTAACAGGGGAAGCAACTGAGTAATGGGATCCCTGGCTCCCAGCCCAGCCTCTGTCCAGGCTCCACATGGAGGATCCCACGCAGGAGCAGCCAGGGTGGCACGAGCTGCTCCCATTCTCCCACACACAGTGCAGCCACCATCAGACAAGAAGCAGGTTGGGACACAGGGATGAGCATCTCGCCGAGGATGCTGAAGCCGTATCCCTTTCCAGGAGCTGCTTTTCCCAGCTCCCAGGAGCAAGCCAGCCGGTCGGCTCACAGCATTAGCTCAGGATGTGCACTGCTCCTCACAGGTGGCCTCAAAGCACTTCCTAATAACAGAGCCAAGTCCAATTAAATTATCTCTAATGGGAAAAAAGCCTGGAAGTGTATTTACCACAGATACTCTTTGCCCCAACAGATGCACAAAGTGTTTAGAAAACAAAACAGTCAAGACTGGCAGGGTTCTTCTTATCCAGGTTAGCCAAAAGATCAGCGAAATATATCACAAAGCTCATATTCCAAGCTCCTGTACTTTCATCAGGGTAATGAGATCTGAATTCCTGATAACTAACAAGTAAGTGTGGGAAAAGAAGGTTTATGAAAGTGAAATGGCTCTCCTGAGGTCTCAAGAGAGATGTTGGGGCACTCACTGTGAGTTCCATGCCAGAACACCTCTATTCTGTTCCTGGTTTTCTCCCAGCTTCTCAGGATTGATAGCAGGATGTGCTGAGCAACCAGTGAGAACAGAGGAGCCTCAATCACTTACAGCATTTGGCCTGTGCTCTATGGCCTGTGCTCTATGGACTGCTGTATTAATTTAGATAAATATTAGAGTGAACAGATTATATGCTTGTATAACTTTTTAAACAGATAATAAATGACATTCACATCTGTGATACAGCAAATGTGTGATTTTCTAAGATTATACACATAGAGAGGAAAAGAGCAGGAAGCAAAGCCATTGTTCCGGCTGCAATCACAGTTCAAGCGCCACCGGAAATCAACTGGACCCTTGTAGATATGAACTGATAACACAGGGAAGGTCAGACAGTGGGAAATGACATTAAAAAACGTAGAAATAAAAAGGAAATGTAAAAAGGAGCTATTTCATCACAGCCTCCCACTTCTAGATTGGCTTCTAAACCAGGAAAGTCTAATTCCAGGCCCAACAAATGAAAGACTTTAGAAAGTGCAGCAAAATAGGAGTTTAATTTGTTTATAATAACTAGTCCCATTATTCTCTGCATTAGCAGATTCCAGCTTTCACATGAAAAAAAGGTTAATGAAAAAATCATTGGCCTCGCGTTCCCTGGGACCTGATTGGGAACATTTCCAGAAAATCAGACTGAAACAAAAGGCAATGGAGTAGATTAACCGAGATTGGATTTCACAGAGAAAAACAACACAAACTAGATTGAGTCTTTTTCATCCTTCCCTAAGAAAAAATTGCCAAGACTCCCAGCGATTTCCTGGCAGACCTGTGGAGAAGTTCATGCTGGCAATGTGCTTCAGCCCAACTTCACAAAACTCTGCTGCAGGCTCCTGCTAACTTTCAGGTGACCTTCAGGCCAGGGTAGGGAAGGCAGGTCTGCAGAGCCATGGCAGTTTTCTGTTGGGTACAGGGGTCTTCATAGCAAATAGAGAAACCAAGAAGGAAAGGAGAAAATAGCACATTTTAGTTCAAAGAACAAAAAGTTCTCTCTTTTCTTGGACCTAATTCTAATTGGAAAACAAGCCAGCTGAAAGAAACTCCTCAAGGCCCTGCTCAAAATTCATTATGTGAACATGGTAGATTTTGTCATCTTTTTGTAATATAAAACTGAAAAAGATTATTCTCAATGCCCTCTCTTCTCAGGCATTAAATTTTTGTTCAGAGATGGAGTGTCTCAGTAATCCAAACCTTGAAGTTATACTGTAAAGTGAGAAGTGAAGTGAAAAATCCTTCCAAACCTCTTTTCAAAAAAAACCCCAAAGAAAATACAAACCTTGTCCTTGTACCACTGTAAGTCTGAGTCAGTGCCGGGGACAATACTTTTAAAATAAAAATGCAAACATGCAAAAGTGACTTGGCAAAGGGATTTAATTCCTCCTCTCTACTGGCAGAAATTTTTCTAATCCTCAGCCTAGTTAACAAACTGGCCTAGATAAGAAATCTGATATGAAATGAAAAGCAGCCAAATCTCAGTAGGAAACGGTTGTACGAAATTTCTCTACTCTCAACACAAAGTTGTGTGGGAGCCTGCAACTCCTGCCAGTTCTTATATTTTCAGTACCTTTCTTGGGGGTTGGAAGAAGAGCAGAAGCAGCAAAAACCTTCTTACTGCAACAATTTTTGTGTTTGTAGCAAAAAGCATCACTTTAATTTTGTATTGTACAGCAGAGCAGTCCCAGCTTCACCAACACATCCTTCGTAACAAAGCCAAGCCGCATTTAAACATTTATACATTATTCCCAGTGCCCCCTTTTTAATGAAGGATGGGAAAAAAATAATGCAGAGTCCAAAGCCTGATGAAACCCTCAGAAAATATTACATCATAAATTACATTATTTGGGATCATTAAATTGAACACTAACTTACCCTATAAGATCCCATATTGTTACTCATGAAAAATCCTGCAAAAGCTTTACTGACCTCAGGCTCAGGCAGAGGCAAGTTAAGATCAAACGGATTGAAAATCAACTTAATAAACACTTGTGAGGAGCGTTTCATCCACTTGGGCACAAAAAGTAGGACTAGTAAGCATTCTAGAGCTTGGGATTTGAGCACAAACAGGAAGAATTGGCCTCTGCCTGGGAACTGTGTGAAACCACGAGCCCACTGCAAGCTTAAATACAGGTGAGGACTATGAACAAAGCTGAAATTAAAAAAGGACAAGTGGCTAAGATGGGGTTTAGATGTGATGCTTGCTGAGTGCTGCAGGATGTGCTTCTACAGCCTCATCTCCACTTCTCTGGCATTAAAACTAGCCAGTGCTGGATCCCAGTTAAAAAAAACATAGGGAATATATACAGGTATAACACTGGGATATGAAGATGGTGAAGGGTCTGGAAGGGCAATAGAAGGAGCAGCTGAGGGCACTTGGCTTGTTCAGCTGGAGCAGAGGAAACTCAGGTCAAACCTCACCGGGGATGGCAGCTCCTCCAATCTCTGCTCTCTATGACATGACAGGACCCAAGGAATGCCTGGAGCTGTGCCAGGGGAGGGTCAGCTTGGGTATCAGGAAAGGTTCTTCTCCCAGAGGGTGCTGGGCACTGAACAGGCTCCCCAGGGAATGGGCACGGCCCCAAGGCTGCCAGAGCTCCAGGAGCGTTTGGACGCTCCCAGGGACGCACAGGGTGGGATTGTTGAGGTGTCTGTGCAGGGACCGGAGCTGGACTCCATGATCCTTGTGGGTCCCTTCCAGCTCAGGATATTCTGCAATACCTGTACCTAAAAACCCTAAATTCAAGTGCCACACCAGGACTTAGCAAAATAGGTCTTCACCATTAAGAAAAAAACAACTATCTTGACAACCAACTTGATAGAAATACATGGGCCAAAGCAACAAACTCTCTTCATCCAAGGAACACAGGGACCACATTTCCCATTGGAAGGAAGTTCATGCCCACCTGCCTCATCAAGGTTGGAACAACCTGCTCCCACCAGGAGTTTACACCAAATTACTGTGGTTTTTTTTTTTTTAACAGAAATAAGATTTTGTCCCTTTCCAGGTTTCATTGGAAATTCATCACACATTCTGCAATATAAAAGCTGCTTAATACTCCCCCTTTATCTTTTCCCTTTACAAGTGAAATCACTGATATCCTAATCATGCTGTATTCCAATAAACTCCTGAATCACGGCAAACTCAGCTCCACAACAGACGTGGCAACTTCCTGGTCACTCAAACATCCAGTAAGTACAAATCCAGACCGTACAAATTTCCAACCAGTGCCAGCAAACACCCAAAGCCAGGAAATTATTCGGCCCTTACTGACCTCCCCTGCATTGTTTTCCTGCATTTCAACATCATTTGACTCTGAGATGGTGAAATTAATGCCAGTGGATCTCAAAGCACATAGGGATACCTGCTTTCCAAGAAGGGAAAAAAGAGAGAAAACCCACAACAAACCACAATAAACTCATAAAACAAACCAACAAAAAGGCGTATTTCTCAAGGTACGAGATGAACGTGGAAAACTGCTTCAGAGGGGCAGCTCAGATTTTTACACGTGCAAGAAACTGTAAGATGTTAAGAACACGGTGTATTGCTCATGTCACTGGGTAACCAACCCAGAGACACGTGAACCGAACCTGGAGCTCAGCAGCGCCCGGGTGTCCCGGGGTGTCCCGGGGTGTCCCCAACCTTCCCTCTCCGAGCGCCCCTGGACCCGCAGGGCCCTCAGCGGAGCCACGCGCGGCCCTTGGCTCAGCCCGCCCGATCCCCGGCGGGTCACGGCTGCCTCCCGGCAAGGGCAGCACGGCGGCCGCGGGGCCCGCCTGTCACCTTGGGAACCGCAGCGCCGGGCCGGGAGCCTCTTCCGGAGCCCCGGGAGCGCTGCCCGCACCCACACCGCGCTCCCCCCGCACCTCCATCCCACGCCCCCGGGCTGTCCGTCCCCTCCGGTC
>VZRJ01006852.1:95134-121796 GCA_013397565.1 Ptilonorhynchus violaceus
GGCGGAGGCGCGGCCGCTCGGGGGGCGCTGCCGGTGTCGGAGGGGCCAGGGCAGAGAAATCAGCGTTTTCACTTAAATCAGGTGTCGGTGGGACGTCCCGAAAGTGCCGCTTTGGGGCTGTTCAAGCACCGGTGACTCCTCCCAGGCTTTTCACCAGGGTTCGACTTGTATCCTGTCCATGTGTAGCACGTCCATGGTTTTATATCGTTCATTTGTTGCCGCTTAAAGGCTCCTAGCAGCCGGAATTCCAGCTCTGTGCACCCCTCATCCCCTTATAAACTCATTCTCTCTTTTTAGACAACTTAGTTATTTTTTAAAGCATGTCACATAAAATGCTACAGGTTCACTGACAGTGGTGTCATCCTGTGTTTGAATTATTCCCTCGTCCCGTGATACCAGGTTGAGCTTCACTGGCCCTAAAGCAGTAAAACTGCAAACACCATATCCGGAAGGAACAACCTACAGCATTAAACCCTCTGCCCTTAGCTGGGAGAGCTTCTGCCATTATAAAACTTACTGGGAAAACGTGTTTTCTGCACATTTAAAGAAGGAAACTTCAGGAGCTGAATGGTGGCTTCTGTGTTTTTTCTTTTTTTTTTTTTTTTGGTATTGTAATAACTATTTTATATGAGGCTAATTCCAGTCATTGCTTCAATAACTTGTTTTTGTGTAGTTTCAGTTCTTATATGTTCAGTAGCTTTTTGAGGAAATGAAACACAGTCGTACCACTTTCCCAACCTCTTCATCTAAAAGTTCTGCTTGTTCAAAATTGAATGGCTAATTAGTATAGAGCAACTTAACCTACAGCCCTTTGTTTTCTTCTAAAGTAATGGTAAACACTTTGTATTTGATGTAACTTCTAATTAAGGGTGTTCAGTATCTATAAAGCCTGTGTTAAATAGGGTTAAATGGTTTTATTTCTCTTTCTAGAGCCAGATTGGCCTCTCTCTTTGGTCTGGATCAAACAGTCTCAAGCCAGGGAAATGAATTCTTCCAGTTCACTGCACCAAAGCAGCCCAAGAAGGGGCAGACAGCAGCTGGTGAGTAACTGGGCTTGAGCTGGGCAACACACTCAGCAGCACGTGGGGACAGCAAGGGCCCTTGTGAAGAGCAGCAGAGCAAAGAATTCCCTGAGTTTTCCTGAGTGATGTCCTCCAGTAGCCTCCCTGGATTTTCAATTGGCCTTTGCTGATTTCGGAATGCAAGTCTTCGGGTTTTTGTAATTTTCTACTGGAGTTATTTTTCCTGGGGGGGGAGGAATGTGTCATGGTGGTGCCACTGGCCAGTTCTGTCCCTCTGACAGATGTTCCTGGTCTCTGTCCCCAGCAGGCCAGGCCCCGAAGGCACCCGTGGCTCCGGCAGCCTCAGGAGCGCCCTCGGTGTTGGTGGCCACCGCGGTGCTCGCGTATCGATAGTAAGTGACCTCGGCATGGCCTGGTGCGGGCTGTGTCCCTGGGAGCTCCAGCCTGATCACAGCGGGGAGACATTTTGGGATGAATGGGAAGAGACAGTTGTTTACAGACATCTCTGCGTGGTAGAAATGCTGTAAATCAGTGCAACTTTCTGCTCAAGAACAGTTTCAGTTGCTGCGCTGCGGCTCTCAAATAAAAATCAAGTTCTGGGTTTGGCAGTTGCTGGGAGCTGTGTTCTGGGTGCTGGGCTGACAGGAGCACTGCTTCGGGTGGCTCTGTCAGGTGCTTGTGGCTCAGCATTTGATAATTGAGGCATGAGCAGAGTGAGAGCACTAAAACTGCCCATTTGATGCTGCCATGGAAAATCTCCTCTGCCCTGGATCTGTGGGAAGAGCAGTTTTCCACTCAGACTCTGTTCTGTGGGCAAGCAGGAATGTCTCTAAGGCCTGAGGAAAGGGACCTGAACTCTAAAGAATTAAAACTCAGCAACACTAGAGAGAATTCTGAGTCAGGGATGGTTCTGCAGCTGAATGTCTCCCTTGTCTTCCAGTACAAATGGGCAGTACTTGAAGCAAGGCAAGTATGGAGCAGCTGTAGTGGGGAACCATGCTGCCAAAGAGGTGAGAAACACTTCCTTCTCTAACACTGTCATGCTGAGGGTTTGCAGGTATGAGATGGTGTTTCTCTGAGCTCTCCAGGATGTTTTGCTTTTGATATTGTTCCCCTGCTGCCTCCTGGGTTTTCTTATAGCTCAGGTATCCACCTCAGTGACATCTTTCTTTTCTGCAGTCCATGAGTTTGTAAGATCTCAACATCTTGTGCCTGAAATAGTTTGCAATGTTTCAGGCAACTTTTTTAGTATTTCTGGAAGTGATCTTGGTATTTGTTCAGGATGTCTTTGACAGCTGGATCACAAATCTGTGCACATGTAAATAAATATAAAGGAGAATTTTGTCCAGCAGTACAGAAATGTTTTGCCTAAGTTTTGTCTTTTGGTAACAGAAATACCTCTCCTTCCCAAGTGTTCTTGAAGAACACAGAACTGAGGTGCCCAGTAAATTTGTGTGTTTAAAAGTTACTTTGAAAACTCTCATCCATCCTTCATGTTAGTATCGATGATGTTTCATATCCCCCAATTCCTATTTGCTATCTCACTAAGTTGTTCTGCTTTTGCAAGAACAAAATAAATGTTAGTTTGGTATCTAAATTCCTGAGTCAGTGATCTGGGAAGTGTTGAGCTGTGTTGTTCTGGGGGAGCTGGGAAGGACAGGGAGTGCAGGAGGAAGCTCAGGCTGCCTGGGTGATATCACATCCAGCTGGGAACTGAATGTGATATTACACAGTGGGTCACTCCCAATTTACCACTGAGCTGTGTGCAGAGCAGGTGAAAAGGAAATCACATTTCCTTAGTAGATTATGTTTAGTAGAGCCAAATATGTCAATAAATATCATATCTGTGTTGTTTGGTGCTTGGAAAGCTCCCTCCAAGTCAGTCAATAGGTTTATGTAAAGAAAAAAAAATGGCACATCTTTAGGTTGGATATTAGGGAAAATTTCTTTCCAAAAAGGGTGGTCAGGCATTGGCCCAGGGTGTCCAGGGCAGTGGTGGAATCACCATCCCTGGAGGGATTTAAAAGCTTTGTGGATGTGACACTTGGGGATGTGGGTTAGTGGTGGCCTTGGCAGTCCTGGGGGAATGGTTGGACTCAATGATCTTGGATGTCCTTTCAAACCTAAATGACTCTGTGATTGTGTTATGCCATTTGAGTTCTGTATCTGGAAGGGCTGCTGCACCATCTTTTTGCACTGTAACTGAAAAATGTGGAATTAGTTAAAGGCTCTTGCTTATTACAAAATAATGAGCTTGACTTGCTTGATTGCTGCAGCTAAATAAAAACTCTTGAAAATAAGCCAGTTTTAATAGGTGTCACAAAATTGTATTAAGTATTTTTGCTGTGAAAATTCTGCCGCAAGGGACATTTGACAAATAAATACAGAGCCTTAGACCAGAGTTTGACAAAGCACTTTAGAATTGATGACATTTTGAGTTTCTGCCTTTTGTTCTTTTTCCCTGCCCAATCCCTTGTGGAATCCAGTACAGGATCCTCCTTTACATCAGTCAGCAGCAACAGATCACCTCTGCAAGGATCCATCCAGGCTTCGTGCTCACGGTGAGACTCTGGGTTAGAAAAGCATTTGTTGATCACAACAAACACAAGGTTGGCTCTAAAATTCTTTCTTAAGCCTTGGTTTATAACCTTTGAGATCAAACATCTGAGTGACAGAGCAAGAGGTGTCACAGTGACTGTTCTCCTCCATGTATTGCACAAGAGGCTGTGACAGCAGCCTTTTGCAGAGCACCTCTTCAGGAGATTTCATAACCAAGGCCCCTGTAGGAGGTGAATTATTACCTCTGCTCACAGAGGTGTTTTGGGGTTTGCAGCCCTAGGATGGATAAAACCAGCAAAATTCCTTTTGCTGAGAATTTGTAGTTAAGTGACTGAGAGAATACAACTGAGTAAGCAGAAGGAAATGACAGCAAGGAAGTATTTTCTCTCAGAAAATTGACACTCAGCGTTTTCCTGCTGTTGAGAACAATCTGGAGCATTGTAAGCCCTAAAATGAGATCTCTCAGGAAGTTACTTTCTGCCAGTTTTACAGAAAATTGATATTGGTTTGCTGTTCTTAGCTTGTCATCAGATGACATAAAATTTCTTCATATGATAGATAGAAATTTCACTCCAAAATAATGAAATTTCTGTCCCAGCTTAGACCTTACCTTCTAGTTTTATAAGCACATTTTGAAAAATGGATGGGCTATGTAGTCACTTCTGGTGACATGGATTTTAAGAAGTGAGGAAGGAGTGACTTCTCCAATTGATTCTGGAAGTCTAAATATAATAAAATATGAAAAGTAAATTACTTACACCTAAAAAATCTCAGTATATATTACAGAACCAGGCTTCAAAGAAGTTTCTGAAAGATTTCACCTTCTTGTGCAAGCTACAGCATCTATGAAGAACTTAATATTTGCTCAAGGGTTTGAGTTATAATAATTCTTCCAGGATAATGAGCACATAAATAAAAGCTAATTTGTGTGTTCTGAACTTGGGCAGTAGAGCAGCAGGGTTCTTCCTCTGACTCTGCTTAATTTTGGTTGCTCTTGTTTTAACCTTCTTTTGGATGTGGGTGTTTTAGGCCGGTTGAATGCATCATTTAATGTCTAAAATAGGACTGATTTCCTTTCCCACAGGTTCAGCCCAACAATTACAGCACGTTCTATGATGATCAGAGGCAAAACTGGTCCATCATGTTTGAGTCAGAAAAGGCAGCAGTGGATTTCAGCAAACAGGTAACTGCTTACTCTGGGCCGGGAAGCCCTTGCTGCCTTGTTTAGAACAGGGGTGAATCAAGTTTTATTTTCATGGAAGTTCAGCTTTGAGTGTCTGCATAACTATGATAGAGATAGATCTGAGAGGAGCCTGCCCTGAGTTTTGTCCATTAAAACAAATCTTTTTGAGGCAGGAGCCTGTTGGTTCTCAGGGGATTTTTGATCAAGGTTCTCAAGTACTGCAAGACCAATGGTTCTGTTGCAGAGAGTGATTAATCAGCAAAATTCAGCACAAGGACACATGGAGTGCCTTGTGAGTGCATTTCTAACCTGAGCTCAATCACGGAATGCATCAGATTTGGGATGAGTGGAACTTGTCATGTGATGGTCAGAGGCACTGACAGGCTTTCCCTGTGCAGGTGTGCATTGCCAAGTGCAACAGCTCCCCAGCACTGGACTCAGTCCTCTACCAGGATCTCATCCTTGGAGAAGGGCAGGGAGTAGAAGGAGGAGACTCCCTGGAGGTTGCCTATACGGGATGGCTGTTCCAGAACAATGGGCTTGGACAGGTAAAGACATTTCTGCCACCTCCTAATACTGAGTGTGATGGCTCCAACATCTATTGGTGTTGATGCTAAAGGTATATTTGGGGCATTTATGGCACTGTGAGATCATGTGTATTACCTATAGAATAATAAGAGATTCTGGCATAATAAGAAAAAATTTCTTCACTGAAAGGGTTGTTGAGCATTGGCACAGGGCAGTGTGGAACCACCATCCTTGGAAGTGTTCAAAAACCATCTGGATGTGGTGCTTGAGACACAGTTTAGTGGTGAACACAGCAGTGCTGGGGGAACAGTTGGACTTGATAATCTTAGAGGGCTTTTCCAACCTTAATGTTTCTATTATTCCATTACTGTTCAGGAGGGGGTGACTCAAATGCTTTTAACTTCCATGGGCACTCTTACACATGAATATTTAATGTTGTGTTTTACTTGACCCAGTCGTGTCCTAAAGCAGGTCTAAAGTCTGAGTCTCCAGCTATCATTTACTCCACGAAATTGTACTTCAGGAAATGGACTAAAGCTCTGTCTTATGGCTGAGAATTAATTTTGATAGTAATGGGATGGGAAATAACATATAACCAGGGATTCTAAGAGTCTGAAATGTGCAAAGTAGCCTGAAGGATCTTGCAACAATTGGGAAATCCATGTATTTTGTGTCCTTGTTGAACTCTGCAGGTGTTTGACTCAAATGTTAACAAAGACAAGCTGCTGCGGCTGAAGCTGGGATCGGGAAAGGTCATCAAGGTACAACTTCTGGCAGTTCCATTGTAATAATTAAAGTCTCAAAGCTTTGAATTACTGCAGATCTTGTTCAGGATTCCTACATGCTATTTCTGTTTCATTTATTAGCAAACACTCTGTAACAGTGACTAACTCAAACCTTTTCTTCTTAATTTGCACAATAAAGCCCAGTCTCATTTTCAACACCGTTGTTAGACAGGAGTTGTCCTCTTTGGTAAATAGGAAACTTCCTGTTTTCAAGAGCTGTGGTTTTATTGCCTTTGTTTTTCTGGAAGTCACTTAATGTATTCCCTTGTTCTTGGGGAACCCTATTTCTAAAGGAAATAATTTTTCATCCATGTGGTGTGATACTCCCTTATGTTATCCCATAAAATTGGGTTTTAAATCAGAGATACTTTTGTTCAGGTCACTTCCATGACCTGAGTAATTCATATATGACCTGGTACAAGTTGTCCTTTATTGAAGATGTGCCATTTTCCTACTTTATTTGTTTTATCCTGTATGTTACTACAGTTGCCTGGCTGTTAGAGCCGTCTGGTTCAGTGCTGGCATCCCTTGGACAGTTTGCATTGCTCTGACTTCATGTCCCTCATTACAGCTATTTTCTTTGGGTGCTTTGTAAATTTAACCAGAGCAATTCAGATCTGTGACATGGAGTCCAGTTCTTCCCCAGAATGCTGAGGGAGGTCCCCACTGTGTGCTGGAGCTGCATCTTTATTCTTAAGTTATCACTGGAATTTACAACTGTCTGTTATGATTTGTGGCAAGACAAAGGTTTACTTCTGCACACTGCAAAGAAATAGAATTTTACAAGAATCTCTCTATATTTGTTTTGGAATCTTCTATAAGATATCTTAGTTATCTTCTGAAATTGTCTTAGTTGGGGTAATGAAACTAATGTCACTGATCAAAGTGTTGCTTTCTCTTCTGTTGCCTCTGCAATCCAAAGGGCTGGGAAGAAGGAATGCTGGGGATGAAGAAAGGAGGGCGAAGGTGCCTCATCGTTCCTCCAGCCTGGGCCTACGGGGCTCAGGGAGTGGCTGGTCGTGTCCCTCCAGACTCCACGTTAGTGTTTGAGGTGGAGGTCAGGAGGGTGAGTGTCTCCTGCCAAGTGTTTTTTACATCTGCTTTGTGACTGCAAGGTGGGAACCTGCTGTTAGTGTGAGAACTCCGGTTCAGAAACTGTTATAAACCTCAGCAAGATATGTATCTTTAATTAAAACAAGCAAAAAAACCCGAAACAGAACCCTAAACCCAGAAAATTCCCTCAAGGCTGTTTGTTGTAACTGTCTTGGGATCTTTTAGTTGTCTTATTTGTGAGTCACTTGGGAAAACAAAATACTCTGGGAGGAATGAGAGGATGTAAAGACTCAACTTCTCCAGCTCTGAATCAGTTGGCTGCTCTTACTTGGAAGTGCATGAGCTCCACAGGGAGTGGCATCACAAATAAACAAGTTGATGAAAATTTTTACAGGAACTCAGAAAAACATCTTTTTTGCCATATTCTTTTTAAGGTGAAGCTGGCAAAGGAGTGCTCTAGTTCAGATGGACTGAGTGTTGGTTCAAGGGAGTCTCCTGCACCTTCTCCAGTTCCCAGCTCAGATGGCTTCTCCTCAGACTCTGGTTTGTTGCCTCCCTCCACCATCCCTCCAAAGCCTGGGTAAGAAGCAGCACAGTTTAAACACCTTGCTGTATTAAGCACATGCCCATCAGCACAGTGCTGCACTGACACATCCTTTGGCAAATGTGGGGCCTCTGTGTGCCAGCTCAGTGCCCTGCGTGTGGCAGAGGAGTGCCTGCTAACAGGACTTGCAGGAATTCTCTGCTGGAGTGCTGGCTTCCGGATTAAAGCAATTGAAATGGGCTCCAATGAAGGAAGTCATTCCTCTCCAGCATTCCTGAGATCCAGTGTGATTGAGCTGTGTGGGTGCTGCTATTACAGCTGTCTCACCTCAGCTGGCATTGTTGTCATCAGTTTGGACCTTCTCCCCCTCTACAAGGACCTGAAAAGAGGGTGTAGCCAGGGGGGGTTGGGCTCTTCTCCCGGGTAACAAGGGATGGGAGAGAGGAAACTGCCTCAAGTTATGCCAGGGGAGGTTTATATTGGATATTGGGAAAACCTTCACTGAAAGAGTGGTCAGGCATTGGCACAGGCTGCCCAGGGTGGAGTTACCATCCCTGGAGGTGTTCAGAAATGTGGTGACATGCTGATGCTGAGTTAATGATTGGACTCAACCTTAAAGGTATTTTCCAACCTTAACAATTCTATGTCCTGTTCCTTAAATTAAATGGGTCAGTCACCCTTTTTAGGGAGTCCAAGTAAGTGCTCCTCTTGTTGCCATAATTAGGTTGTTATTGGACTTGGTTAAAATTATTTATACCGTAATGTGGTCATTACAGCAATCAACAAAATCATCTTTCTGTAATCAGCTGTTCCCATGAGACTTGTCCATAGTGATATCCTGAACCTGTCTACAGATAACACTCCAAAGAACCTTCCAGAAGCGTAGGCTAGAAGAAATGCTCATGATGTAAGAAAACAGCTTTTCTAGGGAGAGGTGTATTTGACAGTATTTTTAAATCCAGATTGTTGGATCCTGAACTTCCTCTTGGATAACCTCCACACCTGTTTGTTTGCAGGGAGCCAGTTGTCCGGGCCAAGTCCAACTCCATCAGTGAGCAGCTCACAGTAAGTGCTGCTTTTCCTAACTAATTTGAAGCCTTGAGTAGGGAATCTTGTTTAGTTTCACCTTAGCACTGGGTACTGCTGAAGATAAAGTGAGCATCATGCAATCAAGACTCTGGAGTGTTCACCTTACAGCAAATTAGGGCCTTCTTTTAAAGGGATTAATGGTTGGACTTGATGATTAATGGTTGGACTCCATGACCTTAGAGGTCTTTTCCAACCTTAATGATTCTGTGATTAGCAGGACCTGAGCAACCTCAGTCCCGTTTCTCACTCTTAAATGCAAAGTGACTTTGACCATGTGGATGTTCACAAGGCTAGTTGTCTTTTGGGATAAATGAACAAATTTTAAATGGATAACAAAGAGTAATTGGGACACTCAGGATAAGTTTATATACCTGCATGAGAAGTCTTTGTGTGTGTGCCTCAAGACAGAAAAAACTGCTAAGCAGCTTCCTGAATTCACACATTTTCTTGTTGCTGTTTTGTGCAGGGATAGATTTTTCTCTGTAGTGACAGCAATGTCATCCCAGAAGGAGGGTCTGTAAAGCCAGCCGGATTAACAAATCCTGGTGCTACCTCGTGTGCTTGAAGAGTAGTTTTTCACAGAGTCATTGAAAATTTCAGTCAAAAATCAAGTCAGATATTTAGAAGTGCCTGTAATACCTGGGCTGAAACAAAGGGAGAGTAACTAAATGTTTCTTTTAGAACCCAGATGTAGCAAAGGCAAAGCTGATTTCTCGGATGGCCAAAATGGGACAGCCCATGCTGCCTTTCCTTGCTGGGACAGCAGGGAGTCAGCTTGACTCCAGTGACTCGGAAATAGAGGTACCAGTCACAGCAGTGTGACTCTTTTAATGCTTTTTCTGCAGTGGGAGTTCCTTAAAGTGGAATCTGTAGCAGTGGCTCTCCCCTTGTCCAGGGAAAGTCTGCTCTGGTTCTGTGATAAAAAGGTTCCACTTGGGTTCATGGGGTAACACCTTGTCTGAAGTGATCCTGGGCTCAGACTGTTG
Source organism: Ptilonorhynchus violaceus (assembly GCA_013397565.1). NCBI lineage: Eukaryota > Metazoa > Chordata > Aves > Passeriformes > Ptilonorhynchidae > Ptilonorhynchus > Ptilonorhynchus violaceus. The sequence goes on from VZRJ01006852.1 coordinate 104,884, forward strand.
GCTTGTTCTTTAGTGGTTTTTTGTAACATACAGAAATGTTTTTTAGGATCCAAATACTTTGAGAGGGACAACACAACCAGTGGCTTCCACCAGACCTTCTCAGCCAGCTCAGGCAGTGCTGCCCACAGTATCCACACAAGGTAACGTGCTGGGAGCCCAGAGCTGCTGCACTTGCATTCCACGGGGGCTGTAGGAACAGAGGATTCCTTCCAGGAACTGAAATATGAACTAATAGCTTCTGATAAGGCTTGCTGATCCACAAGCCACTAATCCATGAAGCACAAGACTGAATCCTTGGAGTGTTTCTTCATTGTGGTCTTGTGCTTGAGGAGGAGCAGCCACCGTGCCCGAGCTGTGCTGTCACTGTGCACTGAGATTCCTGGGCCATGTGATTTGTAAATGGAATGTTACAAATCCTTTCCCAGTGAACAGCAGTTTTCAAAAATTATGGAAATCTAAGTGAAGGGCAGCAAAGGGCTGGCAGCTCTGCAGGGCCTGATGTGTCTTCCCTTGATGGAATGGTCACATCAGCTGCTGGTCAGCTGAGCAGTCTTTAGGGTCAGTCTGAATCACACCTTGTGTCAATAAACTTCAGAGCTATCTCTGTTTGAAGGAAAAAAGGTTGTTTAAATGTAGCTAGAAGTGGGATTTCTGTGAAAGGTTACTCTTTTCTTGACCTTTTACCACTTGCTTGACTGGATTTAATTTTCATGAGGCTGCAGACAGGCTTTTGTTAAATTTTTGTCTGTTTAGTGATTTTTTTTTTCCAATTCACCCTGGGTGAGTTGAATTATTTCTAGCTGCTCTATGGCATGATGAATTTATTTCTTTTCAGTACCTCAAGCATCTGGTGCTGCACCCTCAGTATCTTCTGCTGCTTTAATCCCTGCAACGATCCAGCCCCATTCAGCTCTGCCTGGAGGAGCACAGGGCTTTCAGGTACCAGAATGAAATCAAGGAGAATATTGACACTTCTGTCCTCTCTTCTTACTGTCTTCTCCATTGCTGGGAGCAAGGACTTTTATAGCAGCACATAAGGATGAGAATTCCAGGCTGTTTCCTATAACTCTTTGGCATTCTCTGGTTTCCATCACATGCCTCTTAGAATTTAATATAAAAGGGCTAATTTTCTGTTTACTGGTGCTTTCTTAAACTAAGGATTAACCAAGCTTTGTTAATAACTGGTTTTGTAGTGGATAAAATAAAAACTTTCAAGTACTTGAGGAATGAGCAGTAAAGTTGCACTCGAGTTGTGCTTTTTGAGCCCTTTTTAGGAAGTAGCTGTGTGTTCAAGTTAGCACAGCTTCAGAGGGAGCTGTTCACATGCTGATCTCTGACTCTCACAAATGTAGGTAACATGGTTTTGCTTAAATTAGAGTGAAAATGGGAACTAATTAAGCTGTGCCAACTTCAACACATATCTAAGCCTTGAAAGAAGAGTATTTTCCTTTTACTATGACTGTGTATTTTGACTTTCCAACTCCTTAATTCTTGATCGTTTACTTTCCATACATCATCCTTGCTCTTGGGCTTAAAAAAATGTGAAAGCCACTTAACTGTGAGGATGGGGCAAATACCAAAACACATTCTAACCTGCTGAACTTGTTCTGCAAGGCATATCCAGGAATGACATTTGCTTACCCCCAAACTCCTGCATCTGCTTCTCAACTCCAGCCTGTGGGTCAGATGTATCCTGCTCCTTACCAAGGTGTGTTTTTAAAAGTATCTGCTTCTCAGAGGGCTGCAATAGCTGCAGTAAACTGTTTGTGGTGATGATTTAGTAGCAATGGTAGCACTGTGCTGTTTCACAAATGCTTTTTTTTTTAAATATGAAATAGTGGCAAACATTTCCCAGTAAATATCCATCTTTTTCTTACCTTAAGAAGCTTTGTGCAGTGTGAAAGAGGCTGGAATTTCTGTGTGTCTTCCTAAGACTGTGTATTTGGTAATTTTGGTAGGAACTTGATAGCTGGTGCTTCCAGTTATAAATATAACTGTAATAGTAACCAGCTCTCCTACCAGCCAGCAAGAGAATTGAAGTGTACATGTAGAGGCCTTTACTAAAAGGCACAACTTAGGAAGGACTAAAGGCATTTAAAGAACTGTTTAAGTCATCCCAGTTGGTGAAGTCTTGAGTGTGGCTGAGCCTTTCTTGGAGCCTGTTTTTTCAGTGCAGTTTCAGAAGCTGACTTTCATTCCTGTGGTTTGATTGTACCTCTTTGTGTGCCTCTGCTGCTCTGGTGTGTCTGGGGGCTTTGCTCTTGTTGACCTTAGTGCTGTCAGCTCAGGAATTTCCTGTACTCATAAACCTGCCTCTTCAGGTTATTTGTGAAATACCTACATTATTAATTTTCCAAATACCATGTCCCTTTTATTTTTGGTAAGAGAGTGGCTTTCTTGATGGCAGGCTCCATGCTGCTGAGCTTTTGCTGTGTCTGTATGCAGACATTTCCCCTTGTCACTGTAAATCCCTCTCCTTTCCCTTCAAGCACCCGGGGATGTCACTTCCTTTTTGATGACAGAAGCTCGGCAGCACAACACTGAAATCCGACTGGCTGTGAGCAAAGTCGTGGATAAAATGGATCACCTGGCTGCCAAGGTATGGCCTGTTCATGACATCACTGCTCCAGGTGCAGTGTGAGCAGCTGGCTCTATTGAAATGTCTGCATTAAGTGATGCAGTAAATGACTAAAATTCAAATATGGTCAGATCTTGAAGTGGTAGCAGTTCAGCTACTGTGAAAAAGCCAAGCTTAGGCTTTGGGAAGGGTGCTGCCTTACTGTCTTGAATACATCTGATCCATTGTTTGGGGAGATTCCCTGCCCTCTGGGAGGGTCACACTTGTTTCAGTAGCCTATTCCCTGCAGCTGAGCAGAAGGAACGGTGAAATGCCTCTTTGCACACATCTAAGCTTTGCCCACACCCCTAAATTCATTTCCCCTGGCTTAAGAATGTCTTCTCCCTGCAGGTGGAGGAGCTGAAGAAGCAAAGCACTGCTAACAGCTCTCTGCTGCCTGGCATCTCCTCTGTCACTATGGAAGCCTCCATGATCATGAGCAATATCCAGCGCATCATCCAGGTGAGCATGGCCAGCCTGGCTCCACTTCCATAAGGAACTGGGGCTCTGTGTTCTCCTAATGAGAGCAGCCTGGCTTAGCCTGAGTGTCCATCCACTCACATGTTCCGGTTTTGCATGGCCAAAATGAGGATGGGACATACAATGATGTTCCACCTCTCTTTCCCTCTCCAAAAAGGCTCTTCTCAACAATTTGGGAGTTGGGTACTTTCTGAGCCAGAGCTGTTGATATTTAATAGGCCTTGACAAAAGATTCATGTGGGAGAAGCTCAGCCTCTTCTCAAACCATTATGGACTTAATCCCCAGCATCCAGCAGAAGAGTTTCACAGCTGAAATACCACGTTTCAGAAACCCCCTGTTTCTTGTGTTCACTACTTCTAAGCACCAGCCTTTAAATCTGGGGGTTTGTGGGTGTAAAAGTTAGCCAGACACAACATGCTCTAGGATGTGGTTTGGCAGCCCCTGTCCTGTGCCAGGATTCCTGCTAAATGTGGCACGGTGCCTTCCTGGGCTGTTCCCACAACAGGGGATGAGGCTCACCACTCTCCTGCATCTGTACAAAACAAAAGTTTAGGAACTGCTGCAAGGAAATCTGAGTAAGCTGAATATTCATGCTGAGCTGTGCTTTAGGAGAATGAGAGACTGAAGCAGGAGATATTTGAGAAGAGCAGTCGGATTGAGGAGCAGAATGAGAAGATCAGTGAGCTGATTGAGCGCAACCAGAGGTAAAGCTGCATTTCCAGACTCTCCAGCTTACACTGGGGCATGAGTGAGGGGTGTTTGTTAGGAGAGAGCCATGCTCTGATATCTTTAATTTTTTTCTAAGGTATTAAAAGTGGGAGGGTTCCCTCACCCCTTCTCTGCAGGGCTTCGTCTCCTAAACTCTGATTTACAGTACATGAATGTGTAAAAGAAGAAGTCCCTCGTGCTGTCTTTGAGCACACTCACCCTGCTTCTGGGAGTTGCTTTATTTTTGTTGGCTTTTTAGTGAGGTGAAGAAATTGTAGGAGACGTGGTGTCCCTGGTGAAGTTCAGCTGATGTCGAGTTGTCAAAACTCTTGACTGTGTGATAGCAATATTAGGCACTTCCAGAGAGGTAAAGCACTTGTCCCAGCTGATAAGTGCCAGGCACAGCCCTTCCACCCCTCTGAGATCAGCCTCTTAGTGCAGCACACCCTGCAAAATTGTCTGGGACTTGTCATGAATTAAACAGAGAACTTCTGTGCTTTGAAATGTCACCTTTTCTGTCTGAGCCTTTGGCTCCAAGAATTTTATTTCCAGGAATGCTCATGGAGTCTCCCTGTTCACAGATATGTCGAGCAGAGTAACCTGCTGATGGAGCAGAGGAACCACTCCCTGCAGACAACAAATGAGAACACACAGGCAAGAGTGTTGCATGCAGAGCAGGAGAAGGTAATGGTGGCAGGAGCAAAGCCAGGCACCTCTGCTTGTTGCACTAAAATGTGCTGAAGCCTTGTGAGTCAAGGCTTAAGGCAGTTTTCTTGGAAGACAACTGCAGCTCTGAACTTTGTTTTGAGAAAAAATTGAATGTTTTGATGGCTTTCATGACAAAAGCGTCACAGAGGATATGACCATTTTATGCTGTCATAACTTTAATATTCTTATCTGGTAGGAAAGTGTCTGGTTTATTGTTAACTGTGGGTATGTGGCCAGTGTGTTGAGGAATTGTGTATCACAGGGCTTGTGGGTTGGAAATACTTTGGTTATTTAGTTGCACTGACAGTTTCAGAAAAGTTTTATTCTTTCTATTTAACTGACATAGATTGAATGTAGCTATAAGAAAAATCATTTCCTACTGGAGTTTCTTCAGTGCACTTTTGTGCTTTTTTTAATGCTAATCAAAAGCTGTTTGTTTCTCCCAGTAACACATTGTGGTTTTATGAAAGGGACTGTTGGGAAATAGCTTTTACACCAGTTAAATGCATTTATGCATGGCTGCATATCCTGAATGATCCAGCTAGGCCGGCCTAGCCCAGGTTGCTGGTCCTGCCTCTGCCATTGCATGGTGCCTGCTCTGCTTTCTCAAGCACTGGCTTCTTAAATTACACCAAGTTCAGCTTCCCTGCTGAGTTGGGTCTCCCTCCAATTCAAATGTGAGGTGACAAATGCTTCCTCTGCATGAGAACCATAACTTGGTGCACCTAAGAATGACAAAAGCTGCAGCTTTCCAAAGTGTGGTGAAGAGCAGAGCAGTGTCTGGCTGATAGTGGTGTGAGCAGACAGGGAAGGGGGGCTGTGTTTTTCCACCACAGCCCAAGTTGCACACCCATAATATGTAGGAGTGTGAGAGATTCTATCCAGGGATAAGTCAGATTGGAATAATAGATCAAATTCTTCTCTCAGTGAGGACAGCATCCTGCTTGCACAATAAGTAACTTGGGGAGGAACCATCTTTTAGAAGTATAAGATCTTCAGGAATCTTTTGGGCCTCATCTTCAGTAGGACACCACTTGATTGAGCAGTCCCTGCCCGGGTGATGATGTTACATGGACAGGCTTCAGGCCATTCCAGGAAAGCCATTACTTGAACTGGGAGAAGATTTCCCCTCATTCTGAGAGAGCATTGACTGTAGCTATAAAGGCTGATATTCCTTCCTCTTCTGTTTATCTAACTCAGCTTGCCCTGGGATTGCAATCACTGAATCCCTAGGCACAGATAAAACCAGGGAAGAGAATTGGAAGCTATTTTATCTGTTGTTTACTTACAGACAGGGACTCAGCATTTATTTGGTTGTACCCAGGATCACTGAGGTGTTGGTAACTCGCTGCTTTTGGGTTATGGATCTTTGGCCCTGGCAGAGCAAGTCACAGCTTTAGGTGAAGGATTCCTGTACCATAAGGATAAGTAATTCCCCATCTCCCCAGTGCAGGGGAAGGGTCACACACAGGACTGCTCCCACCTCTGTGGTGTGTAACCTACTCTAATAGGCTTCACTACCTTTTTCTGTCTAAGCTTTTACAGTTCTTGGAGTAATTTAAAGGCTTCTCTGGCATGCCTTAGGCTCCTGTTATGAAGCATTTTGCTTTTCTGCTGATGAATGCCTCTGCCTTTCAAGTTGTGTTCTTAACCCTTCCTGTTTCCTGTCACTGCTTTCTCTTCCCAGCACATGCTGCCAGTGGATCGGGGCTGGGACCAGGTGAGGCAGTGTCTGCTGACTGTGTAGGTCATAGATGGTTGTGCCCTAGGTAGTGCCAGCCCAGCTTCCTCTTCAACTAGAAACTGATTGGCATGAAAAGAATTGTCTCAGAGCTTGAATTAGCACAGATCTTCCACTTGGAAAAGGGCTTTATAACAGGCAGTGTAGCCCCACTGGCCCCCTCTTTTGTGGGGAGCCCTTTCCAAGAATTCTGTCACGTTGCTGCTTGTTCCACTCCCCATGGGAGAACAGGATCATTGTCAGAGCAGGTACAGGTCACCCAGGACTCCTGGTACCTGAAAGCTGGAGGCTGGAGCTGAGCTGTGGACATGAAGCATCCTCTGTAGAAACTTCTGTCTAGTAACACTTCTTGTCATAGGATTTCCTGGTTTTGTTTCTTTCATCTGCCAGTAAAGACAGAGGCAAGTGTTAAAATAACCTTTAGATGTCTTTAGCTATGCCATGGGGTTTGGTTTTAGCATGCTAGGGGTCAGTAAAGCAGTGAGTGATTTATGGAAACATAAGAGGAGAGCAGATCTAGTTTTAGCCACTCTCTGAAATGCTGCCTCCTCTTTAAAATGAATGATGTGGTATCCCTTACAGCCCTCAAGGTCAGCACATCCTCATCCTCACCATAGCTGGAACAATTTTGCTCACAGCTCTTCTCTGCCAGAAGGTGTTGGTCCTAGTCTGGAAGGAATTCTCTTAGGGGGATAAAGCAGAGAGAAAATCCAGTTCTCCTGCAAGAACCTGTTACAAGAATGTGAAAAGCCCATTGGGAATCTCAAAGCAGGCATAGGTGTGGAAGCTGTTTAGGGATCACCTGTGCCAGTTCTGTCTTTGCAGAGCATCCTCTGAATTTTGTGTGTCACACAGCAAGATTGGGAACATGACTTTGTGTCTTTGTCTCGATGCCTTGAGCCCCTGCTAACACTGTGTACCAGTTGTCTGACAAGCTGTGCTAGTGCCTGGTTTTAGGTGAGTCACTGACTCTCAGCAACATGAAATCTAAACAGGTCCACAGGTGACTGAGAACTGTGCTGGAAATGCTGGCCTTGCCCTGTGGGCCGCTGAGGTGACCTCGTGCTGTGTGCTCTGGGGACAAGGTGCTCTTTTGGCTGGGACAAGCCTGTGTTTTATGTGGCTCTTCAGTCATTTGTAAGCTTATGGAAGACAATTAAACGTTGGAGCCCAGGCTTCTTACTCAAAGAGATGTTTTCATAGCCTGAAAGCTGAGCAGAGCCACCAGGCACTGGTACTAAGCTTGAACACATTTAACCTTTTCAGGAAAACTCACTGAGTTGAACTGATGTGGTGACAAGGTTGTTGATGGCCTCGTGAAAGTTTCTAGTCAGTCTGGACAAAACTGACATGGCAAAAATGTTATTGCTGCTCCTTCAATTTAGAGATGTCTTCCCTGATAAGGTGTCCAGCTCTTCCTGAGAGAACAGTTCTGCTGCTTCCTCACCCATCCCTTTTTTTCCCCCTCCCTTTTCCCTGCTCCATTTTGTGCTCCAGGCCAAAGTTGCAGAGGAGCTGGCAGCTGCCACAGCCCAGGTTTCCCAGCTGCAGCTGGAGCTCACTGCCCACCAGAAGAAGGAGATGGACCTGAGGAAGCAGCTCTCGAGTGCCGTGCAGGACGCAGAGAGACAGGAGGCACAGCTCAACAAGCTGCAGGCACAGGTGGCAGGTGAGGCTGCTCCTGCCTGGCCCCTCAGAGCTCCTCTTTTATAAGTCATAGGTTTTTCCTTTCTTCTGGGGTATCTATTCCTGCTTTCCTGGGATCAATCCCAGGGTATGGAAGAAGAGTATGGATGCACTAAAATGGCTGAAGGGTGTGCATCCTTGTCACCACTAAAGGGAAGATGGGATGACTCAACAAACAAAATCATCCTGTTGCAGGACTGCCTTTTGTAGAACAGTTTCTTGGCATTTCTGTCCAACGTCTTGTACAGCAGCCAGAGATGTCCCAGTGGGTGAAAAGATAAACCTGAGGTGTTCATTCCTTTGTGCTGGGCACTTGTGGGGCTCCACCTCAAATCCTAGGGTCAGTTTTGGGCTCCTCACAACAAGAGAGACATTGAGGGGCTGGAGCATGTCCAGAGAAGGGAATGGAGCTGGGGAAGGGGCTGGAGCCCCAGGAGCAGCTGGGAGAACTGGGGGAGCTCAGNTGGTTGCAAAGCATTGCAACAGGCTGCTCTTGATAAATTCTAGTCCCCACTGCGGGCACAAGCAGAGTTGTGACTTCAGTGTGCAGGAAATACTGTTCCTCCCCATCAGCCCCCAAATGTGCTCCCCAGAAGTGTGTGTAGCACCCAAACCCACAGGGAAGTGTGGGGTTTTTTGCAGAGCTCCAAGAAGCCTCTCAGGACACCCAGAGCAGGTTCAAGGCTGAGAAGCAGAGCCGCAAACAGCTGGACATGAAGATTGCAGCACTGGAGGAAGAACTGACAGACCTGAAAGTGGAAAAGGAGACTCTGGAAAGGGTATGTGCAGTGCCAGCATCACAGCTGGGGGTTTCAGTTGTTTGCTGGAAGTTAACCCTACATTCTTGCTTTTAAATATGCAATTTAAGTAAATCTTGACTCCTGCACAGGCAAGGATTTCTGTGCTGGTGGATCCTTTCTGCTTATGTGGGATTTATTTATTTAATGTCTTAGTCAGTAATGTGTTAACCTTTGTAAAAGGATTTCAAGTAATAAGGTTCCCTGCTCAAAGAAGCTCTTTCTGCCTGAGGAAGAGAAGCTGCTTTGGTGCAGTCAGGCCTATTCTGTCATGTTTTGTATTGCAGAATCTTGCAGAGAGGAAGAAGAAATCCCTCTCGGAGAGAGCTCAAGCAGAGGAAGAGATGGAAGAAATCCGCAGGTCGTACCAGCAGGAGCTGGACAAGCTCCGGCAGCTGCTGAAAAAGGCCCGGACCTCGACTGACCAGGCAGCAGCAGAGCAGGTGAGGAGTCAGGGGAGCTGCTGCCCTGGGTCTGGAAGGCCTGTAGGAACCCACAGGTAGGAAATAGATGTGAAAATGCTCAGGTGGTGGAAGAATGAAAGCGTTACCTGCTTGAATTCATGGGTTAGTGTCAAACTGAGGAAAGGAGAGGTACCAAATTGAGTTGGTAGGAGAGAGGATACAGGCCTACTGAGGGGTGAAAGGCTGTTCAGAAACATGCCCAGAGGTCTGAAATCTGAGCCAGACCTTCTGGCCAGCCTGGGGGGCTGTGGCTGGGGCTGAACTGAGAGGTGTGGGCAGGTGTGGGTGGTGGCAGCCACAGGGCTGCACTCTGGGTGTGAGTGTCCAGCCCTGAGCTTTCATCTGCTGTGCAAACACAGGTCATGTGTGTGTGTTCCTAATGGTCTCTCTTACGTGGTGGCAGCTGTCACTGATCCAGGCAGAGCTGGAATCCCAGTGTGAAGCCAAATGTGAGCGTGCCCTGGCCTCGGCCAAGGAGCAGCACGTCCGGCAGTGCCAGGAGCTGTGTGAGCAGAGGGACTCCCTGCAGCACCAGGTGGCCCAGCTGGAAGAGAAGGTAAAGGGCTGTTCTTTATTGCTGAAATGGACACTAAATGGATCTAACTGTAACCAGCAGTCTTCTCCCACCTGATTGGGACTGGATTTCTTGACTGTTCAGGAGCTTGGTCTTGGCCATCTGCACATGCAGTTGTTCTGTTGGGTTGGTGGCTCATGAGGGAGGGAGAGCCAAGTGCTGACAGCCCTGAACTACAGCCACAGCTACAACTTACCTGCACTGTTCTGAGTGGCTGTTTGTGAGCAGAGGCTGTTCGAAGTGGGTGACACTGCAAGGGGCTGTATGATGGGCTCTGGTTCTTGTGTTTCAGCTCACAGCTCTCAAACAGTCGAAACAAGCAGAGGAGCAAAAATTGTCTGAGGTTCAGCAACGTTTGGAGGAACTTGAGCCTGTCCAAGAGAAGGTAAAGGGAATAACACAGCAGCTGGATGGGAACTGGAGTGCAGGGAACACTAGCCTCAGGCTAGTCCACAATAGCAAGGATGTGAGTTCCAGAATATGACAGAGAAGGGATAATTTCACCTGGCTTCCAGCAAGCCAGAAAAGGTCCAATGATGAGACCCAGCCCTCATTTCACTGGGGTCTCAGTGGTGCTGCACCCATTCTTGGTGGCACTTGAGGAGCTGATGACACAGTTGTGGCTCTCCAAGTTCAGTGTCCTTATTGTGGTGCTGTTGCTTTCGGCCAAGTCTTTTTTGACACTATCAAAGCCCTGCTTAAATTTTCTCTCAGCACTTTGTGCCTCACTAAAACCCTTCCCAGGTCGGGTGAGGCTCTGGAGGAGGTGTGTTGGGGCTGCTCTGAGGGTGGGTTTCCCTTGGCAGTACTCAGCCCTGCAGGCAGATGTTGTGGTGCTGAAGGCTCGCTACGAGGAACGGATCCGAGACCTGGAGAAGGAGCAGGATGGATCCTCCCCTGCAGACTTCACAGAACAAGTGAGTTTGACTCTCCAGTACTTCCCCTTCCTAAGCAAATGGATTTACCTTGAATTATTTCTCTTTGAGCTGACATAAGAAGGAAAAAATATTATTTTCTCCAGAGAGCACTGTGTTTCTCGTAACAGTCCACAGAGGAAGAAGGGATGGGATCTTACCCTAGAATCACAGTCACACACAATGGTTTGGGTTGGAAGGGATCTTAAAGCCCATCCTGTTCCACCCCCTGCCACGGGCAGGGACACCTTCCACTTGCCCAGGTCGCTCCAAGCCCTGTCCAACCTGGCCTTGGACACTTCCAGGGATCCAGGGGCAGCCACAGCTTCTCTGGGCAACCTGTGCCAGGGCCTCCCCACCCTCACAGGGAACAATTCCTTCCCAATATCCCATCTAACTCTGCCCTCTGGCAATGGGAAGCCCTTTCCCCTTGTCCTGTCACTGCATGCCCTTGTAAACAACCTTGCTCCATCTTCCTGCTGCTGCCAACTTTGTTGCCTGATTTGTATTTTTTTTTGTTAAAACTCTAGATTTGAGATTTAGATTTAAAAACTGAAACAGTTAGTAAGTGCCAGTCTGCCTTGTCTTTGTGCAACCTGCCTCAGTTTGGGAGGGATGGGTTTGGTCTATATAGAATGGTTCTGAATTAAGGTGGCCTGATGTTGTGAGGATTTCTGGTTTGAAAAGTGGATTAGTTGAAAAACCACATCTGTGTCTGGATTTATTGCTCCTTTACCTGCCTGATGTTGAGTGCAGTGCTTCACAGACTAATGAATTGTGTCTTTCTTTCCTGTCTTGGTCTTTTCCAGGTAAAGAAGATAATGAATGGTGTATTTCAGTCTCTTCGGGGTGAATTTGAGCTGGATGAGATGTACAGTGGCAGGACAGTCCTGGGGGTTGTCATGAACACTATCAAGGTATGACAGTGATGGGAGATAGGAGGTGATGGTGTGAGAGAAGAGAGGGAGAGCCTTGGGCTAAAACCACAGATCTGTGTTGTGAGACTGAAATAACTGTGAAGGAGACTTTGCTGTGGGTGGCAAAGCAGCCCAATAGTAGGAGATGATACAGGGATCTGTGATGGTTTGTATTTAGGGTATAATCTGTGTTCTCTCTACTCCCTTTTTCAGACTGTGACACTGCAGCTACTGAACAGGCAGCAGGAGAAACCAGATCATGGCAGCCAAAGTGAGGAATCTGGAACAGGAGCAGTGAGACAGGAGGGATCACCTGGAGCAAAGACTGACCACGAAGAGCCCGTGCAGCACAGCCCAGCACAGGGCACTGCATCCCCAGCTGATCCTGGGGAAGCAGCCAGAGGCTCCCTGGGGTCTGAGCAGGAAGGCCAGACTGCTCCTCACACTGCCAGGCCTGGAACTCCTGAGGAGGAGCAGGGGACATGGAGCAGTGGGGTGGCAGAAGAGAAGGTTCAGGAGCAGCATCTCCCTCCCACAGCTGAATCCAGCCTGGATCCTGAGAAGGGGCCTGCCCTTGCAGGACAGCCTGTTCCTGGGGTGGAGCAGAGGCTGGAGAGTGTTCCCATCGGGAAAGCTGAGCTGGAACACAGCCCCTCTGGAGTGTCTTTGCAGGCAGAAGCTGCAGAACCTCCTGTTCCAGAAGCCAAGCCAGAAGTGGATGAGGCAGCACTTCCAGCAAATCCAGCTGTGGAGCAGAGGGCAGAGGAGGCTGTGGGAGGTTTAGAGCCTCCTCCCTTAAATGGGGAGGAAGGGAATGGCACAGACCCATGGGAGGAACCTGCCTCGGTGTCCAGCACAGCAGAGCCGGGCTCAGCTGTCCTGGGGGAAACTCCAGCACCGCAGGAGGTGGGCTCCAGCCCCAGGCACAAAGATTCCAGGTGAGGTGTGGTGCTGGGGCTGCTCAGGTGTGTCCCTGCTGCAGGACAGCACAGGCTGGGGGGGTGCAGCCCCCTCATGGTGCTGGCACCGAGTGGCACGAGCCAGGACCTGGCACAGACCAGGCTGCCTGGGGCACATTCCACTGGGAACAGCCCCAGAGCAGCCTCGGGTCTGGTGGAGGCAGTGGAGAACATTCCCAGGGGAGTGTGCAGTTCCTGTACAATCTGGTCCTGGTGGCTGCCAGGTCCCAGTGTCACCCTGCACTGGTGAACAGCACCTGCTTTAAAGGTTTACCTCAGTGGCAAAGCTTTTCCATCACTGTAACAGAACTTGTAAGAGCAATTCCCATCCTCTGTGAGGGAGCTGTTCATTCTTTATGTCCTTGCAGCCTCTTTGAGGATGACAACTTCTTTGAAACACCATCTCCTAAACCACTGAAGCCTCAAGTTCCCTCTGAAGAGGAGGATGAGGAGGAAGTGGTATGTATTTGGATATTTGGGTGTTCGAGGCTTTAGTCTGTGGCTTGTCTGTAAAATCCTCCCTGTGGCAGTGGGGGACTGGCTGAGCCTGGAGCTTCCCACCCATTCCCTGAGTAAATCAGGCATATCTGGGTTGGGGCTGGCTTGGCTGAGGGAATGGTGAGGGACAGACTCCTGCTAGCATGAAATCAGTGGGACTTTCCGGGTTAATTGAAGGGTTTTAGTGTCTGGCTTTCTCCAGACCCTTTTAGCCTGTAAGCAGCTCCTGGAATCATAGAACCACAGAATCCTTAAGGTTGGAAAAGACCTTTAAGATCCTCAAGTCCAACCATCAATGTAGCACTATTCACCATTAAATCATGTCTTCAAGTGCCACATCCACACACTTTTTGAACACTTCCAGGGATGGTGATTCCACCACTGCCCTGGGCAGCCTGTTCCAGTGCTTTACATTCCTTTCCATGAAGAATTTTTTCCTGATATCTAATCTAAACCTAATCTAAACACTAAGACATCATGTGAGAAATAAAAACTTGGGTAATGAGGCTTCTCATTCCCAGCTCCTTGAAGCTGGCAGAGATTTCAGAGCAGTTTGTGCAGCAGTTATGAAATCCCAGGAAGCTGTTGGGACTGACCAGTTTCTCTCTGGTGTGACTTGCAGAGCATGAAGGGGCGTCCCCCTCCTGCCCCACTCTTTGGTGACGATGATGACGATGACCTGGACTGGCTGGGATGAAGATGTGGCTGCTGAGCCCTCTCCTCTGGGCACGGCCTCTTCCCGTGCTCCAAGCCCTTGGTGATCTGCAGATGTGGGACATTGGGAATGACCAGGGACTTCCCAGGCTCTTGTCCTGCAGATTGGCGGGGGCTGGCAGCAGGTGGCTCTTCTTGCACTCGTGGGTGGCTCAGCCCCGTTGCTCTGAGCTGCCTCACACACTGGGCTTGGGCTGAGTGCAGGAGCCAACCGGTCCCACAGCACATCCCACCACCGTCCCCCTCCCCTGAGCCCTGGATCCATTAACCTCAAACTTTATGCAAATAGGAACTTCGTGAAGTGCTTCAGCAGAGCAAGTGTGGCAGGACCCTGCAGTGGGAACAGCCTGTTCAAATCTCCTTCTCCAGTGAAGAACTCCTTGGAATATTCCTCTTAGTCCCCAGGGTGGCTCCCAGGGACCTCGCACCCTCTCACTACTGTCTGAGCCACGTGCCATTGGAGATTCCACCAGGAGTCCCAGTCAGGTGTTGTTTGGGAGCCACTGGCTCTGCACAAGCAGCTTGGGGAGCCCCGGGGGCTGAGGTGGTTCAGGTGGGCACCGACTCGGAGCTGCAGTGCTGGACCTCGGGGTCTGTGAGACCAGGGCCTGAGCACATCTGAGCTGCTGTGCTGGGTGTAAGGAGCCCAATGCCTGCTGTGTGCCAGAGAGGGCTCCCACACTCACAGGCAGCTCCTCTCCTGTGCCCACAGCGGAGGTGACTCTTGCTGGGCTGTTTCCCTGGCACAGGGAGCAGCAGCACAGCTCAGGGATGTGCTGTTTGTTTGGGAAGTCTCTCCCGGCAGCCCAGCCCCTCTCCTGTGCCTTTGGCTCTGCTGCTGTTCAAGTGTGACCATCCCAGCACAAGTTAAACTGTAGAGAGGGGTGGGACACAAGCCCCAGGCTGTGCTGGACAGTCGGGTTTGGGGTGTAACCCTGCACTCTGAGGGGACTAAGAGGGGAAGGGAGTGAGGACAGAGCTGGGCAAACAGCCCCAGGCTCTCACAGCACTTTTATTCTACACTCATTGGCACTAACACAACTTCAACTCAGCAGCCCTTTGTGTCTTTAAAACAAATAAACCCCTTCACTCAATAAAATGAAAGGACTTAAACTAATTCTGCTAATTGTAGGGTTTAGTTTCGGCAACTGCCTCTACAGTCTTTGACTGGAATTAGATCTTTGTCTACCTAAAGGTGATTTCTTGGGAGGAAAACACCCAAAAGAGCACTGGGTGTTCCTGCTGGGGTGTGCAGCAGGTCCCTGTCCCTGTGCCACATACTCAGTGCCACAAATTGTCAAATGCAGCTCAAGTTGGGGCAGAGACCAAAGGTTGTGCCACAGCCCCTGCCAGGCTGGGTGACAGGAGCTGGGGCTTCCTGGGAGCCACTCCAGGAGTTACTCAGTGCTGAACATGTTGGTGTTTGAAACCCAGATTTTCTGGGGGTCATTGTGCTGCTCTGAGTGTCAGTGCCCTGATGTGGCCTCTGGCCCCTGTCCATGCAGTGTCCCAGGGCAGATCATTGCTCATACTAACAAGTTCCACTTCTTGTTCCCCATTACAGATAAAGAACCTGAGGGATTTGCATTTCACTTGGAAAATAAAGTGCAATTAAACCTGTATTTGTTGCTTGCATGGGCTTTTCTTTAGTCTGGCTTCATGTGTCACTTGAAAACTGACTTAGCTCTGACTTAAATCAGGAATAATTTGATCTAGAAACTGTTCTTGCTGTTGAATCCCTCTGTGGGGAAAGGAGAGAAGGTCCCTTTGTGCTGTGGCTCCTTGGGCTCTCGCATTGGACCACGTTGCTGTGAAAAGCTGAAGTACAAAAGAACCGTGCTGGTCACGGGGGTCACTTGCCTGTTTCCCCTCAGGCTTTAGGGGAGGGGACCTTGGGCCTCTTGCAGGGGTTTGCACAGCCCCGTCCCTCCTGAGCTGCTCAGGGGCTGGGGGAAGGTGCAGCTCTGCTGTGCCTGTGAGCCCCGAGCAGGGATTGGGGTGCACGAGTTGAGATAGAAACTCATCCCTCCCCCAGCAGGTACCACAACCCCTTCCCCACCTTGGCATCTCCCTCTACCTCAGCCTGGAGCTCCCAGTTTTTTCCTGGCTCAGTCTCAGGATCTGAATTAACCCCGTTTGTCCTCTGTGCCTGTGCGTGCGCCTGCCTGGGGTGCAGGGAGGTGAAGGTGAGGGAGCTCTGGGCTGCCAGGGGCGCAGCAGGGAGAGAGGGATGTGCCAGGGCCCAGAGAGGACGATGCTGCCACGGGGGCTGTGAAGGGGCAAATCCTGATCCCGAGTGCGGAGTTCTGGCCAGAGGAGGATGCACCCAAGGGGGTGTTGCTGGGGGGAGTCGGGGAACCTCCTTCACTCCTGGCTCTGGTGCTCAGCCCCTGCCCTGCCTGCCGAGCTCGTGGCTTTGGATTCACAGAAAAACACCCGGACACGGCGCTGTGCCCACGTCTGGCTTTAATCCCTCGTGTCTCTGCGGGGCTGAGCCCATCCCCGGCTGCCTCATCGCTCTGCAGGCGCCGCGCCGGGCTCTCTCCTCCCGGGAAACAGCTTGGAGTTGCCTTGGAACAGCTTCGCCGCCGGGGCAGCTCTGGGGGGCCCTTCTCGTCCCCTCTCACCCCGTCCACGCTGCCCGCGGGGCCGGCCGGAGCCGGGGGAACGTTCCGGTCCCTGGGGCTGCGGCACCGGGAAGCGAAGGCGGCCCCAGGCCGCGCCTCCCGCCGAGCTGCCGCGGGGTCTGGGCACATCGGGATGGAGCGTGAGCACAGCCAGACCCCGCGGGGAGCAAAGCGCTGTAATAAGTTAATTTTTAAAGAGTCTGATGCCCCGGGGCTCGCGTGCGGGGCAGCCGAGCGTCCTGCGGGCCCCAAGCCGGATCCAGGCAGGTGCTGAGCCCCGGCCGGGGCCGTGTCCCTGCCCACCGACGTGTCCATGGGGCTGAGAAGTCCCTGACCCACCGCCGGTCCATCCACTGGGGTAGGATGGGATGGGAGCCCCTCTCCGCCATCCGGACCTACTTGAGGAAGACGAGCAGGAAGAAGGTGGAGACGATGAGCACGAGGATGCCGGCGGCGAAGCCGAGGCGCAGGTTCTCCATGGAGGCCAGGGGGGGCTGCGTGTCCAGCA
>VZRJ01006852.1:123011-148435 GCA_013397565.1 Ptilonorhynchus violaceus
GGGCAGGAGGGATGGAGGGGGTGTTGCAGCATCGCTGCTGCTGAGCGGGTCTCGGGGCAGCCCTCGGTACTCTCCTCCCTCTCCGGCCGGACCCGTGGGGTCCCCGTGTGGTCCCTGACCGCCCCGGGGGATGGGGGTCCAGGGGGGCTTCCCTGCGAGGCTGGATGCACCCTCCCTGCTCCTCGCCGTGCCTCCCCCCAGCCAGGGCTTCTGCCTCCCTCCTCCTCCCTGATCCCAGGGAATGCCGAGGCGAGGGGGAGCAGGAAGTTGTGGGTGGGTGACCCAAGACTTCCTGCCCTCATTCGGACACCTCCTCCAGGGCTCCCCTCCTGCAACCCAAGCACCAGCTGCTCCTGGTGCATCCCCCACCCGGTCCGCTGGATAGGAGTTGCCTGCTCTGATGTGCAGCAGCAAAACATGAAAACAAAGGCTGGAAACACGCCCAGGATGTTCCCAAGGAGCCGGCTCTGCTGCTGTGGCACGTCCCCAGGACACTGGTGGCACACGGTGCTGGGCACTGGCCACCTCCACGAGGCCCACGTTCCCCCCAGGGATGCTCTGCACGGGGCAGCTCATGTGAGACAACCCAAGCGCACGGTCCAAGGTCTCCCCCTGCCTGGACATCCCCGGGCCAGCTCTGCAGTGAGCAACACCCTCGGGGGAGTCCAAGATCCTCAAATTCTTCCCAGTCTGACAAGGAGAGGAGGAGGAGGAGGTGACACTGGGACAGCCAGGCACGTGGCAGCTCCGGCTTTCAGCCATCCCCCCTGCAGAAGAAAAGAGGCAGCAAACACCCGTCAGCAGAAACCAGCTGCAGTTTAATGGCTGCTCCTGGGGAAGGGCTGTGGTGGGACCAGGCTCGTTGTGACATTTTTATATTTCAAGGTGAAGAGCCAAGGGACAGACAGGAATTGTTACCTATTAAGGAAAACGGAGAACTCCCCACACCCCGATGCATGAGGGCACTGTGGATGTGAGCTGGGCACAGCCCCAGCCCCAGCCCCAGCACTGCATCAGTGCTGTCCAGTGGCAGCAACACTTTCTGCTCGCAACCTGATTTTTGGATGAAGGACCCCACTGGGCTCCCTGGCCAGAGCAAGGCCCTCCAGTCCCGGGGCCGTTGCAGACTCTCCCCTCCCACCGGAGCAGGAATTAGGGGTCAGGGAGCTCCTGGCTCTGCCCTGGCACCCACTGCCTGAGGCTGCAGCCCCAGACATGCTCCTGTGGGTCTCCAGAGCAGAAGCCCCAGACCTTTGGCATGACAGAGGAGCAAGGCACTGTCAGCACACGGAGAACAGCACGTCCTGGCTGAGTCCTCCCAGGGGCGATTCCCCCACCTCCGGGCAGCACTGCTGGAAGCACTCCCTGTGTCGCTGCTGAGCCAGGGGCCTTTCAGAAGGCAAATACCTCTGCCTGAGAGGAGGAGCCACAGGTGCTCCCAGTTTGTCACCCAGGCACGGGGACGCTGGGCGGGCAGGCAGGACGAGGGGGTTCATCTGCAGGAGCCCAAGGTGGAGGCTGAGAGGCCATCGGGGAGCGGGGAGGATGCTGAGCCTCCCGGGTGCAGCCAGCGCGGGCCGGGCGCGGGGACGGCAGTGCCGGTCATGCTGGTCAGGGGCTGTTAACAGTGGCACGAGCAGCACAGGGAACACCCCGGGAAGGGGAACACCCCGGGAACGGGGGCGGTGCCTCCTGGCCCGGCCTACCCGCTGTGGAAGATGCGGATGCGCTGGGCGATGTCCTGGCGGCACAGGGGACACGCGTGCAGCCGCTCGCAGCAGCCCTGGCAGCAGCAGACGTGGCCACAGGGCAGGAAAATCATCTGGGGCTGGGGGAAGAGACAGAGGACAGGTCACGGAGGGCGCTGCCCCCGGGGTGTCTCAGGGTGGGAGGCGGAGCCCCGCACCCCGATCTCCATCGCCGGGCACAGCCGGGGCGTGCAGGGCCCGGGCTGTGCCGAGCAGGGCTGCGACGGGACACAGGGAAGGACCCGGGCAGGGCCGAACTGAGCAGGCCGGCGAGGGCTTCCCATGGCCGGTGGGTGCAGCCCAGCGCGGTCCTGCCCGAGCCCGCACAGAGCCCTGCCCTGCCCATCCCTGCCCTGCCCGCTCTCCCTCCCTCCTCGCTGTGATGCCCAACTCAGGCTGTGCCCGGGAGCTGGCGCGATGAGCACACGGGCATTGCCGGGACCGGGCTGGGCACACAGACCTGGGGATGTGCTGGATGCTGCCCTCCCTCCACCCCCTGCTCCAGCCCCAGGCGTGTGCCGGGTCTCACCTCCTGCTCCATGCACACAACGCACTCCGACTTCTTCTCGTCCCAGAGCGGGGGTGGAGCCGTGGGGCCCGCGGGCTCCTCCAAGGGAGCGCTGGGCTCTGGGGCCGCAGGGACCTCGCCGTCCTCTGCCCTCCGCAGCTCTGCAAACACAGCCAGGTCTGAGTCCCTGGAGCTCTGCCCATCGCCCAGCCCAGCTCTGCCTGCCCTCCCTGCCCCCCCTCCTCGCTCACCCACAGGAGGCATCTGACCCACAGATCTCCCTGCTCCAGGCTCAGGTACCTGCTGCGAGTGTAAAATGTGTCACAAAAGAACTGGGGGTACCTGGGATCGCCGTGGCCACAGCCAGGATCTCCTGAGCCCGCCCGAGGATGGCACGCTGCAGGCCAGCCTCTGTCACACCGAGCTGCGGGGCAAGAGGAGGGTGTTGGCTCTGGAGGGGACAGGAGGATGATGTCCCAAAGAGGACACTGCAAACTCCTGGGCCTTGCTGGCAAGACATGGCCGAGCCAAGGAAAGCCCTTCTGCCGGGAACCAGGAATTCCCCAGTGCCATTTCTGCTACAAAGAGCATCTGAAGGATGCTGGAAGATGGAGCCAGGCTGCAGCTCCCCCTGCAAATCTCTGGAAGAGCCCTGCTCACAGGGACAGGCAGAGCAGCACAGGCATCCGTCCTCGTGGGGAGGTGACACAGCAGAGCACCAGCACTTTGTCCTGCCAGGCACAGCCGGGCTCCGGGCAGGGACAGGGACAGTCAGTGTTGGAGCTGTCCCACACTGTGGCTCGGCTGTCTCGTACCTTTTCCAGGTCCCTGGCAGTCATGGTACCGAGCATTTCCAAGGATATTCGGTGGTGAGCAAAGACTGGCACGTAATGGTCAGCAGAAAGCTCGAGCAGAAGGTTCACCAGCTGCTGCTCCAAACCCTTCTCCTGCAAAACACCAAGTGAGCTTTCAGACTGCCTCTGAGGCCAAGCAGGGCTGGCAGTGTGCTCATCTCTGCCCTGCTCCAGATGTTCTGCATCCCAAAGATACCAACGCCTGGAAGTCCAACAGCTGGAGCAGCTCTGGCCCCAGGTGTTGTACGAGCACGGTTCAAAATGCTGAAGTCTGGGAATCACAGAATATCCTGAGTTGGAAGGGACCCACAGGGATCATCGAGTCCCATTCCTGGCCCTGCACAGACACCCCAACAATCCCACCCTGTGCATCCCTGGGAGCGTTGTCCAAACGCTCCTGGAGCTCTGGCAGCCTTGGGGCCGGGACCATTCCCTGGGGAGCCTGTTCAGTGCCCACCACCCTCTGGGGGAAGAACCTTTCCCTGATATCCAACCTGACCCTCCCCTGACACAGCTCCAGCCATTCCCTGAGTCCTGTCCCTGGTCCCAGAGAGCAGAGATCGGAGCTGCCCCTCAGGAGGAGCTGCAGACCCCCATGAGTCTCCTCTCACACATGAAACAACCACTTTGGCTGTCCATGTCTGCAGCAGCCCCTGCTCTGCCAGCTCGAGCTGATTTGCAGCACGAGCAGAGCTCAGATCCATCTTCTGCTGCCCACCCTGGGTGGATTTTACCAGCACAAAGTCCCGGCTCAGGCCATAAGGGCAGGAATGGGCAGGAGTTGCTGCATTCAGACATGTTTGAGGGGGAGTTTGGGGAGCCAAGCAGAGCCCTTTGGGTGTTCAGCTGGAACAAGCCCTGTCTGGAAGGTACTCAGAGTACTCTGCTGCTGACCAGCAGCAGCTCCTGCTGGGAACAGCTGAGGTGTTGGCTCCACACAGACCTGGGCATCTCCATCCCCTCCACGGTGCAGGAATGAGGGAGCTCAGAGCACCATGGGCAGCCCAGGGTCTGTGTGAGGGGTCCCTGCTCCCCTGCTTAGCTCAGGGGGGCTGCCTTCGCTTGCCACAGTGGGAGCAGGAATGGAGCAGCACCTGGAGTTTCAGGGAGAGGGGCTTCTGGTTCAGCAGGCGCTGGTACTGGATCAGCCAGTAGTTCTCCTGTTTGGTTTCACTCTTTGCCTCCATTTCCAGCTGAAAAACAAACTCATTCATTCAGCAGCCCGAGGGAACGTGGCCAGTGGGGTTCAGAGAAGACAAAGCTGGACATGCAGGAGGGAACTCACAACCTGGGCTGTGCAGGGCCCACCACAGCACTGTGATGGGGGTGAATCAGGCATTTCTGGCCTTCTGCAGGTCCCACTTTGACCTCCCCCAGCCAGACCAGGGCTGTGCATCCCGCCAGTCCCCTTGCCCCAGGCACTGTGGCCTGGTCTCCTGAAGCTCAGGAGAGTCTACAGACCTTCAGGATTGCAAGACCACAACTCCCATCCCTTGTGCTCATCCTCCTGACCACTCCCTTTCCAGCAGGGGAGACTGATGGTGATGATGGGGCCTCGTGGTGCACCAGGGACTGGTGCTGTGCCCCCCAGGTTCACATTAGAACTTCCTGGAGTTAAAGTGGCCTCTGATCTGGACGCAGCCCCGCAGAGCCCTGCTCTGCTCCCCTTTACTCCCACACGACCCATGGGCTCTCCCTGCAGCCAACCCAAATGCTTCCTCCTCTACAGCACTTAATGAGGGGCTTCATTACCAGGATTTGTTGCAGTTCCTCCTCCCTTTGCTTCTTCTCCTTGAGCAGCTGCTGCAGGAGGCAGCCGAGCGCCCGGCGCTGCTCCATGACCACCTCCTGCAACAGGAGAACTCTGGCACCCACATCCCCACACTGCTGCCACCCTGTCCCAGCAAAGCACCTGCCAGACCCAAACCAGTCACAGTGGGGGTGGAATCCCAGTTGGATCCACAGCTTGGATCCACTCCTAGCAGCCGGCAGGGGCAGATCCAAGCTGAACCCCTTCCTTTCAGGGCTGCACTGCCACCCCCAGCACAGCCCGGGCAGCCCCAGCCCACACTGGCTGCAGCAGCTCCTCTGCTCCATCAGAGGGTCAGCCAAAGGCATTACAAGTGGTCCCCCTCCTTAAAATCATGGAATCCCAGACTGGTCTGAGTGGGAAGGGACCCTAAAGCTCATCTCGTTCCACCCCTGCCACGGGCAGGGACACCTTCCACTATCCCAGGTTGCTCCGAGTCCTGTCCAGCCTGGGATCAGCACCTGGACCCTGCACAGGCACAAGACCCCTGCTTAACAGAGGAACTCCTGCCTCTCACAGGCCAAACCCACCAGGTGACCATACAGGCTTTGCTTTGATGGAGGCAGGAAGCATCAGGACCTCCCCAGAGGGAAAAGGGACAACTGATGGCAGGTGGGAGCTACTCCAGCCCCAGCAGGGACCCTTTGGGCTGCAGACCACCACGGGCAGGGGAATCCAGAGAGATCCAGGTGTTCATGCCTCATTCCTTGGCTCCTGGTGCTGAAGCTGCAGGTGGGTAGCTGGGCAGAGCCCTGTTTCCTGCACTGCCCTGCAGCTCCTGTGCTCACCAGAGTCACACTCGGTCTGCCCTGCATGAACTCTGGGTGGTTCCCCAGCCTCTGCCCTCCAAAGTGATACAGAGGAGCTGGGTGAGTTCAGGCAGCACAACCCAAGTCTCACACCTGAAGGGTCCAGCATGGGGCTGGGAGGCAATCCTGCCTCAAGTCAGCATCACCACTGCTGTGTGACTGCTCTGGGTGTTTGTCACTGATATCAGGCTGACTAAACAGGTGACCTGACCTGGCACATGGCACACAGAAGAAAACAACTGATGCAAAGGCATCATAAAACAAAATTTAAAGCCAAGCTGCTGAAGCTAAACCTGATATTCCTCAATGTGTGACTGCTGATGGAGTCAAAACCAAAACACAACACAATGTAAGACACATGCAATGAGCAGGCAGGTGTTTTTGGGACAGCCAACAACTGGATTGCAAAATCCTTCCCCACCCAGCACACCTGGAACTGCCCATCCCTATCAGGGCTCCCCTGTCTCTCCCCTGAAAATGCCCCAGGATGTTTAGGAGCAGCAGGGTTGTTCCCACATTCCCAGGACAAAGAGGGGTTGGTGGTGTCCTGGGCCCAAGGACCTTCTGACTGAGCATAAAACCATGTGGCAACTGCCAGGAGCAAAGGAAGCGAGTGGAGCTTCTGCAATCCCAGAGCAGAGAGGGTGGGGGGCAGCCCCAGAGCCCCACGTACCTGCAGCGTCTCTGTGTCCAGTTCTTGCCTCTTTAACTCCAGCTGTGTCAGCTGCAATAACTCTGTTTCTATTAATTTAATCTAAACAGAAGATGAAACATTTTTTACTGACATTTGAAATGACTTTCATTTATGCTCTTTTAAAATGAGGTCTGACTGCTGCCCTGGCAGGGACAGCACTGCAGAGCACCCGGAGTTTGGGGGAGCTGCTCGTGCCCTTCAGTGATGTGTGTGCTCAGGGTCCCTCTTCCTTTGCCTGAGGAGTTGTGTCCCCACTCTCCAAGTGCCTCTCTACTCTGAACACCTTCTGTTCAAGTCTAGAACCACACTGCAATCAGTTTGTGCACCCAAACCTTTTGCAGCCACTCTGGAAAGCAGAGTTAAGGCCCTTCCCAGTACCAAGGCTCAAACCTCAGATTCCTGGGACACAGGTCTGGTTTCCAGATGCTCCAGCAATCCCAGAACGATACCTGCTCTTGCAGGTGGGGCAACTGAGACACAGAGAGGTGAAGTGAGTTGCCCAAGGTCCCACAGCAAAGCCAAGATGAGAGCCCAGCTCACCCCTCTGCCAGGCCACCGACTGTCCCCAGGCCACGCTGCTCCCGCTGACCCCAGGGCTCTGCCTCTGCCCTGCCCCTGCAGCACGGGCTGGGATGGATCCCAAGGGT
Organism: Ptilonorhynchus violaceus; assembly: GCA_013397565.1. Classification (NCBI taxonomy): domain Eukaryota; kingdom Metazoa; phylum Chordata; class Aves; order Passeriformes; family Ptilonorhynchidae; genus Ptilonorhynchus; species Ptilonorhynchus violaceus. The sequence continues at coordinate 130,082 of VZRJ01006852.1, forward strand.
GAAAGGTCCAGCCTTGGTATCAAGGAACAAACTCCCTTTGCTTAGAGTTTAAGTGGGAGCAAATTGCAGGGCTCCTCTGGATGAACTCAGGCAGTGATGGAGAGCTGTCAGACAGTCCACTGCTTCCAGCAGAATGGTGACTGGGTGACTCAAAATATCCAAGCCCTTAAACTTATCCACCAAATTCTCACCTGAGACTCTTCTGCTGTGTCAGATCAGGAGAGGGAAGATTCTGGAGCACTGTGTCAGAAACCAGCAACCCACCTTCCTGCCTCCAGCACTGCAACCTCCCACCTTCCTGCACCACACACCTCTACACTCCCACCTTCCTGCATCATCCACCTCTACTTTCTCCACCAGCTCTTGCTCTTCCCCATGACTACAGCATTGCACCTTCTGCAGAATGGAGCTCATTAAGGCAGAAATGGGAAAGAAAAGGTGAACTTATGGCTCAAGGTGCAGCTCTGATGTGCTGGATGGAGATGGACTCATGTGGAAGCAGCAGCCCTGCCAAGTACACAGCCTGAAGGAATGGGAGCTGCAACTGCAGATCAGCCCCGGAGCCAGTGCAGGTCTGTCCTCCTGTGCCTCACCCACCAGTGCTGAGGTGACTGGAGCAATGGCAATGCCACCACCTCCAGGAATCTAAAACCTGCTTTGACACTCCCTCCCTCTGAGCTGGAAGACTGAAGTTTAACCAACACTGCCCAACTCTCTGCTTCAGAGCCCTCAGCAATACCAGAGCTCTCCATGTCCTCAGACCCTGCTCTGTGCTCACAGCACTTTGTTCTTCCTCTCAGGGTCTCATCAAACAGCAGCTTGAGCTGAGGAACTGGTTGCTCTTTCCTGTGTTGCTGACTCACCTGGTTCCTGATCTGCCTGTGCATAAGGTCCTTCTTCACCTGGAGAGCTTCAAAGGCAGCTTTCTGCATCTCAATCTAAGGGACAGGCAAAATCCTGCTCAGTGAGGTGGTTGATGCAATTGCTGCTGGGCTCAGAAAGTGCTGCCTTGCAGGGACTCAGGTACAAGTCCCTGAGCAGTGCTTGACCTGGGCAACCACCACTGAGAGTCCAGCAGGTAAAACCCACCTTAGAGACACACAGAGAAATATTAACGTTCTTCAAACACACATTTGGAATGCTCTGTGTGACCCCAGCTCTCCTTTCCAGCAGCACTGAGCACCCAGGCTGTGCAACAGGGCACAGCTACCCTGCACCTCTGAAAATGAGCTTTGAAAATGCTTCCTGTAGTCACCCAGGAAACTGCCAAAAGACAGGGCTTCTGTCTCAAAATCCTCTCTTCATCACAGTGTCAATTTTGCTTCCCCCTGTGCTTGTCTTTTCTGAAAATTTGCTGTCTAGTTGAAAAATATACATAATTTTCTTTCAACCACACAAGTTAGTTTGTTAGAATAGCAGATATTCTCAAACTCCAGCATGTAGTGTTAAATAAAACAACTGCATGCAGCCCAGAGACTGCTGCTGCTGTGGCCCACCCTGGATCCTGCTTTCACAGGCAGTTGCTTTCCCTCCTTCCCCCCATAAGCAGTTTGCTCCTTTGCCTACCTGCTGCAAGATCTGACTGACAGCTTTGTTCTGATCCAGCTGCTGCCAAGCCAGGATTTGCTGGAACTTCTGATCCATCTCAGCTAGGCTGCAAGGAGATGGATGTGCCATGGAGTTAATGCTGGGTCTGGGACTCTCGAGGCAAACAAGAGGAAAAGCAGGCAATGGGGAATGCAGGAGGATTTTGTTACTGAACAGGGGGAAGAGCCATGGCACTGCACAGCTGAAGGCCACAAATTTAACACTTCCTTCCCTACACCCAAACCAAACCTGCACCACAGACCCCAGTGGACCTGTTGAGCAGGTCACAGGCTCACAAAGCTGTTTCTGTTCAGTGCCAGATGTTGCCAGATTAAAATTCCTCACCTTGTTGTAAACAGTGAGCCAGGATGCTCTTGGTATGTACAGCAACACTTCTGTACTACTTAGGCATACACAGCATCCTTGAGGCAGCCTGGGGGGTGAGGGAAGGAGCTCTGGGCTACAGTTTGGCACTGAACTGCCCCACAGAACAGGAAGACAACCAGTCTAATCCCATCCTCCATATTTAGCAGAATGTATAAAGCCAAATAAACAGTGCACAAAAGTGGCAGTTCATCGAGAGTGTGATTAATATGCATTTTGTGGTCGTTAGAAGGTGGTTCATTTAGGGGAGCTTGACAGTTTAATTTGCTCTGCTCTGTGCTGTTACAATTGTCCTGCTGCAATCCAGTGGCTGCAGGAGGTCCTGGTGTACAGGGACTCACAGCATTGTCCCTACCTGGAGCAGGCCTGGCTGACGAGGTCCTGCCGACGAGACTCGGAGGTCATTTGGAGGAGCTTGTTCTTGTAGGTCTCAGCCAGCATCTGCTGCATGGCAGCTGGGGACAGAGGGGACAGAGGGGACAGAGGGGACAGAGGGACTGTCAGTCCATGCCTGGCCTGGGTGTCCAGAGCAGGACTCACCCACCACTGCTGCAGTCACTGCAACCAACAGTGACTCCTCTCTCAGTGCAACCTGCTCTTGCTCTTTCCGTTGCTCTGATTTCAGAGCAGACTCATCCAGTTGCAATTTATTTATCCAGCTATTTGTTGGAAAAATAGCTGAGGTAACTCCACTCTGCCTGTGCTTGCACCTCTTCAGTGCTCAGCAGAGCTCAGTCACTGCCCACCAACCCTCAGACCACGGAATCTCCTGGGAAGTAGGAAGGGACCCCAAAGGATCATCCAGTCCAACCCCCGGCTCTGCACAGACACCCCAACAATCCCACCCTGTGCATCCCTGGGAGCGTTGTCCAAACACTCCTGGAGCTCTGGCAGCCTTGGGGCCGGGACCATTCCCTGGGGAGCCTGTTCAGTGCCCACCACCCTCTGGGGGAAGAGCCTTTTCCTGATATCCAGCCTAACCCTCCCCTGGCACAGCTCCAGCCATTCCCTGGGTCCTGTCACAGAGAGCAGAGAGGAGTTGGGCTGTAGCTCTGCCAGTCTCGCTGCCAGTCACCCGTCCTTGGGGGGACAACCCTCCTCTGTTTCCCTTGTGCCCCAGCAGATCTGGTCATGGTCAGCATGAGCAGAAAAGGCTCCCCAGCACCACTCCTGTTTCCCAAACATGAAGCTGATGGGTTAACAGGGAGCATGGCTTGTACCTCAGGGAGAACAGGCAGGGAGCTGCAGGTGGAAGCAGTGGATCAGCTGTGGCACACGGGCAATGCTGCCCCTGCAGCTCTGCCCCACTGCACCCATGTCAGAATGTGTGAGCCAGAGCATCTCCCACACGATTGTCACCTACCCAGTGCATCTCCAGAGGAACCAGGTCTTCCACAGAATCACTAAATTGTTAAGGTTGGAAAAGACCTTTAAGATCATTAAGTCCAACCATCACCATCAGCATGTTCACCACTAAACCATGTCCTCAAGTGTCACATCCACATTTGTTTTAACACTTCCAGGGATGGTGACTCCACCACTGTCCCGGGCAGCCTGTTCCAATGCCTGACTACCCTTCCCACGAAAAAAATTTCCTAATTTCTAAACTAAACCTTCCCTGCCACAGCTTGAGGCTGTTTCCTCTTGCCCTGTCCCTTGTTCCCTGGGACCAGAGCCCGACACCCTCTGGCTGCCCCCTCCTGTCAGGGAGTTGTGCAGAGCCAGAAGGTCCCACCTGAGCCTCCTTTTCTCCAGGCTGAGACCCCCAGCTCCCTCAGCTGTTCCTGGTGCTCCAGCCCCTTCACCTCATCACCCCAAAGCCCTGTCTGGACTCACAGGCCACTTCCCGCCTGCGGAGCTGCTCCGTCTCCTCCTGGGTTATGGCCATCAGCTGTTCCATCCGGATTCTGCCAACAAACAACCACAATTCAGCCACTCCTTCAAAGAAGTCCTTCTCCTCCACCCACCCAGCTCAGAGTCTCAAGGCTGGGCAGGTTGACCCTGCCCAGGAAAGCTGGGCTTAGCAGAGACTCCAAAACCTTGGGGGTTTTTTGGTCAGGAACCTCTAAGTTTTATGGGAGACATAAATTTTGCTCAAAACCACAGGGACAATTGCTTTAGATAGAGAAGTTGTTCTTTCTGAGAGACAGATCATCCACACAATGTGCTCTCCCCAAACAGTGTAAGACCCTTCCCTGGCTTTCCTTTCTCCTGAGGCTGGATGAGCCCTTCACCACTGGTGATTCTGAAAGGAAGCTCCCAGCCCTCTTCCCAGCTTCTTGCCCCTTTTCCAGACAAGCTTTTTCAAGGGGACTCACCTCTCATTCTCTAACGACTTCAGAATGTCTGAACTTCGTTTTTGCCTAAAAAAAAAGATAAAACAAGAGGTTTTCATCAAGCTGAGCAGGACATCCTGGTCCTCCAGAGGGCAGAATCACAGAGTCACAGAATATCCTGAGTGGGAAGGGACCCACAAGGATCATCCAGCTCCTGGCCTTGTACAGGACAACCCCAACAATCCCCCCATGTGCCTGAGAGAAAACAACTTTGCTGCCATGCACAGCAGAGCAGCTTCCACCAGGCTGGGCACCTCCTGTCAGCCCACATGGAGACCCGGCAGATACAGGCAGTGGCACCTTAAAATCCTTCACATTTGCACCTTTCATGAGGAATTCAAACTCCTCCCACAGCACTGCAAAATTCCAACATCACAAATGTGTGAAAGAGGTTTTTTAAGGTGCAAATTCCACGTGCTTTAAATGGGTCTTTGGCAGTCCAGGAGCTAAGGCAGCTCCTCCAGACACCGATCCTGACCGGTTCCAAAACACTCAGGGGTGAAATGAGCAGCTCAGAATGGGACAAAACCACACAAGCCCCTGAGGGACAATGACCCACCTCTGGTTGTCCTCCAGCAGCTTCTGGATCCGGCTGGCAGTGCCCTGCTCCGTGTCCTTCAGCTGCTGCAGCAGCTTCAGCCTCTCCTCCTCCAAATAGCGCTGGTGCCTCGTCAGACCCTCCTCCAGCCTCTGCTGCTCCTGCCCAAAGCAGGGGGAAACCAGGAGAAGGTGGTGGGTTTGAGGAAGGCAAAGGATGCCCTGGGTGGGCCCTGCCCAGGACACCCACCTCTCTCACTGTCTGCAGGATCTCATCCTTGTGGCTGCTGAGCTGCTGCACGAGCAGAGCCTGTTCCCGCTGCCCCAGGTTCAGGCGCCGCTCAAATTCCAGCTTCTCCTGTGTTTTTTTTTCCTGAGAGGAACAAGAAGAAAGATGAATGGCAGGAATCTCCCTTCCAAGCAAGAATGTATTCTGGCAAAAAAGGTAAAGCAAGGCACAGTAAGCCCCTTGTAGAGAGGAAGGGAAGGCAAATGGCAAACAGGAGGCTTGTCCAGGGGATGGGAATGTTCTCTCTTTGGGAACATAAAAACTGTGCAGCAGAAGCTGCTGCCCTCTTTGTTACAGTCTCCAAACTCCCCACATTTCATGTCATGAAGCTGAACTCCCTGGGCATTGACTGATACCAAAACAGCCAATACAAACACGTGGAGGGAAGCCCAAAATGCAGGTTGTGTTCAGTTCCAGACGGCACAGGACTCCCTTGTCTGAAGGGAGCAGCCAGCTCTGAGCAGCTCGAGCCAAAGGCAGTTGTGAACTGCAAGGCAGGAGCTTCTGGTTACTTCAAAGTGAGCCTTGCACAGGGGAAGAGACACAGGCCAGGGAAATAAAAAGAAGAACAAACTAAAAATGCACCCAGGTGAGAGAATTGAGAAACAAAATAAAAAGAAAACAAAAACCAAAAGCAGACCCATGCTGCAGACAAGGCATTTGCAGGCATGCAACCTTACCTTCCTCTTCTCATAATCCAAGAATTTGTTCTGAAAAATAAGCAGTATCAGCAGACATTTACTCTCAGAATGACTTTTTTGTAGATACTATTAGCCCACATTACATCTTCCCCTAATTGAGTAAAAACATCAACCAAAGGCACAGGAACACAGGCCCAAAGTCCAGTGACTCAGGCAGGGACAAAGGCATTGGCTCTGTATTTGCCAAAGAGCACAGGAATTAGCCCAATTAACACAATTATTTGCCCAGCATCCCCTTTCCCAGGTAGGGCTGAACATGTCTAGCACTTGGCTGGGAATCACAAGGTTCTTCTGCAGTTTGCTGTCCCCCCAAAAATACAGGTGTCACACACTGCACACTCCATGTCACGCTGTCACCCCTGTCCCTTGGCTGCACTGTTGCTTTCAAGGATGGAGACAATTCTTTGGGATGTGTCTTCCAGGAGTCAGCATGAAAGGAGACGAGCCACCCATGCACACACTGCTATGCCTGGATGCTCCCTTGATCCCAAAAGACACATCTCATGGAGGGGAAGGTGGTGAGGGAAGATGTGCCATGTGCTGTGAGATCCACTGATGGAGCACAGAGACAAATCCCAAACCCTCTCGTGCAGGGGAGCCTCACCTGCCACTCGCTCTCCTCCTCCAGGTATTTATGCACTGTCCTGTCCACCCCATCCACTGAAGTTCCTCCTCCATCACTCTCCAGTGTGGGAAGCAGGTACTGTGAGGGAGGGTAGTATGCAATTCCACACTCTGGAAGGCATCAGACACAGAATAAGAACATTTGGGGCTTAAAGGACAGACACATGTCCTGCACACGGGTGCAGGCTTGGTGACTTCTGCAGGGCTGCAAATGTTACTGCCCAGACCAAAACAAGTTCTGACTGTCCTGTTATTTCAGGGGATATCCCAAAGTCCAGCAAGGCATTTCTCCAGCATAAAACCTCCACCAAAGCTCCCTGTCTGTATTAAAGACAGTGTCTACAAACTCACAGTACATTATCTGTGAGTTTGAGTTTTCCATCTGGTTTCACCATTCTCTTAACAACCCATCAGTCTGGAAAGCCCAGGTCCTTCCTCAGAGAAAATGAGGACAGAAGGGACCTCGAGTGACTCCTGAGTCTCCCTCCTTGTTCCAATATCTGGACAATGCCTAGTCCTCCCATGGGAGCAAATCCAAATAACCACAGGAGATGCATTGACTTATGGTCACTGAGACAGTCTGACCCAGCTACTCTGATTTTTAACAAACCATGCTACATTTCAGTGTGACAGGGCTCAGGGAAGGACTCATGCTGTGCTGTTTGCCAGCAAGGACAGGTAACCAGGCATGCAGGGCATCAGCAACCACCCCAAGCAGAGCCCACACCATGCCTGTCCTTCAGAAATGCCATCTCTGCACACACCACAGGCGCTCCTGGCTTACCCTTGCACAGGAACTGCTGGATGGCCTCTGTGCCCGCACTGCAGATGTCAGGGGATGGGTAGGTCATGGAAGAGGCATCCAGGGTCAGGGTCTCCAAAAGAGAACACACAGAGCTCCAGGTTATTCCACTGGCCCAGACAGAGTCCACCTGCAGTTTTCCTTGCAGCTCCCCAAAATTTCACTTAGGGAATGATAATTTCATGTTATCCTAAATCCTGACATAAACACGAGGTTGTATTGAATCTCTGCTGGGTGCCTGACACCTTTCAGAGGTGACTTTGCTGCCCCTTATTTGGGAGCTTCTGAGCTGGTCATTCATTGGAACATTCCCCTCATGCAGAGGTTGGCACTTCATGTTCAGGTACCAGAGAACAGAGGTACCTGAGAGGTCAGAGCACTTCTCAACTACAGACATTCCCTACTCCATGTCAGAGAGCTGGAGCCCTGGACACGTGGAAGTGGGGTAATACAAAGGCATGGAGAGGAGGCCCTTAAAGAATGAGGGGAAGGGCCACTTGTTTTGTCCTACTGTGGCCACCAGAAGGACCTAATGTTGCCTTTTGCAGGGAAGGGTATAGCAGGAAGGGCTAGAAAAGAACCACTTTACCAAGCACAGGGGGCAAAGCTGCAAAATCCCTCAACTCAGACTGTCCACAAAAGAAGTGTGTGACAGGAGAGCATTTACCCACACCCTCCTGCTGGTGTCTGAGTCACTCCTCTTGCCTGACACTTGCACCATTTAGTACTGACAAGTTTGGCAGCCAGAAGGGAACATATCCATAAAACTCTTGATGCTTCTCCCATTTTGAACGTGCACTCTAGGGAGCCAGAAACCCACGGAGATTGACAATGAGTCTGCCAGGCAGACTCACAGAGGCACAGTTTGTGCTCTCAGAGACAGCCCTGGCAGGTAAAACCCAGGGGTTCACTTTTGTCACGATTAAACCACGGCAAATCAGAAAAGAGCAGAGCAGGAAGGGTACACAGAAGTTATTTTGGACACCGTGAACAGCCCTGTTACAATCCCCCGCAGCACATCCTGCCCAGACCCTACAGATTCCCCTCCCGTGCCGGATTTACTCCGAGCCGAGGGGAGCAGGCTGGGAAGGGAGGGGCAGCCAGGGCTGTTGTACCTGCAGGGTGCGGGCGTGGGCGAGCCCCCGCGGCAGCTCCCGCAGCACATTCCCGCTGATGTCCAGGGCCCGCAGGCTCCGCAGGCCGCTCACGGTGCCGGGCAGCTCCCTCAGCTTGTTCCCTACGGAGACAGAGAAGCCACTGAGCACCCCATAACCTTTCCAGAACAGGGCCCAGCAAGGTCATCTGCTCCGACACCAATCCATAACCATATGCACACTGCCACAGGGGCTGTCCCGGGTCTCACGAGGACTCAAAGGCTGCCACTGCCCACCAAGGGCAATTTGGGATCCAAATCTCCTTCTCAGCTGAGGTCACTGCTGCAGGGTGGATCTGTGCTCTTTATCAGGGGAGTATTTGTAATATGGAGTCTCCTTCCCTTTGGTGTAAGTCCCAGGGATGGGAGGAAGGGGACTGAGTGTGGGATTGCACAGCCAGGGCTCAGAGCCCAGGTGCTGCAGACAGACACAGCAATGACCTGAGCTGTCCTTCCAAGTTCCTCACCCTCCATTTCCTTCCCTGTTTCACCAACAGAACCATGTAACTAAATCTTTTTCTCTCAGATTTATGGTACTGCATATCTGGAAAATGCCCAGGAGTCTGGAAAACAGGTGTGACCTTTGTGTTAGGGCTGTGCAAACCTGGTGGGGATACACAGGCTCACAGGACCCAGCTCTGGCTGTTGGGGGACTCAACTGTAATTTGGTTTATCTGGCTCTCCTTGCTTTACTGGAGGGCTTCCTTTGAGAAGGGGCAGTGGGCTATATGAAAACACCCTATGATCTGAAGCTGACACATTTTCTGATCATTAGTACTAGCTCATCTCTCCTGCCTTGCCAACTATTTGAATTCAAACCTTTCTTGTGTTCTTCCTCAGCATTCAGAGTGCAAACATGTGGTGCTTGCCTCGGTTGAAAGGAATAATTGCTACTGCAGCTCAACCCAACCCAGATAATAAGTGTGTTTTGTCCAGAGCAATCCCATTCCATACCTTTCACATTGAGGACCTGGAGCTGGGCAAGGTCTCCTATAGATTGTGGAAGGCTTTTTAAAAGATTCCTTTCAAGGTTTAGGACCTAAGGTCGTAACAGAAAAGATATTGAAGATATTCATACAACTCTCAGGTCTTCTACACATCTGTGCCACTGGCACTACTTTCAGGCCCAGAAGAACAACTTGAAATTGGTTTACACAACACTTTTTGGGTTAAAAAAATTATTTTCCACCATCCCTGGATACAGGGTTTGTCAGGCTACCACAGGCAGTGAGAAATCCTGTTCACCAGCAACATCTGGTGCTGAATTTAGATGCAGGAACTGGGAATCAGAGTGCCCAGGGCAGCACTCCCCAACTCCAGCTCCCACAGGCTGAACCTACAGCTGCCCCTGAGCAGAGATCCTGAGTGTGCCCTTAAACACTGCTCTGGGTTTTCAACACAACCACATCAGGGAGAATGGGAAAACTTGAAAGTTTTGGGAGATCAACAGGACTCTGTTTGCTCAGAGCATCTGCTTGGCAGTGGGAGCCACTGGGGCTGCACCAAGCTGGGACTACATAACCCAGCCTGGCTTTTCCTGCTCTTTTCCTGCTCCTCTCCTGCTCTTTTCCTGCTCTCCCTCCAATCAGCCAGTTCAACAGCAACGGTCAGGTTGATGTGATGGATCTGACAATATGGCACCATCATGGAATCTGTGATTAATTATAAACCAAACAGCAGTAACCCCATATCCCTGCTGTCCCCAAACATGCCCTGTACAGACACCTGGGATGCAGCTGCAAATCTTTTACCTGAAGAGCTGTCAGCTGACCAATATCAGCAGGAAGTGATGCCAGCTGGTTGTCATGCAGGTCTAGAACCTGGAAGAGTAGATGATGTCGCCAAACAAGGTTGGGAATAAAAGTCAGGGTGCCAGAACAAAAGGTCATGAATTACCTCACAGTGAAAGTTACTTTGCTTTCAATGGGGCTTTGAAAAGCAGCTCAAGTTTTCCAGGGGACATGGGTAATTAATTCTTGGAGGTCTTTTGGAAACTCAAGCATCAGTAACAAACAGAAGACAAGGGAGAGCAGTGACCCTGAGGGAGCTGTTCCACAAAACCGGATGAGCCAACTGGATAAATCATCCCCATGAAGCCAGCCCGGCAGAAGGAATTTCTGCAGGATCAATGAGCTGAACTGCTCCTTGGAAGCTGAACTGCTCCAACACCAGCAAAGGGAGAGGACAGGGCTAGGCCTGGAGAGCTCCCTCCCTCCATGGGGAGCTGCTGGAGTGACTCTGCCTCTTGGGGAACTCCAGCACAAGGGATGGTGACAGAGCCCTGTCACACCCATCACCAGCTTCCCATTCCAGTGACCCTCCAGGCCAGGGGACAGATGGATCTTGGTAAGCCAAGAAAAGGCAGGTTTCACACCTTGGTACTGATTCCTGGCAAAACCAGTCAGCCAGAAGGGATTTATTTGGGCTGGTGTATTTAAATGCAGCTCAAATACAAGGCAAATAGGCTGCAGGTGAAGTGTTAGGAATCACAGTTACCTTCACAGTTATGAGACTCAGGAGGCTGCAGGACTTTGGAACTAAAGATGTCAGATTATTTGTATGAATAATCAGCACCTGGGGAGGAAAAACCCCATTGACACAGAAACACAAGAGACAGCAGAACAAGCACTTTTGTTGGGATTGAATTGTGGAGGATGTCTAAGAGCTCAATGTCTTACTCAGTATCATATAAAATATTAAAGTAGGTGATGGATTGTCAGAGAAGGTCAAACATTTTACCTAAGCCAAAGCCCAATTCCTCACATGAGAAATACCATTAGATAGGAACAACCACCTCATCTTTCCTGAAAGTCAGCTTTAAAGAACATAGACAGGATTAATCTGACCCAAAGTGCTCTCCATGTAGTATCCTACAAGTGACCAAATTCCTCACAAGCAAACTCCTTCTGGAGCACCATAAAACAACCACATACAGTCATTTCAAACACAACAGTAATACTCAGGTATAATAATAGAATTATTTAATAATTTCTGATTGCAACATTACCTTTTTTTGCAAGACTTTACAAGTGGCAAAGGCCCCATAAGGAACCTAAAAACAATAAAAAAATAGTCGTGTCAGACTTCTCTTTTAAGCAGTTCCACAGTGTCCACCTGTAAAGCATGAATAACTTTACTGAAAATAAAACTGATGCTTAAAATTACTGCCCCCTGATTTTGTCCCAGTATTCCCCAGTGAGTTCCCATTGAAACAGCTTCCAGTGGCTCCCCATGACATAGCAGTGCCACAGAGCAGACTGAGGCTTAGGCAGGAGTTCAAGTCTTGTGTGATTTAATATTCAAGTGTGCAGATGAGTTCAGACACATGTTCAGTTTAGTCATCACAGAATTGCATTCTGTGGTTTGGCAACGTGACAAGCACACTGCAGTGGGCTGAAAGGTGAGCAGCAGGCAGGACAGAGTGTCCCTGATGTGCCAGGAGAGGGGCAGGCAGAAAAGGGAGATGCCAGTTCAGCCCCTGCCAGGCTCAGCTGGCACCAAGACCCTTCCTGCAGGATGGAACCAGCAGCAGCCAAACTCCTGCCCATGGTTCATTTTAAAGCCAAACTGATGTCTCACTTCATTTATTGAAACAGCAATGAAAATGAAACAGCAAGACAGAGTTTTATGGTTCCAATCCAAAAGGAGCTGCTGGGGATCCCAGATCAGCCGTGGCCCTGAGTGGAGCTGGCTGGCTGGATCCTGTGTCTGCCACCCTGCTACACCCAGACTGTCCCACCCAGCCTGCAAACCCACACACAACCTGCTGCTGGCTCCTGAGCTCGGAACAAAACATCCCAAAGCCTCAGCAAAGCCATTTCACACTGCACAGCACACAGCTCTCCTCTCCAGGATGGTCCCAAATCTCTCCACCAAGAGCTTGCTTGGCAAAAGCATCCTGTATCCAGGGATCAGCATTTTAGAAACAGAAGACAATGAATAAAAATTGAAAGTGAGATAGAAACGAGCTTCTGTCTGGCAGGCTGGCCTGGCTGCCAGCAGGAAAAGCTGTGTCTGCTCTGAGTGCCTGGCAGTCTGTCACTGCCTGCCCACACACCAGCAGACAGATTGTTTCTCTTTTAGTTGGCTGTCATAAAAAAAGCCAAGCTGGAAGTGAGATTTCCATCCTCAACCAGCAGCTTGGAAGCAGGGATTTTCACTCACACAGAAAAATAACCACGGGTGGCAGACTGTGTAGCTCTAAGATTAGAAATACTCAGCCTTTGGTAAAAAAATCCCCAGGACCAGCAAAATTAAGCCATGAGGTCCCGAACCAGGGTCAAACAAGGTACTGCTGAAGGGTATGAGGCCACTCTGCCCTTCTCATCCTGTCACACAAAAGGATTCCCAAGCCAGAAACTGTGTTGAAGCATCCAGCAGGACAGGCAAACTCCCACCAAAAACACAGGGGAAGAAGGCCCCAGCTGAAAGCCAGAGCTCAAGAGACAGAGGAAGAGGTAGACAAATAACAATTTCTATCTCAAGGCTCAGACATGATGGCAAAACTGACAGTTGGTACCAAAAAGCAGACAGAGACTCAGAGCTCTGAGTGAATACTGGGAGTTGTAGAGGACATACCTCTGAGAGTTCACATTTGGATATGTCAAGGGTGTCATCAGCACCAGCTTCTTTTGCCTGGAGAGAGAAGATACACATCCAGAGAACTGGACCATGCAGGAATTCATGACCTCTTGCTGCATCTTGCCTCAGTGCCCAGAGAGGTTGTGGACTCCCCATCCCTGGAAGTGTTCCAGGACAGGTTGGACGGGGCTTGGAGCAACCTGGGGTAGTGTAAGATGTCCCTGTCCATGGCAGGGGGTGGCACTGGATGGCCTTTAAGGTCCCTTCCATCCCAAACCATTCTATAATTCTATGACCCTGTTCCAAAGTAGTTTTCCATGTTCAAATCAAGTAGATCCAATGGAGCTGTGATGAACAGCGATGAACCTGGACAGACACCACTAACCCATGTCCCCAAGTGCCACATCTACACATCTCTGGATCACTTCCAGGGATGGTGACCCCACCACTGCCCTGGGCAGCCTGTTCCAATGCCTTTGAGCCTGAACACCCTTTCAGTAAAAAAATTTTCCCTAATCTCCAAACTAACCCTCCTCTGGAGCAATTTGAGGCTGTTTCCTCTCATCCTGTTGTTCCCTGGGAGCAGAGCTTGACCTTCCCTGGCTGCCCCCTCCTGTCAGGGAGTTGTGCAGAGTCAGAAGGTCCCCCCTGAGCCTCCTTTTCTCCAGGCTGAGCCCTCCCAGCTCCCTCAGCATCTCCTCATCCCTTCCCCAGGAGATTCCCTGTGCCAGCACTGCTCCACAGCTCCCATGGCAGAGAAGGTGAAGTAACCCAAAAGCAGGTTTCTGTCAGAATTCGACTGTAAATCTGTGACTGTTGTTGGACAGACAGTTCTGCCGTCCTCACTGGCACAACAGAATCTGCTGAGGATCTATCCAGAGGATCCTGGTGAAATCCTAGTCCAGGAAAACAAACAGCACATCTCACTATCCTCTGAGTAACAGGAAGATGAGAACTAATAATGGGAACCAAAAGAGAGGCAGATATGATGGGAAAGGGGATGTCACAGGTTCGCTGGAAGGAAAAGCAAACTGGAAGATCTGTAAGGGTGAAGGGGCATGGAGGAGAATGAAGTGCTGAGGTCCCACCTGCAGCCTGGCAGGAGGTGGGATGGGGTGGAGGATATCCCATGGAACCACACAGAGAGGAATGGAAGTGGCATGAAGGGGACTTGTGGGTGGGTGGGCAAAGGGAGACGGGAAGGCAGGAATGCCCTGGTGTACATCAGGAAGAAAACCTGCTGTCCTGGTGAGACCAGGAACAGGATTACTGGTCAGGAATGTGGTTACTGGTCACACAGGGGATGGACCAAGGCACCTTGCAGCCAGGACCAGGCATGGAGAACAGAAATGACCTCGGCATTGCTTACCAGGCACATTTGGTACTCAAGGCGCTTCCGAGCATCCTCGCTGGGTTTCTTCTTCCTGGAGAAGAGAGGCATCTTCAGTTCTGACTGTGGCTCTGCCCAGGGGCACCAATGGTCAGTGCAAAGAAAGCCTGAGGGATCCTGGAGTCTGTGTTTGCTGGGGAGTCTGGGCTGCAGAACTGCACCCTAAGTGAGTGGAAAAATTGAAAAGAGAAGAGTTGTGTCAGAAATTGTCTTTGTTTTAGCCCTTCTCTGGCTGGATCACCCAGGCAGGTTCCAGCACAGCTCTACAAGGAAGTGTTAACATGAGCCACTAAAGCCCTGCTGTGGCCCTGAGAGGGGTTGGTTGTCTGGGTCAGCCCTGGGACAGGTACAGAGAAAGGCTACTGAAGGATCAGGGAAATGCAGGGTCCACTCTAGGAATGAAAGAGATGTATCAAGTGATCAAGCACCAGGGACAAAACCCAAACTATTTAAAGTCAAAGTCAATTCTGGCACAAGAATAAGGAACTATAAAATTTTCCAGAATAAAGTTATGCTAAAAGTGTGAAAAGCTAATCCTGAGAGCAACCTGAGTTTATTCTTATCACCCTCCCCTTCCAGGGCAGGTGACAATAAACCTTCTGATGCAATTCAAAATACAGGGACTTGCTGACTCTGGGTACAAGGATGTCCCACAGATTGGCCCAGACACTTCCTGGGATGTCATGGGGACCAGAATTGGGATGCTCAAGCTGGACTTTGTTTCTCAGCTTCAGGGGCTGCCTCAAGTTAACAAAACTCTTGATTCATTTGCTTCCTGGGCAGCAGCAGCTCCATCAGGAACATTTTCTGCATTTTAGCCACCCCCTGAAAAGGTTCTGCTTGAACACCTAATAGCTCAAAGTCAGATTTTTAATAGGTTTATGAAACCAAATTAATTTCCAATAGTCTAACAACTGCCTGCAAAGCTAAAAGAACTTCATTTCAGAAAAACTCTAACTCTGGG
The DNA here is from genome assembly GCA_013397565.1 of Ptilonorhynchus violaceus. NCBI lineage: Eukaryota > Metazoa > Chordata > Aves > Passeriformes > Ptilonorhynchidae > Ptilonorhynchus > Ptilonorhynchus violaceus. Next base: position 145,430 of record VZRJ01006852.1, read on the forward strand.
CACGCCAGAGCTTCTCCCAGGCTGGCTGTCTCCAGGCCAGATTGGATGCTCCATCCTCAAGCCAGAATCCAGGACTGACAGCAAAGACTCCAGCTGGTTCAAGTGTAAAGGGAAGAGAAGTTGAACCTGGGAGAGGAAGGAGTGGGTGCAGGAAGATCCCTGGTGGAATCAGGAGTGCAGGTGGGCAAAGGGGGACCAACACCAGGCAGCTCTGGGAATCAGATACCAGGAATCTCACTCAGCAGGGGAGAAAAGGGGAGTTGTTGGCAGATTTTGAGGCAAGGGCAGAAAGATTAGGCTGGACAAGGAAGGGGGAGATCAGCTGGCAATGAGATGGTACCAGCTGGGATGCTGGGAAGAGAGATGGGGGCCAGTTGAGCAATGAAATCGAGGAGAAAAGGGGATTTATTTGTGGCTGCATAAGAGCAGGGGGTTAAAATAGGCAATGCAAAAAGAGCCTGAGCTGGGGCTGCAGGTGAACAGGGGCTCCCAGAGGGACCTCACACAGGCAGGATGGGATCTGGCTTGGAGAGAAGACTGGGAAAAGATGAGAGAAAAGCAGGAGGGCAACAGTGAGCCCCAAACAGGGAGGAAGACTTGAATTGTGTGGGGAAGAAGCCTTGGATTACTCAAGGAACACAAGGAGCCCTGATCAGCACTGCCTGGCACAGAGATGAGTCCAGGCAGGGCTACAGCTGCCCAGAACCCTCAAGAACCACACTGTGATGCCTGCACTGAAGTTTCAGTTTGCAGTGACTTTTTTAATCATTGTTTTCCTAACTAATTTTAAAATCAACACAAAAGAGCCACTACTTCACCAGTTACTGGCACAGCAACACAACACAGGCAACTCAGGGCTCAGCAAGGCTCAGGTGTTGTACATAAAATGCTGGGTCTCTGCCAGCTCTGTGCTGCAAACTGGTCTCAAACTGTCCTGAAAAGCAGGTGCTCACAGGAGCCAGCCAAGGATGTTCCCTGAGCAGGGAGACCTCTGCCAAAACTCAAAAAAACCTTTATGGAGATAAACACTCAGTGTAAAAGTAAAACAGTCTAATTCATCAAAGTCTAATTCATTCAAGCTACCCGCCTTCCTTTCACTCCAGAAGCATCCTGAGTCACTGTCCTGCTGTCACACCACTCACTGGAACCAGCCACGGGCCACAGGAGAAGGTGGCCACAAATTCATTCTGTGCACTGGAAACTCCAACAGTTACGTGGCTCTTTCCCTGCCATCCCAATTTCTGCCTTTTTAACCAGGTCAGACAATTCAAATGCTCCTCAGACTCAGCTCCCAGGAGGGGAGGTGAGAGCCAAACTTCAGAGGATTGAGCAAGAAGGGAAGCTGACCTCAACAGCAGTCAGGAGCTACAGCAGGGAAATGCAGGACAGCAATCAAGGGCAAGACATCACAGACAGAAACAAAAGATTTAAAGATGAGAAAGCACAAGGACAATGTGCCTGCAGCAAGACATCCCTGAACTGATGAATATGTTCAACTCTTTGCTGAGCACTGCTGCATCCCCTTGTCCCACCTCACCTTTCTCTATTCCAGGCAGATATTATTAATCATGGGAATAGTGGGAAATCATTAGTTTTCACCCAAGAAAACAGATAAAGACATGAAGGCTGAAGGGCAGACTCTGAACAGGAAAAGAATCCTCTCAGGGGTCAGAAGATGAAGGATCAGAGAGTTGTTAGATGGATGGAAAGCTTTTACACATGGAAATTTGCTGTAGTGAAGACACGACAAACTCAGCAGACAGGAATGAGAAAGGCCCTTGGCATGTGACCACGTTTTGCATGATGTAATTTTTATTTATGAAGTTACTGAAAGAACCGTCTGTAAGTGCCTGGGCCAGCACCCACCCTGGGCAGCGAGCACCCATGGGTACCAAATCCTGCATCCCCACTGCCCTCTGCAGGTACCAGCTCTGCCTGTGGAGGTGAGCAAGGCCACAGGAATGCCCTCTGGGTGTTTCCCAGACTGCAGCTGACTGGGTGACGGCAGTAAGTAAACCCAAACCCCGCATTTTACAAACAAATGTAATCAAAACAAAGCAACACAGCTCTATAAGAAGCCCCGAATTTCAAAACATTCTGGACACCATAAATCTGTCTGGGCACTGCAACAGACAAGATGAGGATGTGGAAGCAAGAGATGTTTTATTTAGTCTGGGAAAACACAGTCAAGAGCACAGTGAGTCAGGTCTGGATGTGGGTGGGTTCCTGCAGATGCTGCCTGGCCCTGGGGGACAGAGCTGTCAGCAGACATCCACAGGCTGCTCTGGCTCTCTGGCAGGGAGGGTGTCAGCAGCCAGCCCTGCAGCCCAGCAGGCACCGGACCAAGGCACAGAGGAGGCAGCAGGTGAACTGCAGCTCTGAAACTCGCTGTCCTGCAGCGTTTGCTCTGTGTCCTGGAGCTGCCACGGCAGCTGTGCCCCCCCCGCCACAGCCTGAGCCTGCCCGGGGTCTCCCCCGCAACGCCCAGAATAAATCTCCGCTCGTCTTCACCAGTCCAGCTCTGCCTCTCAGTCCTTCCTTTCCCTTATCATCACTATTCTCTTCTTCTTCTTCTCTTGGGGGTCCCCGCAGGGTCCCCCTCCAGGGGCACACAGCTTCCAAGCTCCTCGTCTTCTTTACCCTTTCCTCAGCCAGAACGGCGCCGTTCTGTGCCCGAGGGCCCAGAACCCCGGGAGGATGAAGGGCTGAGTCGACCCTGGCGGGATTTTGGCTCGCGGCCCTCGGGCACCGGCCCGACACCTGGGGAGAGCAGCGACAGTGAGCGAGGGCAGCGCCTGCTCCGCGGCGAACACGGCGCAGCTCCGGGCACCGCCTGCTCCCGAGCCCTTCAGAGGAGCGCCCCCTGCCGCGGTGCCCGGTGCCGGCCCGGGGCAACCCCAGCGTCCCACAGCGGGTTCCCCCCACACCCCAGCCCCGCTCACCGCTCGCCGCCGCCATCGCTGCCCCGCCGCCGCGTCACGTGACCACCGGCACCCGCGAGAGGCG
>VZRJ01006852.1:155665-169718 GCA_013397565.1 Ptilonorhynchus violaceus
CGGTCCGGGGGCGTGCCGGGGCCGTGCCGGGCCGTGCGGCCGCGCTGACCGGGCTGTCGGTGTGTTACAGACCAAGTACACGCTGATCGACGAGCAGGACATCCCGCTGGTGGAGAGCTACTCCTTCGAGGTGAGCGACCTCCACTCGCGTTATTTTCCCTGTTTCTGTGACCCCTCTCCCCGCCCGGAGCTGCCCCGGCCCCGCCGCCGCCCCCCCGGGACCAGCGGTGCCGCCCGGGCTGAGCCGCGGGACCGATCCCTCGCTCCCGGGGGAGGTTCGGGGTTTTCCCTTCCGCGTGCCCTGCTTAAATCAAACCGCTCGTGGAAGTGCTGTGCTCACGGCTTCCCTGATTTTGGGGAAAAAAACCCCAGTTTTAAGTTACTGAAGTCCCAACGTGGAGGCTTCCAAGCAGGAGAAGTTTTGGGGTTTTTTTAAATCAAACTAGCATTGGTTTAAAACATTTATTTATTTATTTATTCATTTACTTATTATGTAGGGTTTTTGGTTATGTTAAATGTTAAATGTTAAAAATGTAGACTCGTCACTTAGTCTGAGATGAAGAAAACTTCTATTACTGTAACTGATTATGGGACCAAAAAAAAAAGGGTTTTCTCTTAACATCCAGAAGAGGGTAAGTGGGTTCTACCAAGGCTTTGAAAGTGAAAGAAAATTATTACAAAATCTAGTACAAATAAGGCTTTTTTGGAGGAGGGACAATCATTTGCTAAATTCCTGCAGTGCAGTGGATGCTTTGGAGCTGCTCTTAGGAATTTTAGGAGCTGTGACAGTGCTTCTGCCAGAACACTCCCTGTTTGCCCCATTCCTCCTCTCTGGCAGCCACTCTGGGTGTCCCTGTCACTGGTGGTGGTAACACACTGTGACTGTCCCAAATTTATCAAGTTCTTGCTGCACTTTGTGAGCTTTGGCACCAACACAGCATTGTGGAGTGCAGGAAGAAGGACAGGCCCCCTCTCTCAGTGTACCCCAATGAGGTGGGTGGTGGGGCACTGCTCAAAACAAAGCCCTGGTGGCTGCACAGGGACTATGCCATGGCAAATCCTGATGTGGATCCCAGCCCCACGGGCTCCCGGCTGGATTCCTGCTATTCTTTATCCAGGGAGGCTCCTCAGCCTCCTCCCTGCCCTCTCCCAGCCACAGCAGCCAGGCTGGCCAGGTCCTCTTGGGTGTTTGAAACAACTCAGACCCCACCGAGGTCATGTAAGCTCCGGGGACAAGTGTGAAATGCTGGGTCCACCCCCCATCCCAGCGGAGCAGGTGCTCTGCTGCTCCATGTGGGGGATCTCACCGCCTTTCCCTTCCCTCTAGGCTCGGATGGAGGTGGATGCTGATGGAAACGGTGCTAAAATCTTTGCTTACGCGTTCGACAAGAACCGCGGACGGGGCTCCGGCCGCCTCCTGCACGAGCTGCTCTGGTGGGTATTGAGGGGACAGATCCAAACCGAGGGTTCAGTTTGCTGCCCCCAGCTTGTGTGGGCTGATTTCTCTGTTGAAGCCCCCTCGGGAGGGCTGGAAAGCCAGCACAGGGTGCCCACAGAACTGTGGTTCTCACAGCACAGCCTGTGGAAGGTCACAGGCAGGGAGAGCAGGGAGAGGTGAGAGTGGTTCATGGACACACTCTTTACACCTGGGAAATCCTGCTCAAACTTCAGCCAGGGGAAAACAGAGGACCTGCTCCATTTCATAGGTGAAGACAGACTTCAGGGTTTGTTGTAGGGTTTTTTCATCCAGTGAGAATTGGCAGAGCACTGGAGAGAGAGAGAACTTCTGATAACTTAAAAGTTTGAGGTGCTTTACCTAACTTTCTGCAACACTGCCTGAAGTGATGCTGCTGATGGTTCATATCAGCTGCTAAGTCGTATTTTCCATACTCTACAAATCCTTGAAATCCTTCATAGGACTAACATTAAGTTTCAGGGGCCAATTTCCTTAGTCGTGAGAGCAGCTCACCCCTCTGAGCTGAGCTGGGTTTGTAGAAAAGGTGGGATCAGCTAAAGTGAACTGTTACTTTTAAAAGCCTCTTTTAAAAAAAATAGGCATATTTTCTATTCAGTTCCATATCCTTGGAAGTGCCCAGGATGTAGCTGTGCTTTCTTTATCATTCCAGGTTACCTTTTATCCCCCCAAACCAGCCTCTGCACAAGAGGAGGGAGACAGGAAGAATATCAGACTATTATTATTATTTCCAATCTGCTCATTAAATATGGATTTTAACCTGCACCTGTTAATGTTTAATCCTACTGCACATAGAATGTAGTTGAAATGATGAAGTTGGCTGCAGTATGAGGAGTAAATCGCTGACAGCCACTGCTAACTGTGAGCCTCACACAGTCACAGTTATTATCTGTAAGGAGCATTAAACAGCACCTTATTATTCAGGTCAGCTGATGAAGGCTGTGCAGATGAGGACAGCCCAGCTATTTGCTTATGACACAGCCCAGCCATTGCCTCTTCTGGTTTGTTTTACTCAAATTAGGAAGTAATTCGAACATATTCAGTTAGGAAATTCAAATTGTGTCACTCGAGCATGGACTGGGGTTAAAAATAAGAGATGGTGTGTAATGGGGATTTTGGAGAGTCACAGAAGGGGGGTGTCAGCTGCCAGGCAAGCAGAGCTGCAGTTCTGAAGTTGCAAAGTCAAATTTTTTGACTAGAAAATATAAAATATCTGGGCTGTTCTTGTGAATTCAGTTTGGTCCTTCTGAAGGTGTTTGTGTTGCTGATCTTTAATTGCAGCCCAAATGCTGCAGGTCACTGGATGAGTCTCTGATGGCTGCAGGGGCTGTGCAGCTTCTGCCCATCGTGAACAGCAGTTTTGGGGCTGCTCTGAGCACAGAGCAGGACTGAAGGGTACTGGCAGGTGCTTGCCTTGGTGAGGAGGAGCAATGTTGGAAGGTTTGGAGCCTGTGAGAGTCAGCAGGGCTGGGCAGAACCAGGCATTGCACTTCCCAATGCCAGCCTCACTCCTGGGGTGAATTTAGTTGTTCTCTGCACATGAACCCCCAAAAATCTGAAAACCCAACCCAACTGTGTGCCTCTGGTTTAAGATACAGTGAGTAGCATGTGTTAGATGCAAGTAAAACAGATTTTTGAAATTTTTTTCTTTTTTAGTTAGGTATCTTTGTTCATGTCATGAGGCCCTTGGGATAGAAAGCCTGTATCTACTGGAGCTGCAGCAGTGCCAGGGACTTTCTCCCAGAGCCCTCCTGCTGCCCTGTGCAGAGGGAACTGTGGGATCAAATGGGAACCAAGAGCTGAAAATTCCCCACATGAGCTGCAAAAATTCTTACAGGAAGGACTTCCTGATAGCTCTTCAGGCTCCCTTGTGCTTTCTGTGTTTTCCACATGGGGTGTTGGCTCCCCCAGAGCAAGGTTTGGATGTTCCTGCAGAAGTCTCATCCCCTCACCCTGCTCCCTGTGGAGCAATCCCAGCTCACTGTGTTCTGCTGGGTGTAGAGATGTTCCCTGGGGAACAGCAGCACCAGGAGATTAGTCATAAGTATCACCAACTGCATGTTCAAAAAGACATCTAAGACCTGATTTCTGGGGGTTTTTTTGGGGTTTTTTTTAGAGCACTTACCATCTTGCTGCCTATAGCAGGCTCAGTTCTGGTTCCTGGTGAGTGGAATTGCTGTGTCTGCACTTGTATTCTGGGTCTCAGTTCTGAGCTGCTGAAATACCAGAACAGAATCCAGATAACTCCCTGAAAAGTCTTGGTTGGAGTGGTTTGCCTGGCATCGGCAGGGAGCTGAGGAGTGCTGGGGGAGGCAGAAGCTCTGACTCTGCAGGAGTTTTGGCTGCATTCCTGGGGCTGTTTCTTTGCCCCTTCTGCAGAGGACAGGGCAGGTTCTTCCATGGCACAGTTTGGATGAAGTGGGATGGTCCTTGTTTCAAAGTGGGGCCTGGGGAGGGCAGTGGAGTGTGCTGCTGCATTCAGAGCTTCCCTCATGATGTGTGGGGAGAAGGGACCACCCTGAATTTGGCATTGCCAGTTCTGGAACCTCAGTGCAGTGGTGTGGTAACACTGACTGGTCACCAGCAAGGCCCAGCTTCCACCTTTGCTCTGGCCTTTGTCACTTGAGGTCACAGGAAAGCTGGCAGTGGTGTAGATGAATGTGGTTTCATACAAGGAGGGAAAGACTGGCTCAGTGTGGGAGGGGATTTGGTCAGAATTTGCTTTTTGGAGTGGTGGGTGCAGGTCTGGGCTGTGCAGGAGCAGTGGGAGGTATGTGCCACTCTGCTGTGACTTCTGGTGCCATGGATAATCTCTCATAATCCTCTCTCTTTTCCCAACTCCAACAGTTTCTAAATTCTCATTATATAATGGATTTGAAAAATATTTCTTAACTTAGTCTTGGACTCCCCTTCCCTTTCCCCCCTGCACAGCTTGTTCTTGCTCTGAACTTCTGTTTCCTCCTCCCAGATTCCTCATTCCTATCTATCCCATCTCTGCAGTTGGCACTTTGTCCTAGGCTCCTTCTGAGAGCCTTAACTCCTTCCCTGTCTCCAGATCTGAGTGTTGCTCACCTTCAGCAGTTCACCAGTTCCTGGTTCCCACCTGTAGCTCTCAGGATTCCTGATTCCCTTCACCAGACCCTCTGCTGGCCTTCAGAAACTGTAAAGTAGTTTTTCCTGTAATGGCTTCCCACTGCCAGAGGGCAGGGTTAGATGGGATATTGGGAAGAAATTCTTCCCTGTGAGGCTGGTAAGGCCCTGGCACAGGTTGCCCAGAGAAGCTGTGGCTGCCCCATCCCTGGAAGTGTCCAAGGCCAGGCTGGACAGGGCTTGGAGCACCCTGGGCTAGTGGAAAGTGTCCCTGCCCATGGCAGGGGGTGGAATGAGGTGAATTTTAAAGTCCTTTCCAAACCAAGCTGGGATTCTGGGATTCCTCTTTTAGGGCGCTTCAGCAGACTCCCTTCCATAGTTTGCTTTTATGTGTTTGGTTTTGGGATTTTTTTTCCCCCAAAAGAAGGATTTTCTTTGTTTTACCTTCAAAGGGAAGAGCTTCTCCCTGTTCCATGGAGGCCCAGCAGACTCCCTGGCAGGAGGCTCCAGGCTCTGTTCTCCTGCAGGAATTACCTTGTGGGAGCTGGAGCACTGTGTGTGTGGGTGCTGCTTGTAGCCCCTCCAAGGGAATTCTGCTCATTAAATTCTAGGAAGTTTGGGGGCATTTGTGAATTGCAAGAGTTTTTCTTACCCCCAAGGTATATAATTTACCCATATCTGGATGGATTTTGACCAAGAAAACAAAATCCTACTTTTTTTTTTTTGTCAGTCACATTGGAATGAGTTCCCTGTTCTGCTGGGTAACACTGAGCTTTGTAAAGGGAAAAAAAAGTGGCAATTTTTCAACTTGGACAAATATCTCTTCAAAATTGAATGAATTCTTTGAACTGAAATGTTCAGTAAAGGCTGAGCAGGACTCAGTGTCCAGTCTGGGTTTGGGTGAGGTGTGAGAAGCTGCTGGAAGGTCTCTTGGGAGGAGGTGCTGGGTTACCCTCAGTGAGTGCTGTCAGCTCTGCTTGGTCCTTGTTCTCCTGTGGTGGGAAGTTCCTCGTGGCATAGCAAACACAGGGAGACAGCCTTCTGTCCAAGCCTTGCATTTCAGCTGGGATGGGGATTCCTGCAAGGAATGATAGGAAACTTGTCCACACATGGGGGTGTTTGACAGTGAACTCAATACTTGATGGAACAGAGAAAGGAGAGGTGAAAAGAAAGGGGAATGGGAAATGGAAACTCCTAGAAGGCAGAAGGCAAGGCTCCCCCTGCAGCCATTCTGGCTTAGTCTTGCTTTGGGTTCTGGGCAAGTTTCAGGTGTCTCTTTGTCAATTGTGGAGTCATTTCAGACTTTCAGTGTGTTACATGCAATTAGAGTCTAAAAAGCATTTGCATATTTGGTGAAACCTCGGTCCTGTTGCTGTTCAGAGATGTTTCTTCATAAATAACAAGCTCTGTGACTCCACACCAGTGTCAAACTTGCACAAATGTGTCTGATAGCATTTCCTATTAAAATAATAAACCAGTATTGGCAACTTTCAAGTCTGCTCTGTGGAACATGGTAATTCCATAGATCTCTTGCAGTAAGTGGAGGAATAGTCTCTGGAACTAAGCAATATGCTTACAATTACACTATACCATGAGTGCCTTTGGATTCCACTAATTTATAATGGGAATAACCTGCTGGAACAGGCATTTTCTCCTGGGAGTTGCTCTGTCTGAAGTAGCCACTGGAGTTTGTTGACAGCCCAGTGACAGCAGGTCACAACTCACATTGCTTCTGGAATTGGTGTGATCCTTTGGTTTTTAGCAATTCTCATTCACCACTGACCTTCAGGTTGGTTTTGTCTCCTCCAGGGAGAGGCACCGGGGAGGGATTGCCCCTGGCTTTCAGGTGGCGCATCTGAACTCGGTGACCGTGGACAACCGCCTGGACAATCTGCGCCTCGTCCCGTGGGGGTGGAAGCCCAAGGCTGAGGAAATCTCCAGCAAACAAAGGTATGGCAGCACCTGGCAGGGGGGATGAAAAGCTCTGAAATTGTTGTCTCCTTCCTTTAGGGATTTTTGTGTTGGCAGAAGCTTTTTGATTTGAGCTTGGACTCCTTACACATCGCTCTGTCCTGGCTTCCTGCCTGGGGCACAGTCCGTGCTCGCCGTCCCTCTCACCCTCGGGCCTGTGCCGAGGTCCTGCTGTGCCAGGGGGAGCAGGAAGCCTCTGTTCCCTCCCAGCTGAGCAGTGGCTCAGGGAATCTGCACATCTCGCTGCCTCGTGCCTCTCAGGCACCAAAATTCCAACAGAACCTATGGAAACTGGGAGCTGCAAACTGCTTGTGATTGAAATTGTGAATTGGGGTTGGGCTCACCTGGGCTCAGCTTCCAGCACCTTTCACCAGCAGGTTGTGGGAGCTTCCCACGGGCTGGGTTTCACTGGTGTTACTCAGCACATCAAACCCTTCATGCCAGGATGGACCTGGATAATCAATGATGGGATGCAGTGGGAGACCCCCAGGATTCCCATCAAACTCTTCTCCAGAAACACTTGCAGCACCTTTGAGATTGGGATGTTAGGAGCTGATTAAACTGATTTTGAGAAGTTGTAGTGAATTGCAAATGCTCCAGATTATTCTGGGAGTTCAAGAACAAAAAACAGACTTCAAGCCAGAAATAAATTTTGACTTGGTGTAAATAATCTTGGACAGAAATAATTTTGCTCGATGTAAATGTTTCTCGATTGGTACTTTTAAACTTACGGTTTTTGCACTTAGAGTAGAATAACCCTAAAAATAGCCACTATATGAGCAATATGTGCAGTCTGAGGCTAAACACAATGTTCACCCTACTTACTTATTAATAAATTTTGAACCAGTTTCCATGTATGATTATTATGAATTGAGGCACCGAATTTGTCCTTGTTTTTTTTTTCCAGGGAACAAAGTTTGTACTGGCTGGCCATCCAACAGCTTCCTACAGACCCCATAGAAGAGCAGTTTCCTGTCCTGAATGTAACAAGATATTACAATGCTAATGGGGATGTTGTGGAGGAGGAAGAGAACTCCTGCACATATTATGAATGTCACTACCCCCCCTGCACAATGATTGAAAAACAGGTGTGTTCAGAGAGCTGGGAGTGAGCATGGAATGCCTTGGGCTAATGTGTGTGTCCAGGGCTTTATTTGTTCCTTAAAATGTAGAGCTTTACATGACCCATGCAGTTGCTAAAAGCAGTAATTCTCTTCAACTTGGGTTTTCTTTGGCCTGAACCTCCAGACCCTGTGACAATTTTCAGTTGGAGGGTTTGAATGGGAGCAGTGGATGTTACTGGGCTGCTGGGAGGAGGGTGATTTCTGCAGAGTGCACAAAAAGCCAGGTGGAAGCTTTCCTCCAGGGAGCAGAGCTGGGATGAGAGAGCAGCTGTGTGAGACAGCAGGAAGCATTGTAAGAGGTTTTGGACAGTAGTGGAATCAAAAAATAACCTGGTTAACATTTCCTGAGCAGAAGGTGAATTGGAGTGGCCTTCATTCAGGGGAGGGCTGGGAGGAAAGTGAGTTCTGCTGTAGGCAGATAAAGCAACATAAAGAGTGAGAGAATGAGCTGTCCAAGGGCTGTGCCTCTGTCACACAGGTGCCTTATCTATAAACAAGGGCTTTTCTTGTGATAGCAGATGCTGAGTAGGCTAAAACCATTGTGTTCCACTTTTTGCTTTGGGGAAGGGAACATTTGCAAAAATGATCTTAAATGCCCCGTACTTGAAAAGGAGGGAGCTTTGCCTTTTATTTGGGTGTGTGCCCAAAAGCTCCCTGGATAACAGTAACTTTGGCAATGCCTGAGCTTGTGCTGCCCTGCTGATCATTTCTGAATTTAAGGTGTTTGTGGTTGAAAACAGAACTTAAGTTGACAAAACAGCAACGTTGTGACAATAAATGAGAAGCGCTCCAATATTTTGTCTATTAAGGCCATTTTACAAGAGCAACTGTAAAACCACAGGAATCACTTCAAAACCTTCTGATTCTCTGACACTCGTGGTGAGATGCTCGTGTTTCATAAAATCACAGAATCCTAGAATGGTTTGGGCTGGAAGGGACCTTACAATTCATCTTGTTCCTTGGGCCGGGACACCTTCCACTGTCCCAGGTTGCTCCAAGCCCTGTCCAACCCGGCCTTGGACACTTCCAGGGACGGGGCAGCCACAGCTTCTCTGGGCAACCTTTGCCAGGGCCTCACCACCTTCACAGGGAAGAATTTCTTCCCAATATCCCATCTAACTCTGCCCTCCTTCAGCTTAAGGCCATTCATCCTTGTCCTGTCACCTGTTTGTGACAGGCGCGAAAGACCTGATCATGAGCCTCCTTGGCAGCGATGTTGGGTTCTCCTTGCAAATGCTCTTGGGGTTCTTGGAAATGCTGTTGGGTTCTCCTTGGGAATGCTGTCAGGGCACTGAGCAGCCTGTCTAATGCCGTGTTTTGTCCCCCCAGTTACGTGAATTCAACATCTGTGGCCGCTGCCAGGTGGCGCGGTACTGCGGGTCGCAGTGCCAGCAGAAGGACTGGCCTGCTCACAAGAAACACTGTCGGGAGAAGAAAAGGACCTTCCAGCAGGAGCTCGGACCAGAACGATGACCGGGTGGCAGAGGCCTCTCAGCAGCAGGATTCCTTCCCAAAGGCATTGGACTCTTGCTTTTGCACAGTTTGACAGACTGCTTATCGAAGCCAGAGGCACTGAAGAAAAACCCTGTGATGCTTGAGCAGAATGGCTGACTGGACTAAGCCAGCTCTGACTGGTGCTGTGGAAAGGGATTGGGTCTGCCCTTCCAGTATTATATTCTCAAGCAAAAAGACTACTGTGGAGGCTCCAGGCAGGAAGCTTCTCATTATTTATATGTTAATACGTTTGTAAACTCATGTACAGTTTTTGTTAGGAATTCTTGATAGCACTCATTAACTGTAATGTTCAGATGAGAACATGTTGTTGGCCTAAAAGTTTAAAAAAAAAAAAAAAAAAGAAAAAAAGTCATGTAGCAAAAGCTTTTCCTCCCATGTGGCAGAAGTGTCTGTGGCAGTGCCAAGGCCGGCGGGCAGGCTCCGGCATCAGCACTTACTCTGGAGAACTCTGCATGGAAGCTCTATTTAAAAAAAAAAATACAAACAAAAAAAAGAGCAAACAAAGTAAAGGTTGGAATGAATCCTTGTCTGCTCTCTGGCTTTCTCCCATTCCCTTCCAGCTGCCTTCAGAGCACAGTCACCCCTGGATGCTGGAAGTCCCTGCAGGGTAAGAGCTGTGCCCCAGGAGCTGGCGTGGGGCGTAGGGACCCTCTGGGATCTGTGTCCAGGCGCTGCAGCTGGGGCTGCCTCGGAGGGGCTGCTGGAGATGGGCCTGGGAGCAGCCAGGATTTTTAGGAAGCTGGATCAGCTTTCTGTTCCAAAGCCCTTGTACAGAAGGCAGTGGTAGGGGAGCTCAGGTGTGTGTGGATGTGGTTGCCCTCGTGGCTTCCCCATAGCATAGCAAACACTCCAGTCATGTGCAGAGATGTTTAAATATCTAATATTTGGTAACTTGAATTATTTATTCACTTTTTTAAGAGTTGTCATCAGTTCAAGAATCACTTTTTGATTTTTTTTTTAGGTAGTAATGAGTAAAAGTAGTATGGGAGGAGGATTTCCCTTGCAGAGCACATGCCTATTTTTCTTTTAATGAATAATCTGAAAGTTTTTTCTTTTTCATTTTTGCCTTAGAAATGTAAGGAACATCAACTGAGTTTCCTGAAGAGCTAAATGGGTAATTTAGTGCCAGGTGTTAGTCTTGCTTCACAGTAGAAGAATGTGAACTGCTGAATGCTTAATGCAGAGCCTTTCTTGGAGTGCTTAGTGAAAATTTTTTTGTAAAAGCCGTTTAGAATTTTGATTTTTCAATCAGGATTCACTTTGCCACTTCATGTTGCAATGTTGGTCTTGCTTGTATTCAATTTGTTAGAAAATTGAACTGCTGTGGACTTCCAATATTACATTCTGTTTCTAATATCTGCACAGGAAGTTCTGAATTATTAACATTTGGGTGGGTTTTCATCCTTTGGCTTTAAGCATCTTAGGAAATAACAAAGAACTTCTGAAACTTCCTGCTGGAAGTTCACTTGGAGGCACTTAGTCAAGTTGCCACTCTTAAATCATGGGTGTACTGTAATTTTTCTGTTCAGGCAGCCCTAAATGCCCTTCAGTATGAAGAAGCCAAGCAGGACTTAATCAAATTTTCCTGTAATGGGTAATTATTTTTTTGACGGAAACATTCAATTCTTTGCTTTAAAGGAACTGCACTGTTTTTGATGAATATAAAATGGGATATAAGGAATATTTTATTATTTGAGGTAATCCATTGAACAGGGCAGAGGTATTGACTTTTTTTCCCTTGCCTGTTTAAAAGGCTGCTACTTGTCCTGCCAGTTTTCCATTTTATTACCAGGAATCATGTTTAGGAAAATGAAGTGCAGTCTTAGAGCCCTGAAACACTTGAGCAGCACAAGGAGGGAGAATTCAGTGCTGATATTTGTGATGTTGCTGCAGTGAAGACAAGGACAGGCTGCAGACCAAAGCCTGGTGGGGCAATGGGGAAATTCCTCTTGAGCAGCAGCCAGAGGAAATGAGGGAAGGAGAACTCAGGGAAGGGTGGGACAAAGCCGGGATGGTGGGGGCTTGGGGAAATCCAGATCCCAGGGAATGTGGGAGGGAAGGGGCTGGGAGGAAGGGGTGCAGCAGGTGGAGAGGGGATGCCCACAGGGTTAAAGGAGCTGTGTTCCCCCCCAGTGGAAAGAAACTGCCCAGACATCCTTCAAAGCCTCAGGGAGACAACACAGGGTCTGACCTGGGTGTGTGACCTTTGACTCCAGACTGTCCTTGGGCCACAGGAGGGAAGTGGCTACAGAGATTCCGACTCTTGGAAAGGTCCTGAGGGCTGCAGTAAACACATCCCTGCCTGCACAGCAGTTCTAGATCGGTGTGGGAGGTTGTGTGATCAACGATTCTGGCAGATCTTTGTATGTACAGAGATCTTCCCTTTCTGTGAGGAGGGTCATAAAGGAACTTCAAGGTGGCAGCTCCACAAGCCCGTGTGGGTTTTCAGAGGATGGAGCTCTTGTAAAGGCTCTCCTTACCCATGCAGAACCCAGGCTGGCAGGGACAGCTCTATATGGACGAGTATTTAAAAGCCCAGAGTTGGAGTCACTTATCTGGGAGCAAACCTGGGCGGTTCTGATAAAGGAACCAACTTTCCAAGGACTTGCCCCTGATGGAGATGTTCTTCATCCAAGATGTTTCCTGCAGGGAAATCTGGTAAATCCAGCTCAGGTTGGGAGGCTGCAGCATTGCTGATGCTGGCTCTAACAGAGGGGTGCACACCCCCTGTAAACACACCATGAAATGTTGATACAGGTACCCTCCAGGTGCTCCCTTCTATCCAAGTAGGGAGATACTGCCAATCCCAAACATTCAGAAGACACAATTGGAAATCCTGGCTGCCTTAAGGAACACAAAATATGAAAAACAGTGTATTGCAGGGCTCAGTGTTTGCCTTTTGATACTTGAACCTTGAATACACCGTTGGGTTATAGTCTTAAGTTTTCCTTTGTGAGTTAATTTTAAATGAAACTGGTGGAGGTAAAAGGAGCAGCTGAAAGACTGAAATGGTTATGGGGAGCATGGAGATGGTGTAAGACACCACATGGGCCAGGAGCAAAGCTGCAGTACCCAGCAAAACAGCACTGAGGACAAAAGGAGGTTGGTGTGATAAACAGCAGCATATGGGATACTCGGAGTAAGAAGAAATCCTTTATAAACTGAACTTGTGTCCAAAGGTAAAAGTTGGAAAGAATAAGATTTGGCAGGTGAAATGTGGAAAAAGAGTAAGCAAAAAAAACCCGAAACAACAAACCCAAAACAAACCACCAAAATAATGCAAAGAAAAATGGAATATGAAGAACATTCAAATCATAAAACTTGCACGAGTAGTTTTGAAAAAATCAGGAGCAGGGGCTCTGCTGAAGTCAGCAGAGACTCATGCACAGTAAAGGGAAGGGCTGACCTGAAGACGAAAGTCTCAGCAGAAGAAAACCCAGTGAATTGTTTGCATATGTGTTCCCTGTGAAAGAGCTGGTGGAGTTCACACAGAAATGCTTCCATATGGAGAACTCCACCGAGAATCTGTTCACAACAGAAGTGCTTTTAGGAGAGATTAAAGTTCAGCTGAAATGAGCAGCAACAATTTGCCGGGACCAGACGGTGCCACCTACAGCTCTGAGGGAGCTCAGGGATGAATAAACCGAGCTCCCAGCTGGGATGGTGACCTCTCCCTCGGCACAATGTCACAGCAAATGTCACAGCAGCTTCTGGAAGGAATTTCAAACTACAGCCACCTGCATTTAGATTCAGAGATGCTGTGATGCAGCAGCAAGGGTGAATACTGGGAAGGAGTGGTTTTCATAAAGGGAAATCGTGCTTCAAAACTACAGGAATTGTTTCAATTCCAGGCATCAACAAGCAGGGAAGAGGGGATTTGGTTGGTACAGTCTGCTTGGACTCCCAAAACGCACTTAATCATGACTTTGCTCAAGGCACTTAAGGAAGAAAAACCACGCTGGTGAAAAAGGGGGAATGCTGTCACATGGACAAACAATTGTTTAAAGGAAAGCAAAGAAAGAGTTGAAAAGAGGGGTTTTTGGTGGAGGGAAGTAAACAGTTGGATGCCCAATATATAAAAAATTAATTTGGGAAAAAAGGTAATGAATCAGGAAGCTGACAACATCCACGGACGAGGTTATTCAGTGTAATAATATAATAAAGGCTGGGTCAATTGCAGAAGGATGTTATGAGAGAGTGGGAGATGAAATCCAGTGCCAATAAATGTAGTGTTGGTTACGAGAAAACACCGAGCGGTGAGGCCTCGGCTGTTTTCACTCAGCAATGAGACCTTGGGCTTGTGAAACGCAGCCCTGCGGGATTTCCGCGAGGGGAACAGCAGCAATCCAGGCTCCAGGGGAGGACGGCAGAGCGGGGAGCAGCACCGCGCTGGGAACGGCTGCGGGATGATTCCCGAGTGCGCAGGACTCGCCTCCGACGGGGAAAGGACTGAGGGGAAAAGGGAAAAGCTCAGGGCAGGGAGCAGGATCCCTCCGCGGTCCGGAACGGCTTCTGCCAAGGCACAGCTGTGTCAGCCCCTGCCTCCTCGGGAAGTGCCGGCATGGGGAAGGTCTCCAAGCCAGGCACACGGAGGATGCCGAGGGAAGGCTGATCCCGGCGTTCCCTCGTGAGCAGCTGCCGGGTTCAGGGCACGGGTCCCTCGGCGGGCGGGCGCTGGAGCCGCAGCCCCTTCCCTCGGGAAGGTGGCGCCGGGAGGGAGCTTGGACAAGCGAGCGGAAAACCGCCCGGAGGGAGCCCGGCACGCACAGCCCCGGCCGGGGGAAGGGGCGGCTCCGCGGGGGCAGCTCCGCCCCGGGCCCGCCCTGACCGGGAAGCAGACGGGCGGCGGCCCCGCCTCCCCGGAGCCTCCCGGGAGCCG
>VZRJ01006852.1:169813-180032 GCA_013397565.1 Ptilonorhynchus violaceus
CATATTCCCGACGGCTCCGCTGCAGGGCGAACCCCCATTCCCGCTCGCCCGGCCCCACTCCGGAGCGAGCCCCAATCCCCATCCCCGCCCGGCACCTCTCTGGGGCGAGGCCCCCATGCCCGCCCTCGGTCCTGCCGCTCCCTGAGGCGGGGCCGTGCCTTGTCCCGGCGCGGGTGGCTCGAGGTGGGGCTGAGCGGCCCCGCCGGGGAGCGTGGCTGGCCCCGAGGGCTCTGCGGTGCCTTTCATCCCTTACGGCTGGGACAAGTGGGAGCCTTGGCCCTGCTCCTGCACCCCGCTCCCAGCAGGATCTCGGGTGTGGAGGCAGAAGCGCGGCTGAGCCTGCCCTTTTCTTTGCCGTGTTGGACACAGGGCGATTCCCGAGGGAGCAATGGGGCCTGCGACCGGACGGGTCGGCTCTACCTGTACCACTACAACGAGGAGCAGCCCTACATCCCGCTGACCGAAATCCAGCGCATCGACACAGCCGCCATCCTGGACATCAAATGGTAACGCTGGCATGGCCAGGCTTGGTCTGGGGATCTTTCTTGCCATGGCAGCAACAGTTACCAGCAGCAGTAGTTAACTAACCAGGCTGTTCCTGACTTCTTGGAGGGAAATATTCTCTGGTTTGTTCCAATGAGCAAAGACTGCCTCATTTCTGTGTTACACTTTCTGCTCGTTTGTGAGCAGCTGGTCATGATTTTGTACCTCATTTATTTATATAATAACATATAGTAGATCTCCCCTATATAGAATCCCCTCCTTGCAGGTGTGTGGAAACTTGAAGAGCCTTGGATTTACTTAACATGAGATTTTTTTGATCACATACTTTCTTCTTGTGCATCTCGGAATAAAAGTTATGACTTTGCTCTCTGCCTAAAACACAAGAAAGATGGGCACTGGAGACTTGTTTAACTTGATCTTTTAGGTGCCACATTCCTGTTGCAGAACATCCCATGGTTGGCATCGCAAACTCCACGGGCGCTGTGGAATTTTGCCACCTGACTGGAAGTGAGGTGGGTGGATGCAACGCCTGCTGCTGCTGAAGTTTTAACCCCTGTTTGATAATGGTTCTACATCTCTTAGCAGTGTGCATAGGCTTGCAGGAAAGCTGGGTGGTTTCCATGGCTTCCTGAGCATGGTTAGCTTTTTAAATGCTTCTTTTGTCTTCTGATAATGTTTGTCATAAATTCTGTGAACTTGTTTGTGGTACCAGAGAGTCAGGCTGGGCTCTACCTGCTGCAGAGTGGGAGAGGAGAGGCAGGAGGGGGGCAGAAGCAAACCCTGAAAACAAGTGTGGACTAACTGCTTAACAGCAGAAGGTGCAAAGCTGTTAAAAGCAGGGAGGATTTTTGGAGTGGGGTTTCTTTTGGTGGTGAAAGAAGAGAGTGATCAGAGCCATTCTCCCAGAGCAAAGAAAGCAAAAGCCAGTCTGTAAGGGAATTCAGCAGTCAGGTCATCACTTCTGCACTTCATCACTCCCTGAGGAAGCATCGTTTAAGGGTGGTTTGGTGGGAGATGAGCAGCAGAGGCGTGGCAATCCTGTGTGTGCACATTTGTCCCTCAGCCAGCACCGCGTGATTGTACAGTCCTGTGGGACATTTAATTTCTTCAATGTGGGACCCTCATTTGCTCATCAGTCTCTGGAAAACCTGCTGTGGCAGCAAGCAATGAACCTGTTCTTATGTGCCTGCTGTCTTCCCAGTCTTAATCCATTCCTTTTGTTTCCAGTAGAAGAACAGCTGCATGTTGGAGCCACGCTTCAGGGTGGATCTCGGGGCGCAGCGACTGGCCTTGTCCTTGGACTGGTCCACTGGACGGGAGCAATGGTGAGGATGGGAGATGGAGGCTGGGGTTGGAGGCCTGGTGTGTGGGACAGCTCTCAGGAGAAGTTGAGGGCTTGGATGAATGAGCTTTTAGTGGTTTTGACTTTCTTGATCCCAGCTGTCTCCCTGGGCCTGCTCTAGTAGTTGCTGTTTCCAGAGCAAGGGTAACAGGAACACAAACACTGTGGCCACTGGAACAGGAGCAGAGGCTAAACCAACAACAAATAGGAGGTTGTGCTCTGGGGAATGGCAGCAGGGGAGCCAGGGATGTGTCTTCTGGTGCCTTTGCTAAAAGGAAAGACCAGAACAGGATGCAAATGGAGCTACTGGTTCCAACTCTGCTCTTAGAACAGCTGAAATTTTAGTGTGAAGTTCTCCTTAAGAACTGCTAATAATAGCACATGTAGGAAGTTTAATCATGGGTTAGTGAGAAACAGGAGAGAATTGTTTTGGAAGTGGCTCCTTCCTCTCTCAAACACTCATACATGGGATTTCAGAAACACCATCGCTGCATGAAATAACCTGAATTAGCTGTACCTTGCAAGAGGAGGGGTAAATGTGTTCTGTAAGTGCAAATAGAGTGGTTTGGTGTGAGGCTGGAAACCAAGGGGATCAGGCAGTTATTGCTTAATGCTGTAGGGCAGATTTGCTAATTAAAGCTGTTTCTGTGCATGCTGTTTAATGAGTAAGTAGAATTCCTGGTTAGACTTTCTTTTTACATTGCTTTTTCTTGTCTCTGTCCTTCACAATAAACGATCGTTGCCACGATGGAAAGTCCCTTTAAAACCTGTCATTGTTGTCACTTGAGAGGCCAATAACTTCTCCTAGAAGCCAAATGTACATTGTTCACATCTCTGTAGGAAAGAGGTGACCCTGTATCTCTTATGTGGGAATTTGGGAGATTCAGTAACCGGCATTTGATGTAGAAGTGGGAAGAAGCCCTAAGCCACCAAAGCAGTGCCTGCAGTTGCAGGTAACTAAACAGAAGAGACCTAGTTCATGTCGGGGAATGTCAGAAAATCTGTGCACTGGGAATTGTAAAACATTTGCCAGCACTCCAAGGTCATTGTGTCCAGAAACTGTAACTCTACTGTGGCACAGGAAGAGAGCAGGAAAGGTCGGGATCAGCCAGTGCTTCGAGTTTCAGTGATAGCAAGGAAATAAAACATTTCTTTGTACTCCAGAAGAGGGAAGAGGCTCTGAAAGGTCCTTTTCAGTCTGACTTGGAGGAAAAAAAAAATCCTTCTTCACATGGAATTTGTTTATTGATGTAATATGAAGCACGTGAGAAGTCAAGTTCTGCATCTGAGAAAAACAAGAGTCAGGGGTGGTTCTTTCCCTCACATGGGTGTGAGTGGTTGCTCCCTGTGAGATCAGGGAGTGGCGGTCAGTGGGGCAGGTGATTTTAAGATGGGATGGGCAGAAGCTGAAAAGAATTGTATGAATGTGTCATTCCTGTGCTGCCAGTTTCTGTCAGTGTTTAGCTGAATCAAACATATTGTATTGTTTCAGTAATTCCTGATGTTTTCTGTGTATCCTGCTGCAGTGGATGCCCTTTGAGAGTGATCAGCAGTGATTCAGAAGGGAAGCTGAATCTTTTCTCCATAGATGAATCTGCTCCTTCTGTGCATGTCCTGAACCAGTGGGAAGCTCATAAATTTGAGGCCTGGATTGCTGCTTTTAATTACTGGGACACTGATATCGTGTATTCAGGTCTGTATGGGCTGGGAATCTCCTTTGGGGAGGGGCACCTTGTTCAAGGATGTGTGTTCCTTGGGATTTTACTTTCCAGGGCTGGGTATGCTGCTTGCCTCACACCTCTTGAAAGAGCTGGAGCCTCTGCTTAGGGGTGAAAGGCTTCTTGATGGTGGGAGTTAATTAGGAGAAGCTGTACCCTGTAAACTGTACTTCGGGTGGCTGTTGGCAAAAGATTATATTCTTTTGCAGTGAGCAAAAGAGCCAGAGAGCTTTTCAAGTCCAGTCTTTTTGACTTTTAATTTTTTTTTCTTACCAAAGTGAGGGTGTTGTTAATGCATGGTTTTTCTGTGGTGATGGGTATAGTGAGCTTCACCATGATTTTTGGTGTGTCTGTTAAACTCTATGAGATCCCAGGGCTCAAAAGCATCAGCTCTGTATCACAAATATCCTGAGGTGGAAGGAACCCACAAGGATCATCCAGTCCAGCTCTTGGCCCTGCACAAACACCCCAACAATCCCACCCTGTGCATCCCTGGGAGCGTTGTCCAAACACTCCTGGAGCTCTGGCAGCCTTGGGGCCGGGACCATTCCCTGGGGAGCCTGTTCAGTGCCCACCACCCTCTGGGGGAAGAGCCTTGTTCTGATATCCAGCCTAAATCTCCCCTGACACAGCTCCAGCCATTCCTGGGTCCTGTCCCTGTCACAGAGGGCAGAGATCGGGGCTGCCCCTCGGGAGGAGCTGCAGACTCTGCACTGCTTTGCCCCGGTGCTCAGTGGCTGGTGCTGAGGGTCACAGTGTTTTGTCCCTGGGCAGGAGGGGATGACAGCCTGCTGAAGGGCTGGGACACCAGGTGCAGTCCGGAGGCTCCAGTCTTCACCAGCAGGAGGTAAGTGAGCCGTGTCCACGCCCAGACCCTCCAGCGGTGGGGTGTGAACACCCGGTGCTGCTGTGCCCCTTCCCAAGCCACTGAATTCCGAGATGGGCAGTGACAGTGGGTCCTGGTTCTGCCTCCCTTAGGAAATGGAGGTACTTATAAGTTTTTTTATCAGGACAACTTCAGATTGAACTTGCTGACTTCCACCTGTGAAGATGGGTGGTAGCTTCTTTTTGAAAGAAGGATCCTGATTTACACTTTTATTTTGGGAATTTTTGTGGTGTGTTAAATTTGGATATCTTCTTATGGAATGTTTTTTTAGAAAATATTTTTTTTTCCACTGTTATTTGAAGTGATCTCTTTCCTATTTATATAGTCTAAAATATGATTACAAACAATATACACAGCTCTCCTGTGAAATTCTGTATATAACCTTAAATTACCCTGAGGACTATCGCTATGGAAATACTACTTTTCGGAGTAAAGTCTCCTGGGAATGGAGTTGTTCTGCTGGAATTCTTAGAGCCTTGGAGCAGCAGTTTATGATGTAAATATTACTAGAAAATACTTGTGCTGAGAGATTGTGTGAGTAGAAGCTTTGCCCTGGGAAGGCTGTTGGACTGTGTAGGTGGAGCTCTGCTTGGGTGGTTCACTGGACTGAAATTTTGAGCTTACCTTTCCTGAGACACCTTGATGCAATCATGTGGACCCAAAATCCTCAAAATTCAAGGAAGAATCCCTTCTCAAATTATACATTGCTGTCTCTTCCCTCTGCTCTACGTTGCTCTCTTGCAGACATTCCATGGGTGTGTGCAGCATTCAGTGCAGTCCCCATCGGGAGAATCTCCTGGCCACGGGCAGGTAGGTCCTTTCCAGCTGCCCTTCCCCGGTGTGCCCAACCTCCTCTGTTACTTAAAAGTGCTGCTGCCTCTTCACAAATTCCATGTGGTGTAGGGCACGGGATCTTTTCCTAACTTTCTTCTGTGCCCTGACTCGGCTGTGCTGCTTTTTTCTGCTGTTTGTGGTGTCTCCAGCTACGATGAACACGTGCTGCTGTGGGACACCAGGAACATGAAGCAGCCCTTGGCTGACACCCACGTGGAAGGCGGGGTCTGGAGGCTGAAGTGGCACCCCACATGTGACTTCGTGCTCTTGGCAGCCTGCATGCAGAGCGGGTTCAAGATCCTCGACTGCCGCGGGAGCCTGGGTGAGTGGCCAGGGAACAGAGGTGCTCTGGGGCTGCTCTGCTGCCTCCAGGTTAATGGGGGAACTCCAGCTCTGACCTTGCTGGAAAGATGGAGATGGTGTGAATAGCTGTAGACTTTAGTTCCAATTTGAGGTAACTCTTCCAGCTTTTCCACATCTGTACATGCTGTTGGGCTGCTCGGTTTTGCTAAGGCCCTGTCACTATTCATGTGTAAATCTCTCATAACTTCTTTTCACATGAGGAAAGGCTGTGTGCTTGGTGTGAGGACACAGTCATTCCGGTTTGTGTTCATCAGAGAGGTTCTTCTGAATGCCAGGTGGTGCTTTCCTGCCAGCAGAAGTTACTGACCTGCTGGGGAAGTGCTTATTGCCTCAGGAAGGAAGTGCTTTGCAGCCTGGTTAATCCAGAATAACATGAATGAGCCCTTCATGGGAATCACAAGGTACTTCCATGATGGAAAAGCTGTTTGTGTTCACATTACAAATGCAGTCTGACAGAGGACAGTTGGCTTCCTGGGTTTCTCCAGGACTTGGGCAGATCCACAGCTTAGGAAATGAGGATAGTATTTCTCCTGTATAGGGAAGGAAGGAACTTGATGTCCGCTTACTGTAAGAGTCAAATGCTGAAAGCTCACAGGAAGAACATCTGTAATGTATTAATAACCAAGCCCTGGCAATGTCCCAGGTGTGTTCATGGCTTGGGAGAGGTCATGGTGTGATCAGTCTTGTCTGTCTTGAGCCTTTGTAGGTACTTTAAATAATGATGCTCTTAAACATTCTGCATGTTAAACCCTCTTCTCATTTGCTACTGACCCAGGGAGAATCAAAGGCATTGAGAGGTGGCTGAAAAATGATCAGTACCTCATTCCTCCTGGAATGCTTCACTGTGTGGTGAAGAAGGCAATAACCAGGGAACTCTTCCCGTGGGACACAGCCAGTGCTGGAATGGCTGCTGAGCACTCTGCCACAAACCACAACTTGATTTCTGCTCATTTCATTTTTTTTTTTTTAAAGCGGAAAACACAGAGGAATGTGTCATCCTGTCATCCTATGTCCTGCACAATTCCTTAGCCTATGGGGCTGACTGGTCAAGGCTGTGTCCGAGGGATTCCTTGCCTGCAACCCAGGACCCTGCTGCTGCGTGCCAGCATCCGGAGGAGCTTGTGGGAGCATCAGAAGAAGATGAGAGGCTGAATTTGCAGGTCCAGAACCTGAAGATAATTTATGAGTCTCCTACAGCTACTTTTGATGTCATCCTGGATGAGGAGAGCGAGGGCCCCGCCATGGCGCTCGGAGCAGGGGCGGGTCCAAAGCTGGCTGGGGATCCTGGACTGGTGAGGGGCTCTGGTTTAAAGGGAAGTTTAGATTTGGCTGGGGGCCCAGCCCGAGGGGCAGATCCCGCGTCTGCCAGCAGCTCTGACTCTGGAGCCAAGAGACCCAATGGAATGGGCCCGGACGGAAGTGGTGACTCAGCCAGATCTCCAGACAGCCCCAAAGAAATGAGCATTGTAGCCACTTGTTCTTTCTATGACAACATCCTCCATGTCTGGAAGTGGGAGATGAGTCTGGTGACCTCTCCACATGTGCCAAGTCCTAGATCTCCATCCAAAAGAACAGCTGAAAGTTTGCATTGACCAGTCCCAAGGGAGAGGGGCAGGAAAACTGAACTGATAGCGACAACTGAACTTACAACTGAACTTAACGCCCTGTCTAACTTCTGTTGGGCTTCCCAGTCTTACTGCTGAGCTTGGGAGTCCTTCAAGGCCAACACTGATGGAATTCCTGGTGTTTTATTTTCAGCACGGATGGAAGCCTTTGCTTAGAGGCCTGTGGTCAAGCCCAGACAAGTTTATCCCTTAATGCCCTAGTTCCACGTGGGACAGCCCTCCTCTCACAGGCTGCTGCTTTGTACCTCAGATTTGAATCCTTTCAAGGCTGGTTTGCATTTCACAATGGATCTGCTAAGCCCATTCTCCTCTTCCCTCACAAACCAGCCTTGGCTGTTTGTGTAGACCTAGTATGTGATCAGAAGGTTCCCTGAATGTCTTGGAAAAGCCCCCGAGCAGAGGTTTGGCTGTGTGATGTGTAACCCAGTGTGTCCTTGCAGAAAAGCTCAGGCTAGACAGCACTGTGCTTACAGTGAATTTTAATGGAGAGAAATTCTGGTTCAGAAGGAAGTGCAGACTGCCCGGTGTGATGGGAATTGCTGTGGGGAGCAGGGCCTTTCTTGTGAGGATCCTGGGGCATCTCCACCATTTTCCATCAGACTCATCAGCTGATTGCAGACTCCTTCATCATTCCCAGCTGAGCACACCCTGGTTTAGATAAATCCTGTAGTGACCCCACCATGTTTTAGTGCCATTCAGCCACCCCCCCACGGCCTCTCGGTATCCAGCTCATGTTTTCTGCTCTACCTAGAGCCACATTTAGGTCCAAAGTCAAAATCTTTCAGTCTTTAAAAGGTGAACAGCTTTAAGATCAAAACCTCCAAAAATTATAAGTGGTGTTTCCTGACATCTTTTTAAGTTCAAAACAAGTACAGAAACCAAAATCTTAACAGCATTGCCCTAACTACCTCCAGGAATGGCTGCAGGATTTCTCATGGTTGCTCCACTGGCTCTTTTTCCACTGTGAAGTATCAGCAAAACACCCTTTCTGAACATTTTCTCTATTCCTAGAAACAAAAACCAGCTTAAACTAGAGAAGTAACTTTTAGCTTGCATGGTATGTCTTTGAGGGTCCTAAAGCATGAGTTGTCTGGAGGGAAAGAAACACCAGCAACAGGTCTCTCTGTAACAGTGCTGCAACTAAACGAGATCCAGCAGATGAGAATTTTGCTGCTTTGAAACCCCCTTCTCAAGGGTGAATGTGTATTTTAGAAACCATTCTTGAGCACTGTTACATGAAGATTCATATTAGTAATGAAAACAAGAGCTTTTGTTAAAGAAAAAAACATGCTATTTTTGGATGTTTCTAAAATAAAACCAATATAAGTGATTTATCTTTTTTTGGTTGTTTTAAAAATCAAAGGACTTGGTAATTAGTCCTTGTGAGGACCTTCTGCCGTAGCCTAGGCTGGCTCAGGCTCCAAGGGAGTCAGAGCAGACAATCCAGTTTCCTGGGAAAACCGAGGGTGTGTCCCTGTATCTGCCGATGACTCTCTTTTAAAGGTTGTAATGGGTTTTTATTGCCCTGTGAGAGGGAGAGGAAACAGCCCCAGGGCGGTGAAGCTGGAGTGGTGTCACCGACTGGGACCAGACTGGGCCACAGGTTTAGGCTTTGGGCCAGTCCTCGCTTTGCTCAGAGAAATGAGACCAGGTATTATCTGCCTTCACAGCGGGTGTGAGGGAAGTGATGTGGTCAAGACTAAGCTGGAATTGGCATCAAAAGGCACATGATCTCCTGCTCTCCACTTCTGCATTCCCCCACCCTCTGTCCTGCTCCAGCCACCTGCAAAGTGTCCTGGCTGGACAGAAAGTCTCACAAGGGAAGGGCTGAAGGGCAACGTCTGCCAACAGCAGCAGCACCCACAGCTGAAAGCAGGAAACAGCCGCTTGTGTATAACTTGTTCTGATGAGCTTCACAGTAAACGCAGAGGTTAGAGTTAGAAAAGCTGTGCCCTCCCTCCACTGCAGCTGATCCCTGCTCACAATTCGTCCTTCTGTGATTTAGGGCTGCAGCACCTCCACCCCACCACAGCCCTGAAAATGTGGGGTTTTTAATCACCACCTTAAGGACTCATCTGTCAGCCCTCATTACAGACTGACTGCTCACAGACATACATAAACATGCTTCCTTTCTCCCAAAGTGAACGTTTTCCAGTCAATTCTTAAAGTTTAATTCTTAAACTTTGCAGCACTTTATTTAGAAGCCCCATGGACCCCTCGCCCTTACAACCCCCAGGGAGGGCTGCGCTCTCCAGGCACAACTGTCTCACAGAGAAATTACAAGTCACGGATGGGAAATCAGCCGCAGATTTCCCCTAGGATTTAAACCAGCATTGCAGAAGGACAGGGTGGAAGGATTTGCTTTAATGTTCAGTGACAGCGCCTGTCCCGTGCTGGCCGGCGGTGTCACAGTCGCGAGGCTCTCCCCGGGAGTGCCGCTGCTCGCTCCCTACCGCACGTAGTTCTTGGGGAAGAGCTGGAAGAGCTTGCCCTCCTGCGTGGGCTCGAAGCCGTACTTCTCCAGGTTGTTGGGGTCGAAGGTGCCGTCCTTCACGTCCTTCTCGATGCGCGGAGCCACTAGCTCGTCGAAGAGCTGCTTGGCCGTCATGGCCGGCTCGGAGCCCTCGGGGGCGCGGTACGACACGTAGGGCCGCAACTTGAAGCCCGTCAGGTCCGGGACGACGAACTCGGGCACCATCTCCTTGACGAGGAGGAACTTCTTGTTGCGGGTGAGCACGCCCAGCTTCTTGGCGCCGCGGCCCTTGTTGAAGCTCCGGGGGCCGCGCTTGCTGGTGAACGGCGACACGCGGTCGGCGCCGCGCACCAGCCCGCGGGCCAGCTGGGTCAGCAGCCCCATGTCGGGCACCGGGGGCTCAGCGGGGCCGGAGCCGGGCCCTGCGGGCACCGGGGGGTCAGCGAGACCGAGCCCGTCTCCGCGGGCACCGAC
>VZRJ01006852.1:180484-321908 GCA_013397565.1 Ptilonorhynchus violaceus
TGTTGCTTCACGCTCGTGTCCCGAGCTTTGGTTTGGCGGAAGGGGGCCGGGCAGAGCACCCAGGGCTGTCCGGGGGGTGGCCCGAGTCCGGCCGGAGGGTGACCAGGAGGGTGGCCCGGGTCTGGCCGGGGGGTGACCAGGAGGGTGGCCCGGGAGGATGACCCGGGTCTGGCCCGGGGGTGACCAGGAGGAGGACCCGGGCCGCCCTGAGCCGCAGCCCGGGCCGGTCCCGGAGCGGTCCCTGCGGGGGCGGTGTCGGTGCTGTCCCCTGGGCAGTGCCCGTCCCGCGGGGCCATCCCGGTGTTTCCTTCCCTCGGTTCGCGGGTAGCCAGGGATGGGTCTGGCTGTGCCGCTGGGCTGTGGCACCTTGTGGAGGCTCCCGAGGAGCTTCTGTGTAAATCCCCGTGTCTGGAGAAGTTTCTTTAGGACACGCAGCTCCGACGAAGTCCCATCCCCCAGCACTTTGTCGCTCAGCACAGAGGCAAAGAGATGATAAAGTTTAAAAATTGTTGTTCCCCTTGTGTTGTTCAAGAGTTTGGCTCAGAAGCTGCAGTCATCTCTTAACTCAGTCTTGTCTTTTTGTTTTTATCTTTGCTCGTGATGCATCACCAGACATGGATGAAGGGGACAACAGTACCAGCCTTGAGGTACAATATGCTTTGCTGGTTTTTTTGGACATATTTATTTCCCTGTGAGTGTTTCCAGAAGCTGAAAGCAGCTGTACCTAATTTGATAACTTTGGGACAATGCCTTTGGAAGCTTTTACTTTGAAAGGGTCTTTCCTGCCAGGAGTTTTATCCTTCCAAACTTTCCAGGATTGGTCCCATTTTATTGTGTAGTTTTTTTGTTGCTTTTTAAAAATTTATTATTATTTCCTGCAAGCTATTCACTGTCTGCTTTATATTCTAATCTGATTGAATAATTATATGATTTAAATACTTTCATTTTTAGCCTGAAGAAGGAAGAATTGCAGAATTCTGGCAGCCTGCTGTTCTTGCATTTGTTTTAATAATAAATGCAAAACTCATAGTCCAACAGGGCACGTGGTGCTTTAGATAGTCGTGAAAAACAAACCCCATGAGAGGAAATAGTTGTTCTCAGAACTGAAAAGCACACACAATGTACTTGTACACAGTTTAAAATGTTTTGTGAAAGTCCAGTTTCTGTAGTCAAAACACGGCATGTGGCCCTGGGTACCTCTGAGCTATGAGGAAGTCTCGTGTTTTGGGCTAATCCCAATTTTAAGGCCTTGCTTTCGGTGCTGATAAGCCTTTCCCACCTCTCCCTGGACAGGGAATGTCTCAGTGTTTCCCTTGGACTGCAGTGAGGAGCTGCTGGACTCTCGGCAGAGCTGAGTGTTGGGTGCCTGTACTCTGGATGGGTGTGAGCTGGAGTTGTGAGGCTGCAGATCTGTGTTGATTGCTGTGGAGTCTCCATTTCTTAAGGAAATTCCCAACATCAAGAAGCAGAGAAGTGCTCTTTATGCTAATCCATGCTCTGAGCAGGTCATTACTCCATTTTCAAATGCACTGAGGTTCTTTGCAGGGTTGTCCCACAGGTGTTTTGGGGCTGTGTGAAGTTCTTGGACTGGGGTGCAGTCAGAGAGGAGCTGCCCTGGTGACTTGGCTGTGACCTCATTCCTGCCCCGGGAGCTGTCACAGCAATCACTGACATGTCTCAGGTGTCTGCACAGCTCAGCCTGGGTGCTTTGCTTCCTCTGCTTCTCCACAAGGATTGTCTATGCTGGAAAAGGTCCCCCCTGAGTCTGAGCAGGGGAATATCATGTTTTCACTGCTGAACACTTTGTAAGAACCTCTCAGTGTTTCTTGGAGCTCTGAATTTCTTCTTTCTGTCATTTTTGCATTGAGGCCTGAAGGCTCAGTCTGGGCATGTTTGTGTTTTAATTCTTTTCCCGGTGGATTTGTTTCTCCTCCTGT
Source organism: Ptilonorhynchus violaceus (assembly GCA_013397565.1). Classification (NCBI taxonomy): domain Eukaryota; kingdom Metazoa; phylum Chordata; class Aves; order Passeriformes; family Ptilonorhynchidae; genus Ptilonorhynchus; species Ptilonorhynchus violaceus. The sequence goes on from VZRJ01006852.1 coordinate 182,422, forward strand.
AGCAGTGATGTGAGTGTCAGCTGGCAATTACTATTTTTGGTGTTATTTGAGATCATACAGGGCTGGGGAGCAGCAGAACTGTCCATGTCCCGGTTTCCCTGACACTGTCAAGGGGAAATAAGTGCCCACAACAGGAACTCTTGGGTCACCAGGTGTTTTACCTGTTGCTAACACATCTTCAGCTTTTTATTTTTTAAGTTCTTGTGACTTCCACTCCAGTCCTATGAGTAATAATCTGATAGCAATAGTGATAGTGAGTTTGACTCATGTTGGGAAGGTAAATTGTTAAAATGACCTGAGAAGCCAAAGTAAGCATAGGGATCCATGTGAGGTGACTGGTCTGGCAGGAGTTTAATTTGTGCTGTAAAACTGGAATGAATTTCATTAGAGACCAGTTGGGTGACTGTTGTACACTTCATTTTTCTCTTGGTGGCAAAGCTGAGTTCACATGTTCCAGATCTGCAGCCAAGGGCAGGAACTGGGACCTGAACTGTGTGTAATGCTTAATTCAAGTACTTGTGACGTTCAGGACTTACAGGGGGACGTATCTGTCCTTGTTTCCTACGTGTTCCTAAGAGTTGTTTTGTCTCTTTTCCCCCTTTCTCCCAAGTTTTGGGTGGGCATTTGTGAGACTATTTTAAGTGTCAGGTCTTATTCCTGAGTAACAATGATGGGCACAAGTCCCAGGACAGCACAGCTCAGGTCATCAGGTGCATCATTTGCTTTTTATGATCACTTCAATCTGCTGGTTTATGACTTGTTTTCTCACTCTCATAAAGTCCTTTACATTCCATTCTCGTCCTTGTTGCTCTGAATGACATAGAATGATTAAAAAAGTGGTCTCCTCACTGTTTCACCCTGGTTTAGGACTGTTTAGGAATGCACTGAACTGACACCAACACAAAACTCCCCTAGTGACCCTTCTCCACAGAATGTTTGTGTTTGCAAAGTGGGTTATAAGTCAAATATAAGCACAGACAAGTTGGTTTGGATGTGCCAGACCAGGCCCTGAGATGTTTTTATGGAGGCTTTCTGTGGAAAACTAATTTCACCTTCTTTTTGGTGCCAGGCTGTGTTACCAGGAGGTGGGACCCCCATTCTGCAGTTTGTGGAGGACAGGATCCAGACCACCATGGTAAAGTAGAGCTGTAATCAGCTGGCTGAAGGCTGGGGGTGCATCCAGAGTAGCTTTTCCTGAGCTGTAGGAGCTCTCCTAAGTCACTGTCACACTCTGAGGGTTTGTTTCTTTGCTGTCACTGTGCATGAGGCAGGAATTAATTCCTGTTGTGTAGAACCCCAGAGTGGTTTGGGTTGGAAGGACCTTAAAGCCCATCCAGTCCCACCCCCTGCCATGGGCAGGGACACCTTCCACTAGCCCAGGGTGCTTCAAGCCCTGTCCAACCTGGCCTTGGACACTTGCAGGGATGGGGCAGCCCCAGCTTCTCTGGGCAACCTGTGCCAGGGCCTCAGCACCCTCACAGGGAAGAATTCCTTCCCAATATCCCATGTAACTCTGCCCTCTGGCAGTGGGAAGCCATTCCCTGTATCCTGTCCCTCCATGCCCTCGTACATCTCCTGCACATAGAGTTGATGAGCTCACAGATCTTTGGGAAGAAAAACATGGAATATTTTGCATATGAGCTTATCACTGGTCACTGGTGCAGTTTAAACTTCTTGCATATGTGATGTTTGAATTAAGTATTTATGAACGTGCTTGACTTTTAGACATCTCACTGAGCTGAGTGTTCTTCAGCCCTCCAAAAAGTACATAGGACCTTCTGAAATTAGAAATTATTAACTTCTTTCTCCCTGAATTCCCCTCCCAGCTGACTGGAATTGCAATTGGAGCTGCAGTTGCACTGTTACTTATAGCAGTTGTTGTGTTTGTTGTGTACAGAAGACTGAGACAATCCAGTAAGTACTTGATAACAATGTAAGCTTTAAAACCAGTTTTTCCATCTATCTTGAGTATTTTTGTAGTAGTCTGTGGTAGTTGTTTGCTGTGAAGGTGTGGTTCTTGCAGGAAAACAGCTTCTAAGGATGCAGAACTTGTGCTGATTCACTTATCCAGGGCTGAGCCCAGAACTGTCACATGCAGGACCTGGAGGGTTTTATTTCTTTGGTGCATGAGCAGGATCAGCCTCAGGATCAGTTGTAAATGATACAAATGATTTCACCCCTACTGTGTTTTGACTGTTACAGCAATGAGAAATGATTGAACTGCAGGTTTCCTTTGGGAGATTAGAATTACCTCATCCTTCTGTCTGTTTAGGGAGCCCTTTATCTCCTCTGGGGCTGAGGTAGAACCTCAAGCCAGCCCTTCCTTGCTGTGGCTTGGCCAGAGCTGGGGAATGAGGGATCCCGTGGGGGTGTAAATCCCAAACGCTGCCCCCAGGAGCTGTTCTGGAGGCAGCAGAGTTGCCAAGCTGTGCTCAGGTGTTTTCCCAAGGAGGTTTCTGAGGTGATGCTTCTGTGTTCCAGAACAACTTCAGCCACAGGTGCCTCAGTACAGGTTTCGCAAGAGGGACAAGGTGATGTTCTATGGGAGGAAGATCATGAGGAAGGTGAGTGCACCTGGTAAAATCCAGTTTGGGAGGTGTAAATATTGCAATACTTTATTTGTTGAGCCTGGCCCAGGGCCTTCAATGTATAAAATTTCACTGGGATTTTGTGGATATTTCAGAACTCCTGGAATGCTGACTGAGTTGCTGATGGAACAGCAGTAGCTTCTCTTTCTGCCCAAACCTTTCCTCTTTAAAGAATATTTGCAGCCAATGAGGGTAGTGATAAATCAATGAATATGTAACTCCTGTATGGACTTGATGATAGTTTAAATATCCCAGAATCCCAGACTGGCTTGGGTTAGGAAGGACCTTAAAGCTCATCCCATTCCACCCCCTGCCATGGGCAGGGACACCTTCCACTATCCCAGGTTGCTCCAAGCCCCGTCCAACCTGGGCTTGGACAGTTCCAGGGATCCAGGGGCAGCCACAGCTTCTCTGGGCAACCTGTGCCAGGGCCTGCCCACCCTCACAGGGTCCTGGCTGTGCCCTGTCCTGCTGGGTCCAGGTGTGCACTCACTGCAAACCAACATCTGTAGGAAAATAAGGTACAGGGAAGTAACCATGGTTAGTCACCCTGTGTTGAGGAACACTTCCTCCTGTGAGCTGCCCCAGCCTCCCACACTTTGTTGAGGTGAATTCAAACACTTGGACTTCATTAGGTACTGGTGGGTTTAATATTCAGTGCTGGAGCTATTTCATTCTGGAGGAAGTGGTTACTCCCTGAACCTTGCATTGCAGGTCAGCCTTTACATAGAACTTGGCCAAAAAAGCCCTCAATGAGAGGAAATCGTGTGTCTGCAACTTCATAACTTTAATATTCTTCATAATTTTAATATTGTTTATCACAGCTGTTTATATGTAACTGGCAGAAATAAAGAATGCTTAGAATTCCACGTGGGAAATTATTTCAAGTAGTTTTTGGTTTGGAGTTTTAGACCTTATTTTTTGCTTTGCTTCCCAAATAAGCTGTAGAATATTACACCTAAATTTCTGTGGGTTGCATTTCAGGAGGTTTTGATAACATACCAAGATTTTACTTCCATTAAAAAAACCCCCTCCAAACTACTTAAAGATTTCTTTTGTGACAGAAACTTTTTGCAGAGATTCAACTCTTTGGGTAACCAATGGAGAACTGGGAATGTTTTGAAAGTAACTAATGAGGGGTTTTCCTGATGTAGCAGTTGTGGTGTTTCTCCAGTGGGTGGCACCTGGGAACTGGGAAAAGCAATGAAAAGCTTTAGTTTGTCACCATCACAGCCAGGTTTACAATCATGGAATATCCTCAGTGGGAAGGAACCCACAAGGATCAGAGTCCAGCTCCTGGCCCTGCACAGACCCCCCAACAATCCCAGCCTGTGCATCTCTGGGAGCGTTGTCCAAACACTCCTGGAGCTCTGGCAGCCTCGGGGCCGGGACCATTCCCTGGGGAGCCTGTTCAGTGCCCAGCACCCTCTGGGGACAGAAGAACCTTTCCCTGCTCTCCAGCCTGACCCTGCCCTGACACAGCTCCAGCCATTCCCTGGGTGCTGTCCCTGTCACAGAGAGCAGAGATCAGTGCGTTACTCCTCTTCCCAAAGTTGAGTGTTCTTGAGTGAAAAGCACAGCTAAGGGTTTTTCCCCTCTACCATCCATTACTCCTGTAGTAATTGCTTAGTTATCAAAATCAACTTAGTTATTAAAATCAAAATATATTCTACTTGCTTTAGAGAAGGGAAGTGATCCTGGAGTAGATGTTCCAATACTCCAAGGTCTTACCTGAGCTCTTCACTCTGCTCTGTTTTAATGGCTGGTAAACGTGTTGGAGCCTCTGCAGGCTTGAAATTAGTGTGTTGTTTGGGTTTTTTTTAGATTTTGTTTTGGGGTTTTGTAACTGTTTTTGTTTTCATTATCTCCTCCAAGGTTACAACTCTTCCAAACTCTCTGGTTGGGAACACCGTGCCTCGCCAAAGGATGCGGAAACGGGCAAAAGTTTTATCTTTGGCTAAAAGGTACTTGGGATTTTGGGAGGAGGAGAATTCATGTTGTGGAGGCTGGTTTGGGGTTTTTGTTTGTGGTGTGGAACCTCGCTAGCAGAGCCCTTTCCTGTAGCTGTTGGTGTTTCCTGTCCTGTGAGCTGTGGATGAGCTGGGAGGTTTGCTGAACTGGGATGGTTTTGGTGAAGAAAGGCAGGAGGGTGGAATGTTTTAGCTCATTGTTAATGTGTAACTTGGGATGGTGAAGGTTTAGTATTTACTGTTTACTTATTTAGTATTTACAATATATTTAGGACAAGTGAGAGAATGTCCTGAACTTCTGTTTTCCTTTGTAGGATCCTGCGTATTAAGAAGGAATGTCCAACTCTGCAGAGGAAAGAACCTCCACCCTCTTTGCTAGAGGCAGATCTGACTGAATTTGATGTCAAGAATTCCCATTTGCCATCAGAAGTCCTGTACATGCTTAAAAATGTCAGGTAATGTTAAATGGAAAGGGAAGTTTGGAGTTTGGTTTTGACAGATGTGCAAGTGATCCAAATATTTGACAGTTTATGTCAAATCTCAGATTTTATGATTGCATGGCCAGAATCCTGAGGGAGTTGACTGAAATTCATCTGAGCATGAGGACAGAATAAATGACTTTGAATTTTCTAGAAATATTAAGAAAATGGTTGAGTTTGGTTTAAAAATAACAGAAGAGAGGGAGGGGAAAAAAAGGATGTAGGTTAGTTACTTAAATTTGGGGATAGTGATAATGAAGGTGTTCTAACATGAACAGATTTAGTGCATTTTAAAACTTCTCTTTGGGCTGCATCAGACAATTTTTTTGGTACAGAAAAGTCTCATAATTGGTAAATGTTAATTGGATACCATATTGACAGCTCCCTGAGCTGCAGAATCTTTTACTTCTCTGCCTGGAAAGGTTGCAAATAAATCAAAGCCAGCTTAATCCCCACATCTTTTTGCAGACTAAGAAGGGATGGTCTTTGTGCCCCTTCAGCAAGGGCTTAAATTTGCTGACACAGCAAAGAGGATTAGATCTTCCAGTCTGTAATTTTGGTTGTGGATGTTCATTTTTTTCTCCCAGCTGTGATATAATTTAGTCCTGAAGGTCGTACATTCTCAAATAAAAATGCTATTTAAGTCATCTGAACTTGCTGCCGTGGAATTATGGTCTCCTATGACTAATTGATGTTGCAGTAGAATTTGATGGATTGATCCTGATAAATGGGAGCTGTTGGAGCTCTGTGCAGAGTGATCAGGTATAAGACCCACATTTCTGTCTGCCTGGCAGTGACTGACTGGAGTCCAGGTACAGGTTACCTGCAGGAGATGGAATATTCCAAACTTACAAGTACATGCAGATGGCAGGAGTTTTTCCCTCTGTTTTCAGTATTTCTCCTGTGTCCTGCTTCCATGGGCAGGGCAGCTGCACTGAAAGGGGAAGTTCCATGGGGTAACTTTGCTCATGCAGTGTGTGAGTCTGGTGGATTTTTATATTTCTTCCCTTTCAGAGGCCATGCTGGTGTTTGCTGGAGGAAGTTTGGCTGCACTTCCTTCTGAGCCTGCTGGCATTCCTTGGAGTGCTCCTCCAAAGGAGCCCCAGCATTTACAGCTCTGTGTTTCATGGTGCTCTTGCACCTCTATTTCGGGCAGCTCTTTGAGGCTCCTGCTCTGCAGCAGCTCCTCTGGGCTCCCTCTGCTCTTCATGCCTGGGGCTTTGCTAGTTTAGAAAGGATTTTCCAAGGACAGTGGCGATTTTAGGTTTTCCCTTTGCATTTTCTTTGCTGCAGGGTCCTTGGGCACTTTGAGAAGCCCCTGTTCCTGGAGCTGTGCAAGCACATGTTCTTCGTGCAGCTGCACGAGGGCGAGTACATCTTCCGTCCCGGGCAGCTGGACAACAGCATCTACGTGGTGCAGGATGGAAAGCTGGAAGTTTGCATCCAAGAAAATGTAAGAATCCACTGCTCTGCACTTCCTGGGATGAATCTGTTGGCACAGCATATAGGCTGGCATGAATCATTAAGCATTGATTAAACTTAGACATGTGAATCATGGTGGTTTAGGAGGGATTAATCGCAGCTCTTGGGGGCCGTGGTATTTGTCAAGATCAAGGTTTGCAGCTCTGGTCCCTCGTGTCTCAGTGAGAGAGCAGAACACAATGCTGAGGAGGCACCTGGAAATACCCTCACACATGAGTTGCATGGTTATTGAGGGAGCTCAGGGTGCAAGGTGGGCTTGGAAGCGTTCGCCTTTGGAATGGTCATTACAGAAAGCAGTTGGGCACAGAGAGCAGGAGAGACCAAGCTCAGCTCAGAATAGTCCAGCAGGAGTCAGTGGGTTTGCCTGGGAGGTGGAAGAGTCAGATTCACTTTTGGGTAGACGGGAAGAAAAAAAACCCAATGGTTTATTTTACATGTGAGTCTTAAAATGTTGAACACCAGCCCTTGTGATCTCTCCTGCCAAGTTAGATTTTTATCTTCTTCCTGACTGACCTTTGTGTTTAATTTTAGGATGTGAACAATTTTCCAAAGGCTGAAAATTTAGCGGGCTTGTGTTTGGAAATGATATCAAGTTTGCTGATTTCTGCATATTTTTACATTTTGCCGTTCCTTTTTTGTACAGTCTCTTGACATGTAACCCCTCAAGGAAGGGAGCTCATTCTGCCTCAGAGTGAAGGGAGCTTTGTTTTGTTGGTTACAAAGCAAAGACAAGCAGGGCACAACTTCCTTGACAAAACTGGCTTTTAGCTTCTTTTAATTTATCACTTTCTGAGAGCTGGTTTAAAACTCAGTGATTGGAATTAACACGTTTCCATCAGAGCAGAGAGAAAACAAGCATCCAGGCTTTCTGAAATGCTCCAAATTTGCCAGAATGCAGCTGTGAGCTTTCAGTAATCCACTGCCTGTGCTTGCAGGATGGAACAGAAGTGGTGGTCAAGGAGGTGCTGGCAGGAGACAGTGTCCACAGCCTTCTCAGCATCCTCGACGTCATCACGGTGAGTTCTGGGAGCTGCAGATTCCTGCTGGATCTCACAGAGCCTGGCAGGGAGCAGGCATTGAGCATTCCTAGGAAAGAATCAGAATGCAAAATGGTTTTTTGATTAATTCTTCTCCTCCTGCCAGGCCTTCACAGGTGTAAACTGAGCTCTGTGGTGGGGAGGTTGGTTGTGAAACGTGTGCTTGGCAGTGTCACACTGGCTGCTCCTGATTAGCAGGAGGATTTCAATGATCCCTTTGTGGCTGGAAAAGTGAGATATGGTTTGATTTGCTGAAGTCACAACTCAGGCAGGAGCAGGCTGGGGCCCAGCAGTCCAGCCCTTTACATGTTTGATTGGTTGCTTAATGAATTTGTTTTTATTTAGTCTAATGAAAATAAATGTGACAGTTGTTATTACTGTAATTATACTGTGAAACCCGTTGATGGATTTATTTTTTGTTGTAACATCAGTGGTGCTGGTGACCAGCTGAGGGCTGTGCTCTTTGGCAGGGCCCAGGATGAGCTGAATGCTGATTATATTTAGTGCACAAATTGGTGGATTTTGTTTCAGTTGGAATTACACTGATGGTTTTGCTGAAATCACCACAGCAATGCCTAAATGAAAGGTGTTGAATTCATCATATCTGATAATACTCGAGCACTGAAGGTTGCTTTCTTGATGGATTTTGGTAGGATGAGATTTGAGAGGATGAACATAATCTAATCAATAAGTTTGACCTTGTGTCATGTTTCTCTTGTGTGCTTGGCTGTCTCTGTTCATCAAAAGGTGGCATTGCTCTGTGTGGAAGTAGTTAAAGGATTCCCTAAAGTGTTCTTTGCTGCTTTCAAAAGCAAGTATACCCCTGTATATCCCCACTATCTATATATCTGTATTATCTATACATCTATGTTATCTATATCTATGGTTCCCATAAAACCTGTTGACAGTCATAGAATTTTTTAAGCTTGGTCACAGTTCCTTCTGTAGAAAGTGAATAATTTGTACTGTACAAGTCTAGTTCTTGCTGTCAAATTAATATGAATATCTTTGTAAATTCATATTAGTACCTTTGCCCTTGTTGCTTCCCCCATTAAATCTCCTTAATGACAATATTCTAAAGGGCAGGACCATCTTATAGGAACATGAATACCAGTCATGTTCTTGTTTGTTCAAAAGGAATGTAAGAAAAGAAATCCTTCTTGAGTAACAGTGTTTTGTGGCTTTGTTTTTTTAAAAAGTGGTTGCCATTTGTTGGTTTTTTTTTTGGTTTTTAATTCTCAGTCTATAATTTTTTCTCATTAGTTATACCACTGGTAAATACAAAAATGATGGAAAGTGTGTTGAACAGAGTTAGCAGCGTGCAGAAGAATATGTAATGAAAAAAACCTTGAAACATTTTTTGCTAAACTTGATCTCATTTATTTTTTACAACTCTTTTGTTCCTCGTTCCCCAGCTTTGTGAACTGCTTGTTTTATTTCTGTTTTTCCTCTTCCTTATGGTCTTTGGAGACTTTAGGTAGAGGAGTAGCATGAAAATAGGCAAGAAGAGAGGAAGTTGGATCAAAATAGAGGAGACCCCTCAGTGTCATTCCAAATCAGTGAGTGGGTCTTAGAACATCCTGCAGATACCATAACCTGAATTAAATTTCACTGTCCCACTGAACACATGGCTCTGCCATGAAGAAAGGGTATATTCAGAGAGGATTTCAGTTGTCTGAGCTGAATTTGTGGTTCTTTTGACTGATTTTGTAGCCTATGATGTCAGGCTAGTCCCTCACTTGAGAGTTGTGCAAGGAAGTTGAGGTTGCTGCAAGAAGTGGCGAGATCTTGTTGTTGGATTTAAAAGAAAGCTCACACCAGAGGTACTTTTCTAATTTAATCTTTCAGTTTTTAAACTGAAAGGTCCCTTTAGTTCTACTGAGTACAAAGGCAGCAGCTGGGACATGAGACTTCACTTATTCTGAGAACAGATCGATGCTGCTTTCTCCAGACTGAGAACAAACTGGAAGCTTTTGAATCCAAGGAGATGCAGGCCCTTTCCTGGTATTCTGGAACACTTCTGGGGTGCAGTTAATGACTCTGAGTAGACACTGCCTCAAATACTAAGGAAGCCTCTGAGCTGAGCCTTGTTGATGTCTGTGCTTTCAGCAGCTCTTGCTGGGAGCTCCTGTGTGCAGCCAGAGCTTTTCCCAGAACAGTCAATGTTCATCCAGAGTGAAATGGTCCAGCAGAGATGTGATGCTGCTTGCTGGAGCTTTAGGGTTGACTCTTCTCTTGTCCTCCATGTGGAGATGGTATTAGGAAAAGTGGAGCCGGGTGTCGTAGTTGGAATAAGAAAGTTGGAAAAAGAAAAGGCTGTGAGGAATATTGATCCACTGGCAGTGACTGAGGGGGCAAAAATGAAAGTCAGGATTAAAAGAAGCTGAAAAAACAGTTGGATAAAGGTGAGCCTGCAGGGCTGACAAGATAGATGAGGTCATAAAGCAGTGATTGATGGCTGCAGGAGCTTTGGGTGTCGGTGTAGAGCAGAGGATGGCGGGTAGGAGTGGAGGAAGACAAAATCCAGGCAATGGAAACAGGGAGAACGTGCCAGATTTTGGGGTACAAATTAGCACTGCAGGTGGAAGAATTAAAGCATCTGTGTCTCTTGTAGCAGATTTCTTAACCCAATCGTTGGATTTGCCCATTAGCTGTCACCTGGATTCAGCTGCTGCTTGGAGTGGTGGTGTCTCACAGTCTCTACAAGTAAATAGTTACCTGCCCTGGGAACAAAAAGTTCTCTGTTGGAAAAAAACCCCTGTTTCATAACTGATTATAACCTAACTGTTCTTGTCAGTATGTGATTGCAAAATAGTATAATTTAAACGTGGTATTCTCCCTGTGCTGCTGATGACATTATATCTGAGAGAAGTGACAATTATGGAACATTTCCTCCTCACGCTCCTCTGACAGCTCTTAGCATGTTCCAGCCCCATTAGCCATGGTGTTGGCCCTTTCAGAAGAGCTGCTCTCATGCAGGGATTTCAGAAAGGCAAAATTATATGCTGAAAACCTGGAGGAATGGGCTGTTCTTTGGAGAAAAAGGCTTCTGCATCATTATCTGTTATTATCCTAAAGCTGTTTTTCTGGGGTTTTCACCACTGGCCTCTCATGAGCACCTTTCAGAAAAACCCAAACACTCCACTGGGTAGACTGGAGACCAGAGTCCTGTGATACACAGGGCTTAGTTTGCTCTTTGGAATGACTCATTAAACTTGATGCTTATCCTTGTCCAGCAACTAAAGATTTAATAATTTCCCATGTTTTTTACTATATATTTGCTGTAGAGATTGGTAGGAAATACAGTTGATGGCAAAACCAGTGATGTATGTGCTTAAAAGCAGACTATCTGCATTTTCTTTTACATTTGAGTATAAGAGGTCCAAATTAATTCTACATCTACAGCCAGACTTTAAACTGGCCCATGAAAGAGGATTGTTGCATTTAGTTTTGGGTACAGCTGAAGCCCAGGAATGTTACTTGTTAATTTCTTTACTTAATTAAAAGGAATGTGGGAAAACTGAGGACACTGGCAGCTTTGCACTGTAGGTCAAAGAGATGTTTAAAATTTCAAATCCCTCAGGAAGTTGAAAATCAAGGCTATTAATATCATCTCCAGATTTTATAAAAAGGTCAGCTGAAGTTGGTGTAATTAAGAAATTGGTTCCAATTAATTAAATTTAATTTTAGAATCTGCTTCGTGGTGCCTTCCAGACCAGCAGGCAGAAAGAGCTGCAGCTTTACTTTGCAGAGTGATTAGAGTTGTACAGAAAGTCTCGTGTTTGGTTTTGCTGGGTTCTTTGGGCAGGAATTCCTTCAAAGTGCTTGTTTTGAGTTGTTTGACGTTCTTTGCAGATAGTTTGGTTTGTAAGCAGCATTTAACATCTCTGTGTCAGTGTTGGGAAAAATGTGCCTTCTGTTGCTCAGGAGGGGGAAAGCTGCTGGAGCTGTGAGGTGACTGTTAAAGTAGAAACTCCATTTCTTCCTTCACTCCTGCTCTGTGCTGCAAAAGGGCTCATTTTATCTTATAAATACTGGGTAAATCAATATTTAATGGGTCAGTAAATTAATGTATGAGTTATAGATGTTGTGTCCAGCATTTACTAAGGGGGTAGAAGGGGGTGTTGTCTGTCTGCAGTATTTTATCCAAGTGTTTGCCAGTAGATTTTTGTTAAAATCTATTCTCATTTAAGGGGGAAAATCCAAAAGCAGAGGCTTGCCTTCCAGGGTAAAAAAAAAAATCATCTCATTATTCTACCCACTTGCAGTTTTATTTTTCATTTGTTTGTTAGTTCTCCATCTGTTCTTTGAGCAGGATGGTCTAGACCCACTTTGTCTCAAGTAAAGAGAAGCCGTTTGGCTTTGTCACGTGGAATATTTCATATATATCTATGAATATATATATATCTCTTGAAACACAAGAAGTCTGCCTGTCTTTTGTCTTACTGCATTATATATGTGATTACTATACAATTTTGTATTTTTTACTGATTGTGTGAGTGTGGGGTTGTTTTTGCAGCCAAAAGCGTGGTTGTCAGTACAGATAATAAAATCAACAAACCCTCTTTTCTCTGCAGCCTTGAATAGCTGGGATTTGAAATGCTTCTGAGGGCTGGCTCTGTAATAAACCCGTGTCAGAGCTGAGAGCCTGTCAGTTCCCTTAACCTGATCCTCCTCCCTGGAGCTCTTATTCCTCTGCCTCTGTCTCTAATGCTCACCCTCATTACACCCACCGTGGGCATGGAGCACAAGTTCAAGGCTTTTTGTGGTCTCATGGTGTCTGTCAGACATAGACAATAGCAAAGCAGGAATTTGGGAAGAATTGGGCTGGATAATTGGTGGATTGACCTCGTGTGTCTGGAACTTTCTCTTAGGGTCACCCTGCTCCCTATAAAACCGTCTCGGCCCGAGCAGCCAGTCCATCCACAATACTGAGACTTCCAGCCAGTGCCTTCCAAGATGTGTTCCAGAAATACCCTGAAACTCTTGTGAGAGTGGTACAGGTAGGTAGAACTGAGGGGGAAGGGGGAATCACTCTCATTTCCAAGTTACAGGAAGATATTTGGAGGTTCAGCAAGCTCCTCATCCTTGAACTCAGAACTCAGGCTGCTCAATACAGCTTCTCAAGATTTGGACTAATTCTGCTATTCCCCTGGCTGTTGGAGCCCCAGACTTAATAATCCCAGCATTATCACATAGAGGGAGAAATAATTTTTATATATATATCTCCATTAATTGAGTTTCTGCCTGTGATAGCCCTGTTAATCAGCCAGACCTGCAGTGTGAGTTGGTTGGTCCTTGGGGAGTAGAAGGTGCTGGTGTGGGCTCTGCAGCTTGGGGTGCACCAGGAGGGCTCCAGAATGGCTGAGAGTCACGAACAGGCTGTCACATGTTCTGAAGCAGGACTGCTGCACTCTCAGGAGCTGTTTGGTGAGGGCTGATGCTTTGTAAAATTCACAAAATTCAGACTGAGGTGTGAATTTGCACTTCAGAAGCCTCTGTCAGCACCTGAGGAAAGAGCTGTGCTTTCTGTCAGTTCTGTGTTCACTTGCCCTTGCTTTGCAGGAGCTGAGACAGTTCTCAGGTGAGCACTGAAGTCAGGCTTGTACCTCCTGCAGGTGGGAGGTGGTGCAGGGATCAGGGATTTCCAGGAGTCCCAGAGGTGTAACAGCCAAAGGGTGCCCGATGAGTCCTTTTGTTTTACTATCACTTGTAAAGCTTTTTGTCCTTGCAGACTGTTCTGGTCTCTGGATGATTTATGAGCGACACACGAACCTCCTCAAACTGATGGTTGAGGAGAACAGATCATTAACACCAAATTAATTTGCTCTGTGAGAGCTGATAGAAAAGAGAGGATGGCTCAGGAGTGGGAATTAGCTGGCAGGGCAAAGGAAGGTGGCACTGATTCCACTGTTAGGTTTGAGTGCTTGTGCAGCAGTGACACAGGCTCTGTATGGGGAAAGCTGGAATAATTTGTTTAATGAAAGGGGAAAATTGGAAGCAAATTCTTTTATTTCAAGGCACTTTTATTATTGATGTTTACAGAAAACAAAAAGCATTTGGTGTTTGGGAGTAAGACTTTGGATTCTCGTGCCATCAAATGATTGTGAAGTCATTGGTAAATCATTTAAATCTGTCTCAATTTATCAGCTGCTAAAAAGGAATTTCAGCTTAGGGTACAGTCTGTATTTTATACATGCTTTCAGGTACTCTGGTGCATGATTGTATCTAAATGCCAGAACAAGTGTGGGAGAATGCTAAATCCATTGCTATTGCTTCTTTATTCCCTGTTTGTAGATCATCATGGTGAGGCTGCAGAGGGTGACATTCCTGGCCTTGCACAACTACCTGGGGCTGACCACGGAGCTCTTCAGCTGTGTAAGTCTGAGGCACAATCCCTCAGCTCTCCTGACTGGGCACAGAGAGGTTTTCCTTCTTCCAGAAGGTCATAAAGCAAATGCTACACATTAATTTCATAATGCCAGTGCTTGAGGAGTAAGGTACTTGTATAAGCAGCCCAATAAAACCCAGCCCACGCCGGTGCCTGGGGAATTGGTGGGGAGGCTCAGGCTTCTCAAGTGCATCATTCCAGAGAGATGTGTGTGCTCTGCTCTGTGCTTCAGCAGTCCTGACGTGTGCTGAGGATACCTGCTCACCTCTGCCTGTAACAGGGGGAAAGTGCTGCTCCCACAGTGGGAGAGGGTCAGGTCAGGAGTCCCCAGGCCCCGAGGGGATGCACCGAGTGCTGAGAGAACTGCAGATCCCAGGGCAGGTCACCCGTGGGGATCTGGGATTGCCTGGGGGTTTGTGCAGGCTCCAGGGTGTGGAACACGTGTGAGTGGGTGGTTTATGTTGGCTTCTCCCCCTGCTGCTCCCAGCAGAGCCAGGCCATCCCCCTCATGTCCGTGAGCAGCGTCACAGCCGGAGGCGGCGCTGGCAAAGCAGGGAAGAGACAAGTGACCAATGCTTCAGAGGAGGATCGTGGAGAGAAGTTTGAAAAGTCTGGGGAAGCACTGGAAACGGGTAATGCATCTGGGGACACGGAGGAACTGTCCTTTGTGGTCTTCTCTTAATTGTACTGTTTGTAGAAGCACAGACTGGTTTGGGCTGGGAGGGACTTTAAAGCCCATCCAGTCCCACCCCTGCCATGGGCAGGGACACCTTCCACTATCCCAGGTTGTTCCAAGACCCGTCCAGCCTGGCCTTGGACACTTCCAGGGATGGGGCAGCCAGGGCAACCAGGGCCTCACTGCCCTTAATAGTAAAGAATTTCCTCCCAAGATCCAATCTAACCCTGCCCTCCTTCAGCTTGAGGCCATTCCCGTGTCCTTTCACCACATTTCATCTACTGTTGATATCACTGCTATTGATCAGAGGATTTTTATCTTATTAGAGTAGTTAGGGATTGTCTTAGATCAGTATCAGGTTTGAAGCCATTGCATAGTCCTTAGCTTTAAAGTGGGGAAGTATTACTGTGTTGTTAATGATGATGAGGGAGAGGGGAAAAAAAAGTGACTCCTAATTTTGAATGCAGAGGAGGAGTTGGGGAAATTCAGCACTCCAGATACCAGCAGAAGAATTGCTGGATATGTGTCTTTTCAGACCAAAGTTTCAGTACTGAAGATAGACCCAGGAAAATAGATGGAGTTGAATTTTTCCCCTTCACATGGAAAAAAATTTTAAGTAAATCAAAACCAGGAAACACGTTTAAACAACGTTTAACGTTGGTGTTTCAAAACCTTTAAGGCAGCCTTTAATAGTGGGTAATTAAAGATTCTTGTTGTTAGTGAAGCTTACTTTATTAAGGGGTACTTTGTGTTTGCAACCTTTGCTTTTAAATTTCAGATATGCTGAGGATTTCTGGTGCAGAAAACTCTGAGCATGTTTTCAGAAGGAGCCTTTCATCACCTCCCTATGCAGGGTCTATGGAGTCTTCTAGTAAGTAGAGCTTGGCAAAACTGTGGGAAGTATGTAATTTATCTAATCATATGGGGGAAACCACATGATCTCTGGAGTGCTGGATTAGATAATTTTCCTGTTTATGGTGGATAATCATCTTGCAGTCCTGTTCATGGTAGATAATCGTCTTGCAGTGGTGCTGCTTCCTAACTCATTTGTCAGAAATTTATTTAGTAACAAATGGACTATTATCCAGGAGAGCATTCCCTTGCTGTCATTATTAGCAATGGGGAACATAATTTGGCTACCAAGACCTGCAAATGAACAGCTTTATTAATTGCTGTTACTGAAACAATATGAATTATGATGATAAGCCATCATCTTTCACATAAAAGATGACACATGTTTCTTACTTGGCTGATTGTCCCAAAAAGCACATTACATGGCTTTGCTGCTTTTAGGGGAATGTTCTTTAGAGTGGATAATAAAGGTGATTGATCACTGGATGCTCTGAGGAGACACTTATGAGGCTGAGCTGGTTTGATGCTGCAGTATCATTTTGGGGAGATTCAGTCACCTCCACTGTAGACATCTTCCTCTGGGCCTGGTGTTTAGGGCAGCTTTGTGTTCCAAGGTGGAAAAACTGGAGGTTTTGTGGGAATCCCAGAACACAGGCATCTGCCTCTGTTAGCTGAGTTCTAAATTAACCACCATGAGGGACTTGTAAGGTCGTGCTCAGGTACTGTTAATAGAGAAATGTTTAATCAGTGGAATAAAGGAGCCCTGGTTACTTTAGAAGATGCTTTTATTGCTCACCTTGGCTATTAAATGGCTTAGGAGGTAAGAATAGACTGTGAGGGGTTAAAGGGGATGGAGACAAGGAGAAAGGAGGAGACAGGCTCAGGGGCTCTCAGCACTGAGGGCTTTCCCCAGGGCAAGGTTTGTGTCATTTATTGCTGTCGTATTAAGTTTCTGGTGTGCAGAAAGGAGAGGAATGGGAAGTTCCTTCATTTTTAACACTGGTGGGCTGATTTGTCTCCTCCAGTTCCTGCTGCACAAGTGTAAAGGGTCCCACTTCAATTTTTCTCATCGTTTCCATGTTAGTGTCCAGAGGGATGGATGTGATAGAGAAGTAGGATTTTGGCTAGCAGTAGCTACATCATCTTTCTAAGCCAGGGAAACAAATGAAGGGAAAATATTGACTGACCCACAGAAGACTTGGCTTAATTTTCATGTGTGTGAGGTTGTTTTACACTAGGCCCTGTAAAATGTACCAGCAGACTCGATTCAGTGGTGAATTAAATAATCCCTGCCCTGAACACAGCCCTTTCCCAGTTCAGGGAGCTCTGCCTGTGCAGCCTGTGACACTTGTAAGGGACAGTCCTTGCATGTACTTAGGAGCTTTTATGTGGAAGGATCCCTGCAAACTTCTCGGTGGATGCATCCATTTGTCCTTCCTTTCTCCTTTTAAGTGTCATAAAAGTTATGTCAGGGTACACAGAGCTTAGCAGAGACAGAAAATTAATTTTTACCGCCAGAAGGAGCATATCTAATTGGGTAATTATGATTTGCCTCAGTTAACAGAGCTGATTTCTTCTCACTGCACTGAGGTTACTGTTTAGCTTGCACAGAAAGTGTCTTGATGTCTGTAACGGGAAGATCAAGATCTTGCTTCAGATTCTATTCCACTGCCTTACAGTGTGTTCAGACTCCATGGAATATTGATTATGTTTATTATTAATTCAGAGAGGAGAGAACTGCTTGTGTTAGTTATACAAGTGCTGTTATCTCAACATCTCCTTGATTTGCTTGTTGTTAGAATTAACAAAAACTGCTAAAAATTGCTTTGGGAGAAAACACTTTTGCCTCAGTTGTCCTGGGGCTGGGGTGTAATTTGTCTTTCTGTTTTTTGTGTAGTTATCCAACTTGAAACATAGCAGTTGTGTAGATGAGGGAATGGGATCCTGCCAGCTCAGGCTACTCTGCTTTTTTAAATGTACTAACTTTGTGTGGAGAAAGATGGAATTAATTTGTGTGAAGCATCTGGGCTGGGGGACAGAGAAATTAGGAAACACAAATAAACCAGCGGGGTCTTTGAATGTAACAACTTCACCCATTCATTGTTCCTGGAAGTAAGTCTTCCTAACTCTTTTTTTTTTTCCCCTAAGGTTAAATAGCAGTTGCCTTTTATGTTTTTTTTTTTTTTATTTTGAAGAGTCAGAGGAGCTGCCTTCCCCCAAAGCCCTGACGCGCGGCGCACGTGCGGCCGCGTGGGACCGCCCGGCGCCGGCAGCGCTTGGCAGGGAAGAGGCCCGGGAATGCCGCCAGGGACCGCGGCAGTTGCCATTGTTTTTGCAGTGCCTTCCATCCCGGCAGCGTGTGGGATACCGTGCGTTCATCACACGGGATCCCATCCCTCTCCTTCCCTCCGCCTCCTGCGCTTTTGACTCAGCGGCTCCCGTTAAAGCTCGTCCTGCCGGCTCCTCGCTGGCTCCCGTTGGAGCAGCAAGACGGTTCCGTTAATCACTGTGTGGGCACCACGGCTCAGGGGAAGGCTGCTGCTCTGAATAGAAGTCTAGTAGACAGAAGCTTTCATTCTTAGAATGCCTCCTCTTCTCCTCTCCCTGGGTTTTTAGGGTGCGGGGCTGGGTAGGGGATGCTTTCCGTGCCTACGGGGCCAAAACCAGAGTGTTTGGGCTTAACCTGAGGAATGTGTGCTTAGATTGACAATGCACTTGGGGTATTGGGGTCAGGAGTTTGGCTGAGGCTGGGATTTGTGGGGCAAGGAGATTGACAGGGAGTCAGACCAGCCCACGTGGAGCTGCTCTTTCTGCTATCCCAGTTGGTTGTTTATAGCTGATTTAGGGTCTTTAACGCTGCAGTATGTAGGAAATTCAGTTAATAGCATCAACAAAAGTCTTATTTTTTATTTTTATTTTTTATCATATGGCTTTTAAGTTCTGGTGATAAACTTGTTTGGTTTCTTGTTTGGAGGCTGATCATGACATTATGATGACCCCAGTGGCATATGTGGATTTGAAACGTGCAGAGATTTGTTCATATTTGTAGATCACAGAATCATGGAACTGTTAAGGAAAAGACCTTTAAGATCATCAAGTCCAACCATCAACTCAGCACCACCACCGTGTTCACCACTAACCCATGTCCCCATGTGCCACATCCACACGTTCTTTGAACACTTCCAGGGATGGTGACTCCACCCCTGCCCTGGGCAGCCTGTTCCAGTGTTTTACAACCCTTTCCATGAAAAGGTTTTTCCTAATATTTGATCTAAA
This sequence comes from Ptilonorhynchus violaceus, assembly GCA_013397565.1. Lineage (NCBI taxonomy): Eukaryota > Metazoa > Chordata > Aves > Passeriformes > Ptilonorhynchidae > Ptilonorhynchus > Ptilonorhynchus violaceus. The sequence continues at coordinate 201,173 of VZRJ01006852.1, forward strand.
CCTCCACTGGCAGAACTTGAGGCCATTTCCTCATGATGACGTGGAAAAGAGTACTCTGAGGTAGATCTAAATTTTTGGGACAGTGGCATTCTCCCCTTGTCCTAGCTGTGGGGGAGGTAGGAGTGAAGCTCCTTCAGAAATAAAATAATTGTATTTTTAAAATTAAATTTATAGACAACTCTTCATTGTAGGGTATTTTCACATGGCCATACATCACAAGGGTGTAAATATAGGACTGCTCCATGTTTCCAAAAGCCAGCTTCCCAAAGGTTGGGGCAGTCTTGGGCAAACTCAAGTCTGTGTCTCAAGAGAGGGACAGATGGGGAATGAATTCAGAATTAAAAATTTGAGGTTTCAGGTGACAAAATTCACCAGTCAAGAAAGACAATTGCCTTTCCTAGGGGCCCAGCCTATTCCTGGGCAGCAATTTGTATTTATAAAAGCAAAAGTATAAGAACAATGTAGTGACAGAAGTGAAAAGGCTTAAGGGAGAAAATGTGAACTTTTCTGAATTGTCTGTTTTGAAGATCTATTAGGCATAAAAATATGATAGAAATTATTATAGGTTTGTTTGTTAAAGGAATTTGCAATTTCTGTGTATAATTCTTAAACTCATCTGTAAATCTTCAGGCTGATATATACAGGGAATCCTGCTCAAGGTACTCAATTCCCAGCTATGTTTGCAGTATTGATTAGCTCAGAGAAGTTCCTGGAAGGTGAATGGAACAGCCAAGGACCTAATGGAATTAAGATCTATTAAAATTGGGAAGTAAGGACTACAAGTTGTAATGACTTTGAATTCATGAATTAAATAACTGGGAACTGTAAAGGAATTTCTTAGCTCACTCTCAGCATTGCAATTTGGACAAGTTGTAGAAAAGATTTGAAATTGTTTACCATTGGGGGAAAATGCTTTGTATGGAGAGACTTTCAGAAGTTGCTGATCATAATAATCTCCCTATGAAATTACAATTTATCGGGTACCAAAAATTTCTTGTTTGGTGGAGAAAATGTTAATAAGAATAATTTCCTGAAAACAATGAGGAAAATCTGGTGGATTTGCCTCCTCCTGAAAATCCTCAGATCTGAATGACTGTTTTGTCTGTCCCAAAATAATGCTTGTACAAGAGTGGATGTGGGAATTCTGGAATGTGAGATGGGAAGATTTAAAGTTCTAGGTCAAAAGGAGCTGGGAAATCAACGGGAGTATGAAGATACCACTTGCTAAAGTTGCTCCACTTTGTGTGTTCTCCACTCTTTTTGAGAAACTGCAATAAAGGAGGTGCTTAAACCCAGATTTTTGCATTGCTTGCAGGTAATTCCAGCAGTGGCAAGTCCGACATGGACATGGCCTACGAGAGGGCCAGGGTGCACCTTGTCCCCGAGGATGGTGCTGGCAGCCCCACGGTGGCCAAGGTGGGTCTGTCTCATCCTCTCACAGTCCAGCCTGTTCCTTGCCTTGTGCCTTCCTCACCTCATTATTCTTGGAGTAATTTAAATGTTTCTTCCTTCCTTCAAAATGCTGCCCTTGTAGCTCTGTATGAGTTGGGATATTTGGGTTTACAGAATCCCAGACTGGTTTGGGTTGGAAGGGATCCTTGAAGTCCATCCAGTCCAACCCCCCTGCCACGGGCAGGGACACCTTCCACTAGACCAGGGTGCTCAAAACCCCATCCAACCTGGGCTTGAAAGGTTTTTGTATTATTGTTTTTTAACTTACAGTTGTTTTGGTAGATTTTGGTGACTGTCAAGGCTTTTTAGTGCAGATCCTGAAACTTTGTGGAGTTTCCCTTGGTGAGCAATGGGAAACCACTGCAATCCACTGAAATCACCCATGAAATGGATGATTTGGAAAGGTGGATTTGTCAGACCATGCTTTATTTGTGAGAGGTACTTTACAGCAAGGAATTAAAGACTTGTATCAGCCTGTGAACTTCCTGTAGGTTTCCAGTCATTATTTATAAATCTGTTTTTATTTTTGTGGTCTGCTTTTTACAAATACTGACCTGGAAGTCGAGAGCACAAAAACACTCTTGAATTATAAATCTGCAACCCAAAATCTGGAATGAAACTGCTGCTTATTGTGACCTTCACAGACATTTTATCTTTTCCTCCATCTTTGTGTACAGTGCTGAGGAAGTTTTAGATCCATCAGGCTGGCAGCAGCCCAGCTTCTGAGAAGTGTCTTATTCTTCCCTTTCACAAGCTGTGATGAGTAACTTTGTTTGATTCGAGTGTCAGGCTGTGCAGAAAAATACAGGGATAATGAACTTAGCAAGCTGTTGCTTTTTTGGAAACCTAGATTTCTTTTTTGCAGACCACCAGTTGTGGTGGGTAGAGAATGCAGATGAGGCAAATTTTGCCCGGGTAGGCTCCAATTCTGATGTTTAAACTGATCCTTGTTGTGTTTGTCTCCTTTGCAGTCGATCTTGAAGAAGACTGTGACAGTGACAGAAACTCCTTCAGCAGTTTTCCACTACAGTGCTGTGCAGGATTCTTGTAACAGCAAACACATTGATGCCATCGTGGAAGCAGCAAAGAAAGACCTCTCAACCTTGATGAAACTTGATGTGAGTTATTGCAGGGGGAGCTGGCTTTGTTTTTGCTTTTCATCTCATTCTGCCAGGAACTAAAAAGTAGATTGTCTCCTCAGTATACTGGAGACAGGCTGGATGTTTTATTCAATAGCCTGTTGAAGCCATTAGAAGGGCTGAAATAAATTTGAATTATTCTGCCATTTCAGCAGCCCATGCTGGAGTGCAGTGCATGAATCTCTGTGTGCAGAGTTAGCCCTGCGAGCAGCACGTGTGCAATTCCTGCCGCCTGCTTCTGTGCTCTCACTGAGTGTGGGAAGTTATGGAAAGGTTCAGGTGATTGCTGAATGCATTAATCCTGGTGGCACTGCATCCCAGGGCGTCGTTTGGCTTTGGAATTGAGACAGTGACTCTGGGAGCATCTCCCAGCTGGGTCCTGTGCTGTGCCCGTGGCAGCTCAGGAGGGATCTCAGCCCCTTCGTGTTGTGAGAAGGACTGAAAATGATTGTTTCCATCATTCCAATCATTCCAGCTGCATTTCAGTAGGGAGGAGTGTCTGTTCATGCACATAATCAAACAATTTGGGAAAACTGTGTATCTGTCTCAGTCAGCCACAGATACCCTTGGTTTATTCCAGCCTGTACTGCAATAACCCCACTCTGCTGGTGCTGCCAGAGGCTGGGCACGGCTGCTGCACCTCCTCCTCTGCAGCCAGAGCTGTCAAAAAACGCTTGCTAGAACTCAAAAGGTTTCACTTTTGGATTTTAGCATTCCCTCCTGACTTCCAAATTATTCCCCTTGCAACTTCCAAATCCCTGTCAGGGTCTTTCAGCTCCCGGTTGTGAGGCTCCAGGGGCCTGTTCCATGTCATCACTGATCTGGGGTCTGTTGGTCTGCAGCCTTACCTGTCTCGTTATGGTAATTCTCAGGTTTTTCAGGCATTTATATCCTCATGAGAGGCTACAGACTATTTTAAAAGAAGTTCTTGTTGCAGAGGGAGTAAAGTAGGACTAAGTACCTTCATCTGTTCTGTTCAGCCTCCTGTTCTTGATAAAATTATCAGATCATGAACAAAAATTCCAAGATCACTGAAGCTCCTGATCACAGCACCTTTTTTTGAGTGTAGAACAAATTTCTCAGTAATTAACAAGTAGCAGTTTGGAGATAAAGTTAATTGCAACAGTATCCTTAAAATGCAGCACCTAATAGGCAGTGTTTGTAACACGAAGATATAAAGAATTGTGAAATAGGGTAGAATTTTCAAGCAGCTTCATTTTTCACAAGCAAATTAGAATCTGATGAGATGTAGCCAAATGCCAGAAATTGCATTGAAAGCTCAATTTTTTTTTCATGCAGGAATAGCAAAAGTTGATTCTTCTACAGGCAATGGAAGAAAAATCTTATTCTGTACGAATATTTATGTTCAATTCTGCTTACATAAAAGAGGAAAATGAAGTCTGTAGGCTCTTCTCTTAAAAAAGTGAGATCTTTTCTTTCTTAGCTGGATGGAAGCATTTTAAGTTGTCATTTTTCAGAGCAGCCAATCAGAGTGAATAAAATCAAGATTTTTGATGAAAGATGGTGATAGTTTAGGGTTTTTTTGGTTGTTTGGTTTTGGGGGTTTTTTTTTCATGTGACTCTGAGAGAGGGAAGGGTAAATGTCTCTAGGAGAGGAATTATTTCAAATAGCCTTTAGGTATCTGACTTAAGAATTAAAATTTTCTTTTTTTTCTTTTGTTTTAAGTAACTTGAATTCCTTGGATCTCTGTCATGAATGGTTTCCCATCTCATACAATTTCTGCCTATTTTCAGCTTTATCTGCAAAATCATGAGATTAAGCAGTGTTGCAGGGCATCTCTTCTGTGTGAGTTGTAAGGGAATTTCCTTTGACCAAAGAGTTATTTGTCCCAGTTAATTACTGCTTTTTAAAAATTGTTTATAATTGGTTTGTGTTTTCACTTCTGTACCATAAACCCCTGCTAATTTGTCATCCAAAAATAACCTCTGTTACTTCTTATTTGTGTTATTTAACCTAACTTGTTGGGTTTGCTGCTGCAATCATTTGTTACAGTCATGCAAAGATAGAAACTTGCTGGGAAATGGAGTTTGTTGTGGTAATGACGTTTTTTTTTCCTAAAAGCTCATGGCTGGAGGAGGCTGGAGGGGATCAGTGCAGGTTTTTAGCCTAAACCCTGTAACTATGCAATGCTAAATTTGGGGTTGCTGGTGTCTCCCATTGAAGAGAGAAGGTAGTAGACAGGATGGATTTTATTTGTCAGCTCTTTTATTGCTTAATGGGGCAGTAATAGCACAGCAAAGGAGGATATCAAGGTCTGCTTGGAGGTCACTCAGTCTCTTCTCACACCCGAGGCAGAATCAGATATTGCCAAGTCATTTCTGGCAGGTTTTTGGCTAAGCTGTTCTTAAAGATCTCCAATTATAAGGCCTTCACAGCTCTGAGTACAATCTATCCCAATACTTAAGTAGTCTTAGACATGAAGAAAATCTTTGCAGCAATTTTTCTTAGAGCTAATGCAGCCTGAAAATGCTTTTGATAAGTAGAGCTCATGGGGGAGCTTGTATTCCCCTACTGAGAGGTACTTTCAAAGTTACTGCTTTGTCTTTAAGAATAGATAATACTATACAACCATAAATGTCTAAATATAGAAAAAAAACATTATAGAAATTAGTTGAGTTGCTATTGCTGAACTGAAATATTTTGACAGGTGCCTGTCAGGTTCTCTGCATTGGATATGTTCCCATGAAACAGATTGGCTTTAATAAAACTATTTTTTGATGAAAATATGTTCTTTTTATCAGCAGTAGGTGTAAAGAATAATTGTGATTATTTCACTTGCACTATTTTTTTCAACCCAAAACGAGAAAATTCAAACCTGGCAGAACAATTACGCTGGTGGAGTGTTTACATGTCTGCTGGGTTGGTTTCCTGCTGGAATGAGGTTAATGACTGGGGTCACATTCTGCTCTGTTCTTGTGCTGAATTGGTTCTTCCTCTGAGTGCTTTTAGTGCTTCTGCCTCTGTGGAAGAGCCTGGGCACAGCCAAATATTCAGGGAAGCTGTGAGAGCAAGGACTGTGCTGTCTCTCTTCAGCATAAAATGTGAACCCATAACTGAGCCTTGTTTTCTGCCCCAACCCATTCAGGGGTGATGATAAAATGTTGAACTTGTGAAGATTTATGAGAAGGCTGGAGAGGGACTTTGGGCATGGAGTGACAGGACAAGGGGGAATGGCCTGAAGCTGAAGGAGGGCAGAGTTAGATTAGATATTAGGAAGAAATTCTCTATTTGAAGCATGGTGAGGCCCTGGCACAGGCTGCCCAGAGAAGCTGTGGCTGCCCCATCCCTGGAAGTGGCCAAGGCCGGGTTGGACAGGGCTTGGAGCAACCTGGGATAGTGGAAGGCGTCCCTGCCCATGGCAGGGGCTGGAATGAGTTGAGCTTTAAAATCCCTTCCAACCCAAACCAGTCTGGGATTCTGTGATTTGCTGGTTTGGGTGAAAATTTTGCCAAAGCAAAGGTGGCCTGAAGCATTAGGGTTTGATCCTGGCTGCATACAGGACCCCAAATTGTGTGGGTGGTTCTTTGAGATGGAAAGAAAAGCCTCTCCATGCCTGTTTGTGTGTGTTGTGCACTCAGGGTTATGGTGGTGAAAGGAATGTTTGGATGAAAGGAATGTTTGGACTCAGCCAGCTCAGGTCCTTGACATTGCAAAGGATTGGGATCCAAACTGAGGGTGACTTTTGGAAAGACCCTTTCCTCTCATGTGCTTTTCAGTTGGGAGGGAAATTCTGACTCGTCTGTGCCTGAGCACAAGAGTTCATGAGCTTGGGGAAGCTTTTGTTCTACACTGGGTATGAAAATCTGCTCTGCAAGTGCAACACAGCTGAGCTGTGTGCCCAGGGCTGGGCTGGGATAAAGCCAGTGTTGGAGAACCTTACTCCATGATGTAAAGAGTCTCCTCTAGTTTCACCTTCTTTTAAAAATAACTTCATTTTTCATGATTTTCATGTCAGCTGATACAGGTCTCTTTTCATTATAGACACTTTAAAGAGTGTGGGGGGAAAATTGACAAATAGAAAATCCTTAAGGATCCCAGTGTGATCAATTAAAATGGATCAAACCTTTTTTTCTCTTCTGGAAGAAATGTGTGTTGGGTAGAAAAATATAAAAATATGTGCCATATTTTAAAGAGATTCAAGTACTTGTAGCATAGTCTTAACTGTTACTCTTATTTGCTTTATTTGGGTGCTTCCTCTGGGAATCTGGGATCTTTTCCAGTGTACACACCAGTAAATTGTACTTCCCACCCCTCTTCTCCTCCAGAATCCGGCGCTGCTGAACGGCAAAGTGACCCTGCATCAGGTCACTGCTGGCACTGTGCTGTCCAGGCAGGGGGATCAGGTGAGTCTGGCTCAGTCTGTGCCCCCCTCCAGGAGGGATTTATACTCATTGATGGGAAAGAAAACATTCCCACCTGAGCCCTCCCAAGCTGTCTCTTCTCAAGGTGAAGCACCCCCAGCTCCCGGCCCTCGTGCACACAGGAACTGCTGCTGCAGCCACAGCCAGAGTGGGAATGTGGTACCTGTGTGATGTCAGCTCTGATGGACCTCGTGGGAAGGTGTGGATTATCCCACCTTCACCTTTCCTCAGGAGCTGTGGGGACTGGGGAGCCTTTCCTCACACCTTGCACTTTGGGCTTTTGGTGATGTCACTCAGTTGCAGTAAAGTATTTCCCCCACGTACAAAACCAATCAATCCAGCATTATTTGTTTATAGCAAAGTGTATTTAGGATATAACAAGATTCATCTATAATAATCCTGTGTGAATAGATGAGCCTATGAAAAGCAGATGAGGGGCAGCTCCAGCTCCAATGCTGGGTTCCTCTCTGCTGACCCCTGTGCCCCTCATCCTGCTGCTGTGATTCCCCATTATCTCCTCCACTCCCAATTCTGTTATTATCCCTTGATATCTCAAAGATGCAGCCTTCATTTTTCATAACCACCCAAAGAGAAACACATTTTTCAATATTGTGCCTGCTTGGGTTTAAATATTCATAACCTGCTTTTAATAATTCACTATTGTGTCTTATTTTACCACCTAATTGTTCAAAAACTATAGGGAGCTCTCTGGGAAACAGATCGGTCGTGATAGCGCTGTCACTGGGATAATTGCTTTGAAAATCTTGGGGGATTTTATGGAGCCCTTTTTTTTTTTTCCCCCAAATTTGCTCCAGGATGTCAATGTTTGCTTTGTGGTCTCGGGGATGCTCCACGTGTACCAGAGGAAGATTGACTCTGAGGAGGACACCTGCCTCTTCATCACCCACCCCGGGGAGCTCGTGGGCCAGCTCGCCGTGCTCACCGGGGAGCCGCTCATCTTCACCATCAAGGCCAACAGGGACTGCAGCTTCCTCTCCATCTCCAAGTCCCATTTCTATGAGTGAGTTCTACCGTTAAAACATACATTGATTTATTGTTTTTAAAGTATTTTTTAAAAATTTTGAACAAAGGAGCAGGGCAGTGACCATCCCCCTGTGCTGGGCGCTGGTGGGGCCACATGTTGAATCCTGGGTTTGATTTTGGGCCCCTCACTGCAAGAAAGACATGGAGGGGTTGGAGCATGTCCAGAGAAGAGAATGGGGCTGGAGGAGGGACTGGAGCACCAGGAGCAGCTGAGGGAGCTGGGGGGGCTAAGGAGGCTCAGGGGGACCTTCTGGCTCTCCACAACTCCCTGGCAGGAGGGGGCAGCCAGTGGGAAGCTGGGCTCTGCTCCCAGGAAACAAGGGACAGGATGAGAGGAAACGGCTTTAAGTTGTGCCAGGGGAAGTACAAGTTGGATTTTAGGGAAAATTTCTTCACTGAAAGGGTGGTCAAACATCTGAACAGGCTGCTCAGGGCAGTGGTGGAGTCACCATCCCTGGAGGTGTTAAAAAAATGTGTAGATGTGTCACTTAGTGATAGGGTTTAGTGGGCCTGGGGATATCATCAAGTGCAAAGGTTGGACTTGATGATCTTGGAGGTCTTTTCCAGCTGTAATGACTCCATGATTTTAAATCCAAGTGTTGGGTGTTTGTGCTGCTGCAGTGCATCCCATGTAGCTTATGGGGTGGGAGTAGGTGCCCAGATGAGCTGTGGCTCATCTGTCAGGTGGCTTTATCTCCTGCAAGAAGCAATTCAGGGAACATGGGATTTTTAAGTGGTGACATCTTTGTTCATGGTCTATAGAGCACTTAACCCCATGGGGTGGGAATTATGGCCCAAGATTCATATACTTCACATACTTCAATAATCCAGATAAGAAAGTCTGCCCAGAGCCTGTGCTTTGCTGGGTTAAGTGCTGCTTTGCCAGGCCCTTTCTCTTGGATTCATTATTCCTTTTTGCTGGAAAACCTCTGTGGTTCTATTCCCCAGCAGAGCCCAGGGAGTTGGGTGTCATGGATGATTGGTCTGGGTGTAACTGTGGGTTTTCAATGCTCACTTAGAGAACAGGTTAAAGAATAATGCCCCTGTGCAAGACAGGTTCCTTCCCAGACCTTGGAAGTAGCACATGACTTGGGACTTAATGCTTAAAGGGGGATATAGGTAATTAAATATTCAATATAATGACTGTGCTTAGCCTGGTTGCCAATAATAATGATTAATGCCCTTGATTTATTCTGTGATCCTGTTGTTTAGAGTTGCAATTAGTTCACACACATAATTTGTGTCTAATGCACAATTTCCTTTTATGAACTCCTTTTCCAGCTTCTGGAATGTGCCATGAGTCCTGAATTACATGGAGAACTTCTGGGGTGGTTGTGTTTTCTAGGCCACTGTTGTACATCTCTGCACACTTCCTGCTTTCCAAACGATTGTATTTGTTTGTATTCCTAATCAACTCCACCACGGAATCTTATTCTGGGATTTTGGTTTTCCCACCTCAGGCAGGAGGCTGTGGAACTGAACGTGCTGTGCTCAGCAGGTGCTGGTTGATGAGCTGTGTTTTTCCCAGGCTCTGAGGTGGTTGTCAACTCTTTGGCCTCATTTCTGAGAGATGCTTCCCACTTGTGCCATTCCATGTGGTACCGGGCTAATTCTTCTAAACGCCTGCTTTTTCTGTCTGTCTTTTCCTCCTGTTGTTTTCCTACTTATTTCTGACTTTAAATTTCATTATTTGGTCTCAGCCAACCAGCCAGATTCCACCTTTTCACTTTTTAAAATTTATTTTTTAAATTAAAGAAAAAAAAAATTTTTGTTGTTTTGATATTCAGGGCTGGATTCTTTCCCTTGTTTGCTGCAGCTCATTTTCCTGAGTTTTCTCTTCTCTCTCAAGAACTGAGTTACCTCTTGTTTATTCCAGCTTACCTTTCTGCTTCCATTAACCCCTTACCAGTCAGGGATCAAGAGTAAAGCAGGATATCACCTCATCATCATTTTTGGGTCCTTTCCAAATCTCTCTTCTCCTTTAAAGTCTGTTGTCCATTCTCTGCATTTTACAAGCTCTGTGATATTCCAGTGTTTCATCTTCACAATTTGTCCTGAACCCCAGGCTTTATGGCACTTCTAACTGCTGTGCCCATATTTAAAAGTGGCATTGGAGAAAGGCATCAGGCTTCTCCAAATTGGTCCTTTCTTGCTTTGAACTCTATGAGAAAGAAAAGTTTTGGTTGATAAAATTGGATGTAGTTCTATTTCCCATTTTTATGGAAATTCTATGCTCATAGTCCCACAATGTTTGTCTTTCTCCTTTGCTTGGAATCTCAAATGAATTACTTCTTTTTAATTTGTTTATTTTTCTGTTAGCTTACAAACCAGGCAAAATTTGACAAGAATTTCTATTATTCTCCAAAATTCCGTTTCTCCTTTCTTGTCACATATATTCCTCTTTTCCTCTGTGCTGCCCTAAAACATCCTATGTGTTTTTTCTCAATAATTAATGAGAGGGTGAAGCAGAAAGCACATGGTCAATAGTTGCCATGAGGCAAAGAGCACAGTGATGGAAGGAGCCCGGGGGGTAGAATTGAGTTGGATGTTGGATTAAATCCTTCCCACTGAAACATTTCAGGACAGGAGCCTTTGCCGTGGTCCTGCCACGAGAAAACAACTGCCTGTAGGTGCAGGGTGTAAGTACAGGGGTGGCACAAGCTGATCCAGGGCTAATTCCATGGAATGTGCCTGCAGTGCTTTGCGAGCCGCTGCTCTCGGCGTGCGCTGCCCACGCGGCAGCTCCTGGAAAACGGGAATCAAGTCGTCACCAGGCTCTCCTGAGGGAATAAACTCAGGTTCTGCACTACCAGGGGCTCTCTCACATTTTCTACTTCACTAGATTTCACAGTTTGGAGGCTAAATCATGTGCACTTGCCAGAGAAGCAGGAATGCTTTGATTTTTACTTGGTCTTGCCAGCCGAGCTGAAATCCCATCGCAGCCACATCCCCGGAATATCTGCAGAAGCCCCAGGCTCTCGCAGAATCTCTTTAGCCCTTTCATTGTTATATTTGGGGAGCTTTCTAATAAAGAATTCTCAGCCTCCCTTCACAAGCCTCTGTAGTACAGAGCTTTGGATTTTAATTTTCCCAGTGCCAGGCGTGTGCCAGGCAGAAGAGCAAGGATGTAAATGCCCATGTGAGAGGAAGGAAACCTGGCTGATAATGGAGGGAAAAAACCTCTGCTTTCCTCTTCTCCTGCATAAGGGTGGGTTTTGCCTTCTGTGCTAATTGTCTTGTAGAAGCTGCATGGCACTGAGGGAGATGAGAGAACTCGGTGGAAATAAAAGGAGCCTCTTAGCAGTTTACACTTTGAATGCATTAAGTATTAAGATATATATTGTGAGGGAGGAAAAGAGTAAATGGCTTTTATTGACGACAGCAGACAGCCTGTGTGGGAGGAGACTTTGAGGGCTAAATAAGCAAGTGGAGTAAAACCAATGAGCTAAACCATTCAGGAGTTTTTAGGGGCTTTATTTAACTTTTGAATCAGCTGAGAAGGCACAGGGTGCCCAGAGAAGCTGTGGCTGCCCCATCCCTGGAAGTGTTCCAGGCCGGATTGGAGGGGGCTTGGAGCAGCCTGTTTGTCCACGAGCAGGTTTCATGCAGTTCCCTCATCTCTCTGTGTGCACTTCTTGTGCTGGGGCTGCAGACACGAACCTCCTTCTTTGTGAATTGTTATTTCTCTTGTGAAATAACTAGTTTTTAGTAGTCTGCTCTTGATGCTGTGCAGGAACAGGAAAGATAAGCTGCCCTAACAGGTAGAGCAACTTGACATGTGCTGATCTGTTCACTCCTGGCAGTGCTTCAGGAGGAATTGGAGTGCTCGTTCCCACAGGGACAGGGTGCAGTGATCTGCAGTATAAAAAGAACAAGAAATAAGACATTCCTGAGCAGTCCCCAGGTGTCTGTGAGAGTGATTTTAACTGGGCCTCACAGTCAGTGTGCAGTTTGAGGTTATCCTGGCAGAACCTTCTTAAAGTCTTTCAGTTTGAGGAACATATTGAATTACATGGTGTCTTTATTATTAGAGACTTTTAAGCATGACTAAAAACATTCAGTGTGAAGATTGGGAGCTTTATTAGAAGATGTCTCAGTTCAACAGGGAAAAGGGAATATTTGAAATGCAGAACAGAACTTTTATTTTTAAGAGCATCAGACTTTACATATAAAAAGATTCTGATGTGATATGTGGGGGAAACTGAGCTCAAGTGAGAGACTGAGATGTGCAGAACAGCAGGGAGGGAAGATCCTGGGGACAGTATGAACATTTTCCTGAGTCATGAGAGTCCTGTGTGAGGGGAGAATGAGGAGGGTGGTTCATGCACAAGGGCTCCTGTCCATCCTACTGCACTTGGGGAAGGGCATTGGGCCAGACAGCAGCACTGGCATGTCCTGCTTGTAGGACAGTGCCAGCTCCGAGTGCCATTTGATTTGGGCTGGGTGGGAAGGCTGGGCAGCCCCATGCTTGGTCAGAGAACCCCTGGTGGGATTGGTGGTGGCAGTGGTGGGGTGTGCCTGGGGGTGTGTGAGGCTTTGGAATTTTGGAATCCTGCACTGGGGTGCTCTGCCTGGGGGCACCTCTTCCTGCTTTGGGGAAGTACTTGGATAACACTTTCCCTTTTCCCCAGGATAATGCGGGAGCAGCCCAGTGTGGTGCTGGGGGTGGCCCACACTGTTGTGAAGAGAATGTCCCCCTTTGTCAGGCAAATTGACTTTGCCCTGGACTGGATGGAGGTGGAGGCTGGACGAGCTGTTTACAGGTGAGATGTGGAAGAAATTGTGTGTTTGTCGAAGTTTTCCCAGTTAATGAGCTGTGCTCCCTTGGTGTACGTAAAATGAGAGACTCAGACTGTATTTATCAACCATTCCATCAGGTTTATCTCTTTGCCTATTTTGAGATTATTTTCTTTCAGCAGTACCTTCAACGTTGCTTCAGTCTCTTGTCTCCAGGTGTTACTAAACTATTTCATACTATTCCTCATCCTTTCTGTTGTCTTGGCAAGCTTTTTTAAGTGACATAATTGATTAAGACACCGACAGTTCCATGTTCTGGTGGTAGTTTCTGCATTGTTGAGGGCATGACCATCTATTGCTCACAGGTTTTCAGCCTGTCTGAAATAAACAGCAAAACTCAAAGGTAATTCAGTTAGGCTTATTCAGCAGTAAATTGAAAATAGGAAATTTGTGTTTAAGGGCCAAAAGTTACCTTGGGAAAACTTAGTTTTATGGATATGTACTAGGATGCAATTGAGCTGTTATGTGGTTGCTGCAGTGGTGGGGGAATAATGGTCTAATTTAGTACATGATCTGTATAATTGTAGTTGTAATTTTTATAACCATACTTGCAGCACCAATGCTAATGGTGGTTTTGGATTACCCTGTGCATCAAAGCATTCCTAGCTGTCAATATCTTGTTAAAATCCTTTGGAATCCTTTGCATTAGTTTTAACTCCAACACCAGAAGTGTGGCATTCCAAACAGCACTCCTGATCGTGCCAGCTGGATATAGCAAAAATGTCCTGGTAGACTGAGGTGTGTGCACCAACAGAACTTCAAATCTGGAGCCACTTGGGGGTTTTTCTCTTTGACCTGCAGAATTTCTCTGCACATCTGTACTGACCTTGCAGTGGGAATGAGCTCCTGTGTAACCAGCAATGAGCCCGTGGTGTCCCCTGCAGCCCACTCACATCCTGGTCATCCTCTTCCAGTCCTGGCGTGGAATCCCACACTGGATTGGGTTGGAAGGGACCTTAAAGCCCATCCTGCCACGGGCAGGGACACCTTCCACTAGCCCAGGTTGCTCCAAGCCCCATCCAACCTGGCCTTGGACACTCCCAGGGATGGGGCAGCCACAGCTTCTCTGGACAACCTGTGCCAAGGCCTCAGCACCCTCACACGGAACAATTCCTTCCCAATATCCCATCTAAACCTACTCTCTTTGAGTTTGAAGCCATTCCCCATTCACTCCTTACCTCAACTAACTGTGCACAGCCTGTACATTTACACATTAAACATATTTCCAGTCACCTTTTAACAAGTGCCTGCTCCATTTCTTGTGTTCCTTGTTATGCTAAACACTTTCCTGTGTCCTTTAAGCCGGGTAGGGAAAATCAGCAACTTATTCAACACCTTGCTGAGCAGGGATGCTTCCCTAACGCTGGCTGTTGGTGGCTGTTCCTGCAGGCAGGGTGACAAGTCTGACTGCACCTACATCGTGCTGAACGGGCGCCTGCGCTCCGTGCTGCGCATGGACGACGGCAAGAAGCACCTGACCGGGGAGTACGGCCGGGGGGACCTCATCGGGGTGGTAAGAGGGGTGCAGGGGGGCCTGGGGGGCCTGGCCAACTGGGAAACGGGGGCTGGCACACACCAAACACACACAGCCCTGCTCCCATCCGTTGTTAAACTCAAGTTGGAAACGTGGAAACTCCCTTCGACCTGGAAACTTCACGTAGTGATTCATCAGCGGGGGTATTAGACTTGGTTTGAAAAGAAGGGTAAAACAGGGTAAGATAGGAAGATAGAGAAATATAAAACAAAGTCACAACCAGACCAGCAGGCCCTGCCCCGTGCTCCTCTGTGCTGTGGGTTACTTTATTCCCAGTGAGAGGAGCGCAGCCTGCTCAGTGAAGTCCGGAGGAATTGCGGGAATGTGCACTAACTGGGGATTTGAATCAACTTAGTGTCATAGGAAGATTCAGTTTGGCTGAGCCCCACCTGGAGGTGTCTAGTCCAACCTGCTCAGAGTTAGCAGAGCTGACTTCAAAGCTTTGTCAGGTATTTCAGGGAGTGTGTAATTATTGTAGTTATTAAAGCAACTGTTCATTTCAAAATTGTAGTATTTATCCTTGTTTAATTTCTGTTATGTTCATTTTTTTTGTTTCTCAGACCTAGTTAACAACAGAAATAGGAGTCATAAATATGCGTGGCTTGTTTGATTGTTATATTTAGAAGGTTTCTGAAGTTCTGAGCTTGTTGTTCGGGCCCTTTTCTGCTTTCTGAGCCGAAAACCAAACACTGAATGTGTATCTGTTTATAGGCAGAATTAGCATAGCTCTGAAGCCAGAACACATGTGAATTGGGATTAGTTCTATGGGAATAAATTCTTTTTTGTAGGAATGAAGGGGAAGGAGAAATCCAAGGCTCCCCTTAGAGAGCTGATCCAAAACTGTGCCTGTGGAGTACATGAGGCAGTTGTGGTGCTGCTCCCAGCAGAGACAGAGCTGGGCTGGGCTGGGCTGGTGCTTGCGCCATATCTATTGAGTTCCACGTGCACAATATTTAAGGATCTCTTCCCACACTCAGTGCTGCTCTGGCTGAGGAGTTGTGTCAGCTTGGGATCGTGTTTGGAGAAGCAGGTCCGTGCTGGAATGTGCTAAGCACACCCACAAATTTCGTTTGGTTTATTTCTTTCTTTGGGATACCTCATTAAAGGTAAAATGACATGGTTTGACAGGAACAAAAGCTGACATCTTTTGTGACTAATCATGATGGCATGAGGCCTTTTGGTGTGTGAAGAAGGGTTTGTCAGTTTTGACACTTACAGGAATTTTCCTGCTTTCCTTTGCCTGTGGTGATCTGCAGCTTCACTGTCAAGCTCCTGGAGTTTTGCAGCCCTCCCAGGTTAAAAACAGAGCTGTTCTACTTTCTGAAAGCAGTTTTGAGTGACAGGGGAGCATATGGTGCTCAGAGGGTGGTGAGGCCCTGGCACAGGGTGCCCAGAGAAGCTGTGGCTGCCCCATCCCTGGAAGTATCCAAGGCCAGGCTGGACCGGACTTGGAGCAACCTGGGATAGTGGAAGGTGTCCCTGCCTGTGGCAGGAGGCGGGACTGGATGAGCTTTAAGGTCCCTTTCCCAAACTTTTCTACAATTTAGCGATTCTCTGAAATGGTCTAAACTCTCCCTCCCTGTGCCAGGACTGGTGCTGGTTTTGGTGGAACATTCCACGCTGGCCCAGCTGTTTATGTGGAGAGGAAGGAGGAGGTGGATTTGCTGGATGGACTGGGATGTGTTTGCTGTCACAGTGCCATGTTTGCTGGCGAGTCCCTAGGCAGGGATACAGAAATACCCATGTAGTTTGTGTCTAAACCCTAAGTCACTTTTTTGGATCCGTGTTATGACGTGAATCATGTTGAAGGCTTTAGTGACTCCACGGACGTTGTCATCTCCTTCCTGCCCACAGCTCTCAGCCCCACTGACTCACTCTGCCATTTGTTGAAAGTGTTTCCATGCTCTGGCTGCCTTTTGAAAACATGGGGGAGGATCTGTGAAGAATGCCAGCATTAATGCAGAGGGCATTAGTAAAATGATATTTTTGCTTTTAGAAAGTTTTGTTTATCCCCTTCTGCAGAATCTGTTATAAACCTTTAAAAACCTGCTGTAGGGTTGGGTGGTTTGCCCTGACATTAACATAACTGGAGTTCTAGGTGCTTGCAGGGACTGAAAGCAGCAGCTGGTGTTGGTAATTGGTTTTTTGGTCAGCTGGTGGCTTGTTCCTCCCTGAACCCTCCCAAGACCCTCCCGTGTCACCCGTAACGACGGGCACTGACAAAATACAAGAGTCTGGTAGTCGATGTCTTTGTTTACTGCCTTTATGTGAGAACTTTTAAAATGCCACGTGTCATTTGCATAAGAGATGAGGCTCTGCCATTTCTGCTTGCAGAAGAAAAGCACTTCAGGCTGAAGGGTTTCAGACAAGATGTTAATTTTCAGGCGTGTGCGTGCGCTCCCAAGGCTCGACTTGTGGCTCGAACCGTTTTGTTCCCTGCACTGACTCAATGGCATCTGTTCCTCAGGTCTGTCGATTCAGGGGGAGAAGAACAGATTAGAAACTGAAGTTTCCTTCCCTGTGGAGTTCCTTGAAAAGCTGACAAGGACAGTTCTGTCAGGAGAAAAGGATCCTGACTTCCTGGAAGCTGTTGGCCCTGTTGATGGGCAACTCCAGTCACTGTATCTGGTCAAGTCAAGTCAAAACTCAATTTACAAACTTCCAAGTAACTTTTAAAGGACAATGATAAATCTGTTAAATAATTCCCTCCCTGCTGAAATACAGTTGACATAAGTCTTGCTTTCTAGAGACTATGATCTGACCTATTCAGGAGAAATCTTTTAATTTGGTGGTGCCATTGCTACAGATGCACTTGTGGAAAAATGGACACGTGAACTTTATGTACCAGCTAATGGGTCGCTTTTCTAATGTCACTTCTGCCATGCCCAGGTGACCCCAGAGGAGGTCAGGGAAGTCAGCTGTTTGTTGGTAGAGTGAAAGGGCTTCTCTTCACTAAATTACTTGTTTAAAATGCTTATCTTAATCTCTCAGTTCTTTTCTTGATGTTGCTGCTTTAGTTTTGATCTTGGTTGACTGCTGGAAATTGTAGTTTTACTCTTGATCTCATTAACACCTGGTTGTGTGAGAAAGGTTTCTTTTTAATTTGATTTTTGTGCCTATCAGTAGCAGGTGAGCTGGCCCAGGCTCTGACATTGATTGTTGTCCCTGGCACTGCTGCTGCCACTGGGGCAATTATTCCATAGTTTATTCCAACCTGCAGAATAGGTTGTCAGAACAGAGGGTCACAATTCCAAAGGTGTCTTGAGTGGGGTTTTTTTTTGCTTTTTGCATTGTTGGAAGGACAGCAGTGGGTGAGGAGAAGGCAACAAACCCATCAGAGCCATCTCTCAGAATAATCTGCTAAATTAAAGTTGTTTGTGCACTGCCTGCACCCTTCAAACTCCTGCAGGTGATGGGACCTTGTATGCAATGAGCTTTTTATGCAAGTCCTCACTTGGTGTTAATTGAGTTTTGAAGGATGGCTGCAGTGTTGGTGGGAAGACCTTTTCTGTTTCTTTTTAACAACCAGAATGTCCCTCTTATTAGGAGGGCTGCACAGTCACTTTTGGGTAGAGAAAGAGCTGAACAAGTGCAGAAGGGCATTTGTGCACTGACACTTTCTTGTAGCACAGGGCAGCACGAGGGATAAATTGCAGAAAAAGAACCCTCAGTGCCAGTGCTGCAGCACTCTGGTCCTGCTGGAGAGGAAATCACACTTTATGTTCTAGAAATAACAGACATTTTAAATATTTTTCAGATGTTAAGCTGTTCATCTAATTAAGATAGCTAAATGTCCATGGCTTTTTTCTCTCTAAAGTGTTGAAACCCAAGAAGAATCTGTAAATGGCTTATAATTTCCTTAGGGGGTTGGAGCATTGTCCTTTGGAAATGTAACACTGTTAGAAATCTTTAATTGCTGTGTAATCCTCAAAGGAATCACACAAAGGAAAGTATCAGGATTACACTTGTCAGGCTTTTGTTCTTTATCAGTATTAATGTTATCAGGCAGCTCCAAAGCCAGCTGAATGTCACTGCACCCATCACATTAAGGCTGCTTTGCTTTGCCTTTTTTTAAAATGTGGATCTTTTTTGCCAATTCCTTGCATTTTTTGTGATTTTGTCAAACCATGACTACTTAATTTGCTGAAGCTGTAAGTTACTACAAAGCTGGATTTCATGTGAATTCAGGTTAGTGTCACCTCAGGCACACTGCACAGCCCAGAGCTGTGGGAATTGGAGGTGGATGAGGTTCAGGAACAGAGCTGGAAGACACGGCCCTGGAAGGGATTGCTCCCTTTTCATCTTTCTCTGTCTCTCTTGGTAATACATTACTAAAAATGATTATTTTTCTAGCAGCATCTTAGGTGTGAACTCGTATTTGAAACAATCAACAAAACAAAGCCAAAAACCCCCAAACCAAACCCCAAACCACAGACAGCAACCCCTCAGTATTTACCAGCCCCAAGGAGAGGCAGAGGAAGCCCTGAGGAATGAGTTCCCATTTGCACAACTCAATTAATGTCAAACTGAAATGAGAAGCTCGGTGTCCTGATTTCCAAACCCATCTTGAGAATGGTTTTGTTAAATTCAAACTACTGAGCTCAGCCACCTGAAGGAACCTTGGTTTCCTACACGGAGTGAAGCTGCTGAGTGCTGTCTGTTTTTCAGATTCTTTACAGCAATTCCTCTTTTATCTTTATTTGCCTGAAGTTCTAAACAGCTGCTGAAAGTAGGAGACCACTCATAACTGCAAAATGTTGTGGTGCAGTTCAGTGTTTTCCTGGCTTTGACAGGATCTGGCATTAAATTATCTGGATTCGTGTTGTGTGGGAAAAGTCATTTGGCTTTGGAGCTGCCTCAGATATCACTGCACAGTGCTTTATGTGCTCTGTGTGCTGGGCCACATTGTTTTCAGAGAGTATTAGGAGCTTGGATGACAGATAGTGATAGAAATTGTGGCCTGCTGGGTCCCAGGCAGGTGATTTCATGCATTAGACTGTCATTCCTTAAGATATTTTGTGTCTCCCTCCTGCTTCCAGCTGAACTCCCTTGTGATAATATCTGCTCACGTCCAGCCATCAGCTCACTCTTGATACACCTCCTGATGCTGTGCAGGACAGCTTTTTACTTCTCTTGCCCCCTTCTCCTTTCTCCCTTCCTTTTTGAGGAATGCTGCATGGAAATGGGCTGGAGGCAGTTGTTGGCAAAAGAGATTTTTTTTTTTTTCTTCCTTGATGGTACTTTTTAAGCATCATTAAATAAAAGCCACTGAGCGGGAGAGAGAAAAGGGTGATTCTTGTCATCACCATCAGAATGGCTGGAGGGTAATGAGTGGTGGGAGCAGAGTCCAGTGGAGGTGACAGGAAGGATTTATGGGGGGACAGTCAGCAGTGCAGGATGGGGAAGGGTCTTGATAAAGTTCCAGCCAGGTTTGGGATTCTTGTGTGAAGCTGAGTCGAAATCAGTTGGATCTCTCCCTTCTAGGAAAGTATTTGAGCTGCTCATCATGGGCTGTTACCTCTTTTTCCCTTGTGGAAATTCAGGTTTAATTCACTCTCAGAGGGGCAGCCTGCCCAGGGCATTGCACTTGCAACAACCCAGATAAATGTGATGGTTTTGGCAGGTGTTTGGTGTCTCAGGTGGCTTTTGACACGGTTTTGGGTGGTGGTTTGACTGTAGTGTTGGATTTAGGGCAGCAAAACATGCATGAAACTTCACATCTCTTCTATAGCCACACATATAAAAGGAGTGAAACTTAAATAAAGGAGGCTGGGCTGTCAGTTCCCTTCCCAGCTTTAATCTCCCTCTTTTCTGTCCCTTAATGATGTTCACTGCTGCAACAGGACTGTCATTGCACTGGTACAAAGTGCAGGCTCAGTCCTTTGGGGAGAACCTGTAGCATGACTCCATCTGCCTTAATTACAAAAGGTAGCCAGCTCAGCCTTATTTAATTGTTACATATATTTTAGTATACAGTTGAATAGCCACATATAGAAACACAGAGTAAGACGTTTATGTGTGTAACTCTTTCATGGTTTTTTTTAATATATATATATCTATTTAAAAAAGGAGAGAGAGAGGGTTGGATTCTTCTTTGCACACAGCAGAAGGGCTGGCTGTCCTCAGTCACGGGGTTCACTTGGCACACGGGAGATTGCAGAAGGTGGTTGTTAGAACAACTTTGAAGGGTACATGGTGTTCTGAGTTCATCTGCTGGCACTGCTCCCACAAATAGCATCGATTTGCAGCTTGTCTGGTTGCTCTTCCCACTCATTCACTGCTTCCAGCAGTGTCTCCTCCTTTGTCCTTTTCTGATACAAACAAGTTAATATTTCAGGTCCTTCTTAGCCGGGGTTGGAGCAAACACTTTGTTGGGATGAGCATCCTCTGCTGCTCCAGGTGCAGATGAGCTGCAGAAGGGTCTGAGAGCAGCTTGTTTCAACCAGAAGAAAAACCAATGTTCCATGTGGTGTTTGGTTGCCCTTCATGTAACATTGATGATGTTGCATCACTGGGTCAGTTGCAGCAGCAGCAGCTCCTGCCCTTGTCTGGACAAACTCATTGCTGTGACAATCCGCACGTGGCTGTTGTGGACTCTCCCAGTGCTGGTGGTGGCCCTGAGGTCCAGGTGTGCTACCTGCCAGTGGCTCACTGCCTGTCCCTTCTCTGGAGCCTCCTGAACCAGCAGCACATGTCAGTGTTGATATTTCTTCTCCTTACCCCTCCTCAGGTGCATTTCCATGTCCTTTCATCCCTGTCCTCTCTGTGTCCCTCTGTGCTGCTCCTTCCCCAGCACCTTGGGGTGAGCTGGTGGCTTTGTGTGGTGCCTGGCTCGCTTTGGGGTGGATGTTTAAGGATGGAGTGAGGATTTTTGGCAGATGGTTTTTCCAGAGGGGAGCCTGTGCACCCCCAGTGCCACCCAGTTGTCCTGGGGAGTGTCCTGAGCTTCGCCCTGTGCAGGACAATCCATGCTCTCTCTGTCGATGCTCCTGATGGAGCTAAGCCTGCTTGAAGAGAAGACAACACAAGTATGAGGTTAATTACCAGGCAGTGATTGTGGCTGTCATGAAGGAGGATTGGAAAAGTGATGAGTTTAAGCTGCATAATTTAATAATCCTTGGGGTCCTGACCTGCTCCTCAGGGTCTCCCTGTGACTGATGCTTTCACTTGTGTGCTCCTACTGGATCCTGTCAGCACCAGGGCCAAAAGGAGGCTTCCCTTGGTGAGCAAAGAGTGCTGCTTTTTGTGAGCTGGCAGCAAGGAACAATCGATGTGAAAGGAAGAAATATGATGTGTGAGAGGATGACGGATTCTTGGTTGGGATACTGGCCATAATGAAGAGAAACTGGAGGCAGTGTATGACAGGATGGATGGGATGGGAATGCACGGGAAGAGCCACTGGTGTGAGTGTGCTCCTGGCTGGAGCCTGGGGAGAACAGGCCTGTGACTGCAACATTTGCACTGGACGTGTCTCCTCATGCACCAGATCTGCTAAAAACTCACTTGAAAAGAAATAATCTTCACATGAAACTATTTGGTGATGATGTGCATTTTAGTGGCTGCTGACTGTGAGAAAAGTCACCCAACTTTGTCACACTGAGGCTGAATTTGTCTGGAAAATCAACATTTTCTTGCCAGCAAATCACCTGCCCTACACCAGCCCCAGATCTGGTCGAGGAAATCTCAGAGAAAGGAAAAATTTCTGTGATGAAAATCAGAGAAATCTCAGAGATGCTGCAGCCTGAGCAGAATAACTGTGCTCATTGCACATGCCAAAAGTGAAGCAAATAACCAAAGTGATCTGCTGAATGTAGCTCAGAAAGGAATTTGTACTTAGACCAACTCGCAGAAGATGTCACTTGCTAGCTTTTACTTTCCAACTGTGTAATTTGGAAAGCTGTAAGAACTGTCAGGAATGACTGTTGGAAATGAAGTCAAAAGAGGTCGTGAGAGTATAAATTGCTTTTCCCCTCCCTTGAAAGATTTACACGTTTTCTTCAGAAAGAACTTGTAAGGCAGGGTTGTGAATCATGTGCATCGTATGGGATGGAGGCAGCAAACCCGATTTTGTCACTATTTAATACTGAACTAAGAGAAGGTGTGAGAATCGTGGAATTCCAGACTGGTTTGGGTTGGAAGGGACCTTAAAGATAATCCAGTTCCACCCCTCTGCCCCTTCCACTTGATTGCTCAAAACCCTTCCCTGTCAGGATTAACTGGAACAGTACAAAGAGCACAGATCCGTTTATAGGGTTTTTTAGGGGGGGTTGGGGTGTTTTTGTTTGTTTTGTAGGTGTTAGGAACAACAGAACCACAGCAGTGCAGGAGGGCCCTCACCCATGGCCATATTATGAGTAGTTACAAGAACCAGTGTCTGACACTGGAAATTGTTCTGTGCTCCCTGATTCAAATTATTCCAGCATTTGAGACACTGTTCCTGTGCAATTCCCTCCAATTAGAGGGAATGGAAGTAAAGGGAATGATGGATGA
The DNA here is from genome assembly GCA_013397565.1 of Ptilonorhynchus violaceus. NCBI lineage: Eukaryota > Metazoa > Chordata > Aves > Passeriformes > Ptilonorhynchidae > Ptilonorhynchus > Ptilonorhynchus violaceus. Next base: position 224,012 of record VZRJ01006852.1, read on the forward strand.
CAGATTTCTGAGGGTGGGCTGGAGGTAGAGAGGGGTTTTGCTGTAAATGAGGAGCCAAGGGGTCGATCTCAGAGACAGGGGAGCAATGAAGGGAACATTTGGCATTTTTGTAGGGCTGCTAAAATAAGGCACAGCAGGATTTCACAGAGATGGAGTTCCAAGTGAAATTAGCACTGTAATGTACTTTTGCTGAGTTTATAACGTGAGAGAAAACCAAACAACACCAGATAATGAGGTGGCAAAGAGAAGAACAGCCAGTCCAGGTGGAGCAGAGGATGGGGTGGGCTCAGCATTCAGTGAACTCCAGGAAAACTGGGGGATTGTTTGAGGGAGAGAGGAAGAACAACGATGGCAAATGCAGGAGACTGAAAGAGAAGCCTAGAAGTGGGCACTGAGGTGGAACTTATTTAGAGGCTTGTAACAAAGGAAGAGGAATGGATGTGACAAGAGAAGAACAAAGATGTACAATTGCCTTGAGCAAAATAGATCTTTTTGGCATCAGTTTGGGAAGAAGTGGGAAAGAGTCCACTGGTTCTTTTTTGCACTGGAGCAAGTGCTGTGGCTGTGCTCATGCTGGTGTGCATGAGTGATGCTCATGGTAGTCTGGGAAGGAGCTCAAAAGAGAGCCTTGGGTGATTATGAAACGAAATATATAAATAAACTCTCCCCCCAGTCAGGTTCAATAAGATCTGAAAGATAATCATGCTATTTCTTGAAACAGTTGTTTATTAATGTTACTGTGGAGGTGGTTTTGTGGTGTTTGCTGCAGCTTGGTAGGTGATCAGAATGTGAAATTTCCCTTTTTATGACCAAGGAAATAATCTTATGGTCTTCTGATCACAAGTGGATTTTGTTCATATTAAAGTTCAAGCCAGATGTGCTTTCACAAACCTGGAAATAAGAATAAGAAACCTGGAATAAGAAAACTTGTTCAAAAGGCTCACTGGGCAGAGGAATCCAAGGATTTGAATGTGGCTAAGCTTGAAATGATTTTAAATACTTACGTTGTATGAAAGTTGATTTTTTTTTTTCCTAAGCAAGAAGAAACATCTCTGAACAGTTCATATCTTAAATGGTTTATTAAAAAATACAAAGTAGAAAAGTATTATTTTCAGAGAGAGAGAACTGAGACTCAATGTTAGACTGTTTTTGATCTCCAGAAAAGGTGGGAATTGCCAAAACCAAATGGGTTTGGCAGATTTCCATGTGCAGGAAATGTAGAACTGCTGCAAAAAGGCTGTAAAACCACAGGGTGTGAAGAGGGGAGAATGTGGTGAAGGGTGAGAGGATCCTACAGATGGTCCCAAGGAAGCACAAGAACCCTCACACTTCAGTGAGGAGGAAGCATTTCATTAATTATAGAATCACAGAATGATTTGGGTGGGATCTTGAAGCCCATCCAGTGGCACCCAGGGACACCTTCCACTATCCCAGGTGGCTCCAAGCCCTGTCCAACCTGGCCTTGGATGCTTCCATGGATGTGGCAGCCACAGCTTCTCTGGGGTAATTAACAAATGGATAATTGGGATAATTAATAAATTTGGAGATTGGGAACTGAGATGATAATACCCAAGGGGAAAGCACAGTCTGAATTTCCTTGTCCAGTGTCTGGGACCCAGATGTTTTCCATGCTGGAATACTGGGGTGTATTTCAATGAAAATGCCAAAGACTTCCATAGTACCTGTAGGTAAGAACAGTCCAAGATCCAATTGCTGTAATCACTTGGGAATTGGATTCAGTGCTTTCAGGGATCTGCAGCACTGGTGGTGTTGCAAATGCCACTTGCTCTGGAGATTGGAATGGCTCCTTGAGAAGGAGCTTTGGAAAAGGTCTCCCTGTGCCCTCTCCTCTGTCAAAAAGACAAAGTTACAGTTTGGAGCTAAAAAACTCTCCCTGAGGCTGTGTTTAAAGTTAAAATTTAATTCCCTTTTCTACAAATTTACAAATTTCATCTTTTCTGAAAGGCTCGGGAGCCCCTTGGAGCACAGTTAATTTTATGCACTCATATATCACAGAAATTGTGGGAAAGGATCTCGGACAGTTTGAGTGTTTTGCTTCTTGATACAAATTAAACTCAGTCGGGACGTGCCTGGCTGAGAGGAAAGATTTTATTTTAACAGCTGAAACTCTTAACCTGCTTTCAGGAGGAGGAAGGTAAATTACAGAGCCAAGAACCTGTGATAAAAAGCTGGTAATAGGGGAGAGAGATAAAACAGAACATCTTCTACAACCCTTTGGGGAGCCTTAAGGGGGTTTGTTTCTCTAGAAATGTATGTACAAGGATGATTTTTTTTTTTTTTTTGCCCTTCTATATAATTAGTTTAAAATGTGATGACAGAACAAAACATCCCTGGCACCTGAGCAAAAAACAAAGGCTGGGGCTTGCAAAATGAGAGATGCTTTCAATTTCCCTGTGTACTTTTCCATGCAGAGCACTTGGTGCTGGTGAAATTTGAGTTCATATTGGCAGGTCCATCTCAATTTTCTGGACTAATGGCAAAGTTTTGAGCTCAGGATGTTGTGGTTGGCTGGATTGTCCATTTTGTGCACGTGGACCTTCCAAGGAGGCATCTTGGTGGGACTGGGGTCACTGACCTGGGTGTTTTGCACAGGGTATTCTTATTAAATTATTATTAGATTATTATTCTTACATTATTATACAGAGTGTTCATTTTGTGTTCCCGAGCCCTTAGTTCTGTAAGGAATTCACTGCTTGTGTTGGAATTTGCTGTCAACATAAGCTTTGGAAAAAATTCTGGGAAAAAAGCCCCCAAAAATCAATCAAACAAATAAAACCATCAAGCCCTCAGCCCCTAAACAACCCAAACAGCTCTAAGCTGATCTATTATTTGTTTCTTTTTCTAGTGGAAAATTAAAAATGCAAAGTCATGTTCACTGTGATTCGAAGTGTCAATAAATTAGGGAGGGATTAGCAAGTTAGGGAGGGATTTTTCTATTTGTCTTTTAACCTTAGTAATTACAGCTACTACAGTGACAACCATTTTTTTTGCAATGGTTGATCTATGGATTTTAAGCCCAATAAACATTGTCTGGTGCTGGAACTCCCAAAATGGAGCACCAGGCTGTTCCTAAGCAATTAAATCTTGTAGCTCCGAGTGCTGCCATCTCTCCTGGCAGGATAGCTCATTAGCCATGGGAAGATTCTTCACCAGGGAATTTGATTTCCAAACGACACAAGAGGCACTGGCAGGTCTGGGACTCTAGGATAGGGCAGGTGGGGGTTTGGGGAGCAGCTGCATTTTGCTTGTTTAGATGGTGTCAGATAAAGGAGAATATCTCTGTATTAATTCTCATTGTGTTGCCATCTTTGTCTTTAGACTTCTACCATCAATAAAATAAATGTTTCTAGGTGAGATAATTGGGCACTGGTCAGGGAGGTGTGTCCTGGCACGGTTTTTCCTTCCCTGGAAATACTCAAAACTTGTCTGGACACAACCTTGAGTGACCCTGCTTGGGCAGGGAGGTGGGACTGGATGAGCTCCAGTGGTCCCTTCCAGCCTGGACCATTCAGGGATTCCTGTTTACATATACACGTTTACAGGTAAACGTGTATATGTAAAAAAATTAAAAAGTGGAAAAGCAATGCTCACTTTTGGCCCAGATGTGCTGATTTGCCCCTAGAATCCCAAAGTGGTTTGGATTGAAAAAGACCTGAAAGCTCATCTTGTTGCACCCCCTGCCATGGGCAGGGACACCTTCCACTGTCCCAGGTTGCTCAAGGCCCACCCAGCCTGCTCTCACCCCTTTCTTTAATTTTTAGGAAGTCTCAATTATTTCAGGGTTGTTGGCATTCATCTTTCAGAGGTAAACTGGAAGTATGTCAGGGTGGCACTGAGGAAGGAGTGAGCAGTAGAGAAGTGGGGTTTTCCTGGCTCTTAGGTGGCTTCATCAGCATCAGAACTGAGGGATGAGGAGCTCTCGGGGTTGCTGCGGTGCTGTGGTGGTTCACTCTCTGCCTCTGGAAGGTGCTGGAAGCAGCTCCTTCCCTTCCTCTGGAGATGCTCTGTGTGTGAGGCTGCCAAAGCTCAGACAAAACTTTGGGAGCTCCCTGGGGCTGTGGGTTCTGCTTCTGTGAGAAACTGCAGCTGCCCCATGTGTGCCTGAGAGCTCTGGGATGGAGAGATGCTGCTGGTGCCATGGGTGAGACCCTGGTGGGACACGCCGGGCTCTGCTCTGACTGTGTGGGAGCAGCACCAGTTCTTGGGCATGGTTCAGTCTCTTCATCCTGATGTTTGACTTTTGGTACAGGCTGTGAACTGTCACTGATGCTTTGTCCTTGTGCTGTCCCAGGTGGAGGCCCTGACCCACCAGCCCCGAGCCACCACGGTGCACGCGGTGCGCGACTCCGAGCTCGCCAAGCTCCCCGAGGGAGCTCTGATATCCATCAAACGCAAATTCCCCCAGGTAAGAGAATTAAAAGCATCTTCCTCTCTCTCTCAAAGGATGCCTGGGAGGCTCAAACTCCCTGTTAGCACCAGCTCCTCTGGGTTTTCTGTGTGATGGATGCGTTCCGAGGAAACACTGCGTGCTCCTTGTCTCCCTGAGCGGATCCATCCCAGACTTCCAGCGGCTTTCCTTCCTCTGTCTCCTGATCAATTGTAGCAGGTTTTATTGCAGGGCTGGATTGTGGAGCTGGAAGGAGCTATGCTTAAATGCAGGATGTTGGTAAAGTGGAAATCACTTAGTGCCACTGATGGGAAAGGAAGTTTGGCTTCTAAAATCCCTTTGAAAATGTTCTTCATTCATCCTCCTCGCCGGGGCTCAAAGTCAGCCCTTGGTTCTCTGTGCCATTATTTCCAGAGCTTTGATATTTGGGAGTTGGTTTCCCTCTTCCTGCCATTTTAGGTTGTCAATCCTCATTCTGTAACTGCCAGATCTGTCTGTGTCCTGTAGACTGTGATTGCTCCCTTTGAATCCATCAGCTCATCCATCTTCTTTAATTCACTTGACATTATATCTCTCTCCTGCAAATTTGGAGACTGACGGACTTGAAATTTAATTCTTTTGTCCCTAAGTGCATCAGGGACATGATACTAAGCACTAAATCATTGCACTGGCCTTAAAGGCAATTCTTTAATGCTGTTACTTCAAATTATTTCTGATTTTTCTTTTTGCTTTCTTTGAGACACAGACTTTTTTTTTACCAGATTTCTTAAAAAAAATCCTGCAAAAAGAATAAGCCTAATTTAAATACTTGTATTCTCTTGCTTTCCTAGGATCTATAATAACATTTTTTTAACTGTACAATATAAAGCCTCTATTCAGGCATTTTCATAGTACCAGAACTGTGGGGTTTTTGTCTGTATTATTGCCAGGCTAATTTAATTATGGCAGCAGCATTGAGAAGTTATGTCAGTGAAAAATAATCTTCCTGGTTTCCCTGTAAGCATTATTTTTCCTTAAATGTTTCTGAACTTCTGTTGGGGGTTATTAAGGCAATTCTGGTCCCTGGAGCTCACTTGAGTAGTCCTGTCAGTCTCTTCCTCTCTATTTAATGTAAGAGATTCCCTGCCCAGGGTCCTGCACTGGGAGCAGTGTAACCTCAGTACAGAGCTCCCCCCAAACTGGGCACATCCCAACCATGTGACATCCACTCTGGAGCTGCTTTCAACCATCCCTGTCCTTGTGACAGATCCAGGAGTGAGGAAATGAGCCAGGCAGGATTCAAACCCCCCTCTCTGCTTGTGTAGTGGATGATTTTACATGTTACTGGTAAACAGATAGACTGCAAATTATCAGTATCACAGACTGGTTTGGGTTGGAAGGGACCCTAAAATTCCTCCTGCCATGCAGGGACACCTTCCCCTAGACCAGGTTGCTCCAAGCCCGTCCAACCTGGCCTCAGCTTTTAGCAATGCCTTGAATGCTGCTCTGCACTAAGGCTGGGTTCTAATTCTGCCTCTTTATCTGGGGCAGGAATTTATTTCAGTGTCTCTTCTCTCTGCCAGCTGGCAGAGTTGTTTTCCCCTGAACAGTGATCTCTGTGGAGCTGTGAATCTCTTTGCTTTGCAGTTAAAATTGAGCTTGAGTGTTACATTTATAGCACAATTCAAAACATTTATTTGTAATAGAATTCAAATGTCTTCCCATGTCTAAAGAGTACAGCCCATCAGCCTCAAATTCCTGACCTTTTTCAGTATGGAATTAGTTTTCTCTAGAGTTGCTTATAGTCTGGCTAATTAGTTGCAATGAAACAAAATGCTAAAATAGATATTCTAAGGAAATGTGTTGCAAAACAGGTTGTTAGAAAAACACATTCGTGCTGCTGTTTGAGGTCTCCAAATTCTACATAGATGTTAAACTGGTATAAAAAATGTGAGAACTTACTTTTTTTTTTATGGTATTATTTTAGAACCAGCACTAGAAATAGAAAGAGGAACATCAGATAGACTTTATGTAGGTGATTTATGCAGTTAATGCCTTCAGACTGTCTTAAGAACTTAAGATAAAATATTTTAATATGATTTCAGAGTCCTTGTCTCTTCTCTTTTTGTCTGTTAGGTCCATCATAGAATGGTTTGAGTTGGAGGGGACCTTAAAGCTCACCCAGTCCCACCCCTGCCATGGGCAGGGACACCTTCCACTAGCCCAGCCTGCTCCAAGCCCCGTCCAACCTGGCCTTGGGCTCTTCCAGGGATGGGGCAGCCACAGCTTCTCTGGGCACCCTGTCACAGGGAACAATTCCTTCCCAATCTCCCATCTAACCCTGCCCTCTGGCAGTGGGAAGCCCTTTCCCCTTGTCCTGTCCCTCCAGTCTGTTATAAACAGTCTCTCTCCTTGTTTCTTGTTGGGCCCTTCAGGCACTGGAAGGCCATAATTAGGTGACCCCAAAGCTTCTCTTCTCCAGGCTGAACAATCCCAATTCTCCCAGCAGAGCTGCTCCATCCCTCTGATCATCCTGGTGCCTCCTCTGGACTCTCTCCAGCAGCTCCAGGTCCTTCCTGTGCTGGGCCCAGGGCTGGGGCAGCTCTGCAGGTGGGGTCTTACCTGAGGGGGCAGAGGGGCAGAATCCCCCCCTCCCCTGCTGCCCACACTGCTTTGGATGCAGGTGAGACAGGAAGGGCAGAAGGGAGAGAGAATCAAAGGGATGGAGCAAAACTGTAGGGTAGAAAGTTGGGAGACAAGTAGAACATGCAAACTAAACTTGAACTTGAAAGGATTTTACTGGAGAGAAGTGTTAGAGCTGGAAACTAATAAATGGTGTACAGAGGACAGGGGCTGGTTCACTACTTCTTAGAAAAAGAATCCAGGTGTTAAGAGGATCAAAAGCTGCCCATGCCTGGAGAGTGTCATGCAGTTGCAAAAAAATTATGTCAACAGAATGTTTTTTGGAGTGAAGAAATCCTGACATTTCCTTGATGCTGGAAAAGCTTCAGCACCAGCCTGTGGCAGCACATTTGGAGGCAGAGGCAGACCAAAAGAAGAGAGTCTGGAGGACAAAAAGGCAGCTGAGTGCTGATTAGAAATACTGCCCTATAAAGACAAAAAGCCTGTGAAAGGTTAAGGGAAGACATGGTAGCTATTTTCAGATGTATAAAGTTGTCTTGTGCTAGAAAGGGCAGGAGCTGCTCACCACACTGGAACAGAGCAACTGAGGCTGAACTCAAATGGCAGCAGTTGGGTAGTGAGAAAAAGCTGATTCTACTCCCCAGAAAGACTAAAAGATTGTTACTTGTTTTTATAACTTCTTCTGAAATGATCAGTGATGTTCAGTGCTGAGCAGAGGGATGGACCAAATGAATGCTCTCTGTCCTATTTTCTTGGCTGTTGTTCTAGTAGAGTGATTTATACAGAGGGTTTATGATGTTGTTTTCCCCATTCAAGCAGAAGCAATGAAGTAATGAAGGGATAGCAGGTGCAATAGTTCTGAAATAATTGACTGGGTAGCAAGAGCTGGCTGGTGATTCAGCAGAGTGGTGGAGGATTTCCCTCTGCAAAGCAGAAAAAAAGACTTTTTAGGGGGACAAAATCAACTCTGCCTCTATCAGCTCCATGCTCCTGCGCTGCCTGGTGAGGGTAAATTGGCATGAGTCTCACTTGGTGAGTAATGATCAAACAGTGCTGCTGGTCCCCTGAGCCAGGTGAAATTCTGTTTTAGTTCAAGGGAGAACTGGGTTTTCTTTGGTGTTCCTCTTGGCAACTTCTGTAGAGCCTAAATTGTGTGTGTGTGTGTGTGTGTGTGTGTGTGTGTGTGTGTGTGTGTGTGTGTGTGTTAACAGCCAAAAACTGGGCAGTTCCTGAGCTTGGATTTCCCTCCGTTTGTTACCCTTGAGCTTTACTAAAACAACAAAACCACAGAATATCCTGAGCTGGAAGGGACCCACAGGGATCATCCAGTCCAACTCCTGGCTCTGCACAAACACCCCAACAATCCCACCCTGTGCATCCCTGGGAGCATTGGCCAAACGCTCCTGGAGCTCTGGCAGCCTTGGGGCCGGGACCATTCCCTGGGGAGCCTGTTCAGTGCCCACCACCTTCTGGGGGAAGAACCTTTTCCTGATATCCAACCTGAACCTCCCCTGGCACAGCTTCAGTCGCTCCCTCCGGTCCTGTCACTGTCACAGAGAACAAGGGTGACAAGAATGAAGGGTGAAGAACCCTTTAATTTTAGGAGTTAGTGGGAGGACTTCATCCTGCAGACTTTTCCCCAGCCATGCTGTGTTTGTAGGTGATCCAGGAAGGGTTCCAACTCTGGAATGCATTGTAAGAAAACATTACCTGATGCGTAAGAAAATTGTAGGACGTGGGTGGTGCTTGCCAGTGAGAACAGTGTGAAATGAGGAGAATCGTGCTCTGTTAGTCCAGGCAGGAATTCCAGTTCCTTGAGCTGAGATGCACAATCTGGAGAAACGGCTGATCCTTGGGGAAGATCCATGTGATTGCCTTCTGTTTTGTCTTGTCTCCTGGGCAATGGTCCTGGGAGAGACTGGGGTCGGTCTGCTGGGATCTTCCATGTGACCCACCGTGGGGTTATTCAGGGGCTCAGGTTATTCTGAGGGCTGAAACAGATGGGTGAGCGTGGGCAGCCTGACCTCACTTATAAATAACAGCCAAAACTTCAGATTATGTGCCCAGAAACAACAGATGTTGATTTCTAGATCCTGCTCAGCCTGCAGGAGTCCAGTCTACATCGTCTGGCTTCTCAGGAAAGCATTCCCAACCTCGATTCACTCTGGATATGGCATCCTAGACATTCCCAATGGAAAGAGGACGGCGGTGCCAAGCTCATTTGATTTGTCCACCCCGATGCCCTCAGCTCTCCATCACAGCCCTCAGGGCTCTCTGCCAGCCAGACCATTTGCTCCCTGACAGCCTCCGTGCCCATTTCTGGTGCCGTTCGAAGCTTTCCAGCCTCGCGGGAGCGAAAGGGAATTGATTCTTTCTATTTTCATCCCTGCCTTCGGTTCTGGAAAGTAGGACAGGGAACCAGCTCACGATTCCTGGCACCACAAAGCAGCGTCGAGGCAGCGGCGAGAGCGCAGAAATCTGTGAGCAGATCACAGAGATGTTCCAACATCGCTGCGGAGCTGGGATCGCATTTCCTAGATTAGCTGTGCCTCTCCTGAGCCGAGTTAGTTTTTAGAATTCTAACTTGAAATGTAGGCCTGCTGGCTGCTGATGGAAATTGTGCCGAGAAACTGCTTGGGAGCTGTGGGGGCTGAACTGTGAGACAACCTTTGGCGTGCTGGAAACGCGTGCTGAAAAATAGAAAGAGCTTTTCTGCATCTTTCTGTTAATTCTCTTGAGTCTGCCCTTGGGGTTTAAATATATTCTGAACCCGTCATCCATCTCCAACTGGAGTTCTGCTATCTTTATATGAGTATTTGAACCAGAGCCTCTCTGAAGTGGCTGGAGCCTTCCCCAGGGTTATCTGCCTTACAAAGTGAGCTCTCTAATGTGCCCTCTTTTCAAAACGCTGCCCACAGGAGCTGGGCAGGTTCTGCGTCACGGCTCAAGCTTGATGTGGCACTGGGGAATAGTTCAGGAGGGGCTGTGCTTCTGGATTTTTCTGTATTTGTTCTCCTGGTCCATTCCAATCAGTGTTCCTCGACTGCAGGAGGAGAGGATGTGAGCAGGAGAGAAGGAATTCAGCGGCAACACCGTGGTCACCGAGTGAGGCAGGCGGGAGGGGGGGGTTTAATCAGAGCACCGGTGCCAGAATGACATTTTTCTTCAAGACAAAATTGATCCCAAGCGTTAGAAGCTCAAACAGCCCCGGGATAAAGCTTCAGTTCCTCTGTGTGCTTCAGCAGCATTTGTAAAGGTGCCAGGAATTGTTGAGAGGGAGCGTTGAGGATTTGCTTTGTCATGGCGCTGATCAAACGTCGGAAGTTTCAATCAGAGACCCCTTGCTAAGCTCCCTGATTTCAGGACAAGGAGTGTTTATCTGATCTGGGGCCGTGTAAAGCTTCAATAACACCCTGATTTTATTCAAGCCGAGAATCTAATTTACCTCTCCTCCTCCCTTGTCCCTTAAAAAAAGCCCTTAAGAAAGCTGGTAGAGGATAATCTCAGCTCCTGGAAAGAGCTCACCAGAAGCCATTCTGGGGATTTGTGTAGGTAAAATGGCTGTTTGCACTATTTTATTGCAATTGTTCTTATGTTGTAGAACAGAAACCCTTGGCAGGCCTGTTTTCCATGGCAGCTCATTCACAGGGTCTCTGTGTGGCACAAAGCCCTTTTACAGGTCCTTTGATTAAATCACATCTGGATGTGAAGCTCTACAATACCCTGCTGTGAAGGCACCAATACATTGTTATTTAACATATTTAATTTCTTCTCTTTGGTGACCAATGACCTGTGTCAGGGAGGGTTAGGCTGGATATCTGGAAAAAGTTCTTCCCCCAGAGGGTGCTGGGCACTGAACAGGCTCCCCAGGGAATGGTCCCAGCCCCAAGGCTGCCAGAGCTCCAGGAGCGTTTGGCCAACGCTCCCAGGGATGCACAGGGTGGGATTGTTGGGGTGTCTGTGCAGGGCCAGGAGCTGGACTCAGTGATCCTTGTGGGTCCCTCCAGCTCAGGAGGTTCTGTGATTCCAATTAAAGGGAGCCCTATTGGATGACTGAAGTTTTAAAAGCTTAAATTGGAAGTATCTTATTTTTGGACTTCAGAGTCACTGGAGAGAGTCCATAGCTCATCTCCAAGGCACCTTGTTCCCTGCAGAATCCTGGTCTGGTGATGGTGGAGGATGCAGAGAGGAAAAGCACATTCACATTTGTAGGGCTGCATAGGTCTGTTGGCTGTACAGGACTGACACTGCCATGTCAGGTCTATTCCTTGCTTCCTTCAGCCAAGGCTGTTTTCCTGGCCCAGAACCTGCATGGAAACAATGCTCACAGGGCTGGTGATGCTTCCTGGGGCCTGGTCCTTTGCTTCCTTGCACAGGAGCTTTATTTCTTTAATTTGAAATCACATGCAATGAAAGCTGAGCCATGGTGCAGGGTAGAGCTGAGGTGGTGAATGTACCTTTTAGTTTTGGGTTTGTATGTTTTGTTCCTGTATAAGTTTTTATATATATGTCTTCTCTTGTAACTAAAAGGGATTTGTAGGTACACAGGACCTTACATCAGTTTGTTGTTGCTGTAAATTTGGATATTGGTGTTGATTTTGTGAAATTTTCCCCTGGTTTAGAATCCCAGAATCCCAGACTGGTTTGGGTTGGAAGGAACCTTAAAGCCCATCCAGTTCCCCCCCCTGCCATGGGCAGGGACACCTTCCACTAGCCCAGGGTGCTCCAAGCCCCGTCCAACCTGGCCTTGGACACTTCCAGGGATGGGACAGCCACAGCTTCTCTGGGCAGCCTGTGCCAGGGCCTCCCCACCCTCACAGGGAGGAGTTTCATCCCGATATCCCATCTATCCCCTGGGAAGTGGGAAGCCATTCCCCCTCGTCCTGTCACTCCAGGCCCCTGTAAATAGTCTCTCTCCACCTTTCTTTTAGGCTCCCTTCAGGTACTAAATTACTCTAAATCAAAAGTTAGCTGAGATGGGAACAAGCTTTGTTTGGAATAGTAGTTATCTAGCAGCAGTCAGTCAATTTGCCAGGCAATCCATAGTATTCACAGAAGGAAATAAATATCCATAGGAAAATATTTTACAACTGAATTCTCACGAAAATCATTTTCAAAAGAGTTTCTGTAAAACAACTCTTGAGTTTCACAGTTGAATAGGAACAAAAGCTTTAACCAGAACCCAGCCTTGGAAGATTAGCAGGGGTAGGTAATAGTTTGAAATATTTAAAGGGATTAGAGGAAATACAGCACTGCAGAGTGACCATATCCTCATGGGGTGAGAATTACAGTGGCTGTGGAGCAAGTGGTGCTGTGATAACACCTCAGACCCAGGATGGATGGAGCACTCAGCTCTGTGCTGGCACCATCGATAGCAGAGCTGAAATCCTGCCTGGCCACATCCTGCTTTTGAAACTGGAATTAATCATCCTAAAGTAAGGAAATACAGCCCCTTGGGATGTGGTGTTTAGGCCTTGCCCTGCCACGAATGCAGAGGCTGCAGGTCTGTGGAGTAATTGAACACGAGTTAAGCAGAGGGAAAACTGATGATTTCCCAGAACCTTCTCTGTAGCAGATGCAGGAACAGTCACGTTTGATAGGAGGGAGCTGGGGGGTTTGGGGTGCTGAGTGGGTCTCACTGGGGTAGAGTTGATCCAGAAGCAGCCAGGAAGACAGCTTGTTTGCAGGTAGATGAGGTGGTGAGTGGTGAGCTGGGTCAGAGAGGTGGAATTGTGCTGAGGGAAGAGCTCCCCAACAAGAGCTCTATGTTATGAGAATCATAAACTCTTCATCCTGTTTTGCCCCGCACAAAGTGCTGTGGGGAGTTAATCTGGAAAGGGGAGTGGGTGGCAGGAGGAGGAGTAATGGTTTAATTTCCCTTGCAAAATGTGTGTCTCAGCTGAACATCCTGCTCGGGGCCAGGGTTATGAACTCACATTTGCAGTGGGAGCTCTGGGGGTTTTGGTCCTAACCCTAACAGTACTGATGCACCTGCAGCCCCAAGTAGCTTTTGAGATGATGGAGACTTACTCAGGTTTTTAGGCCTGTAAGGTCAGATTTCGTCCTTCTGGCCTGAAAACTCTTTTGCATAAGCTCAGGAGAGTGGGGTTTTGTCTGCTTCGGGGATATTTTTGATGGTGAGCTCAGTCACCTCCCCATCCCGGGCAGACCCCACAGCTCCAGACTCGTTCCATGAGCCCCTGTAGTGCCTGTTTAGGTGCTCTGTGACCTTCCTGAGTCCCCTGCCAGCCTGGGCAGGGAGCAGTGGCTGGGAAGGTGTGTCCCTTGTCAGAGTTTGGGTGGGGGAGCCCTGAGCAGACCTGTCCTGACAGCCAGGGGTCTAATCCACAGCTCTGCTGCTCGTTACTGGTCACAGTAATTAACTGTAATTAACTGAGCCCGGTGCACTCACTGCTACTGTGCTTCCTAATCATGAGGAAGGATTAATTAATTCAACTTCCTCACCAACTAAACCAAGCTCAGCTCCATCCCCAGCACGACGGGTCCAGAAGTTGCATTTACTTCCCAGGCAGTTAATGATCCCCGCCTAATTTAGGAACCTCCTGGTGTTCTTTGATCCGTCTGGGCTCTGACTCTCTCCCTTCCTGCAGATTTCTCTTCAAACCTTAAATTGAAACTGCCTGATGGCGTGCCAGGAGGAGGGGTGTTTGCAGGGCTGGGTGCCTGGGTGCTGGAAGAGACTGTAAAATCCAGGATGTGCCGTGGGGATGAGCGCTGCAGACGCTTCCGACTGCGAGGGCTGTCTCGCCCTGGGTGGTGGTGACACCCTGGAAATGAGAGGATTCTGCTTGTGCAGATGCCTGGGAAGCTTTCCGTGCTCTTCTGGCGCCGTGCTTGGGAAAGACTGGCGTTTCCATGGGAAAGGGGGCAGAAGGCTCTGGGAAAAGCAGTGCCGAGCCTGTCCCTGGCTCAGGAGTGTGGGGCAGTGCTGGGGGCTGCACCCACAGAGGATGGAAACTCTCTGTGCCTTCCAGGTCAGTCCAGTTCCTGCCTTAGCCCTCTGCCCAAACCCTCACTGCCCATTCCCAGAGCTTTCGTTGGATTGTTAAGGTTGGAAAAGCCCTCCAAGATCGAGTCCAACCACTCCCCCAGCACCTCCATGTTCACCACTACCCCATGTCCCCAAATGCCACATCCACACATTTTTTGAACACTTCCAGGGATGGTGACTCTACCACTGCCCTGGGCAGCCTATTTCAATACTTGACCACCCCTTCAGTGAAGAAAGTTTTCCTAATGTCCAACTAAACCTCCTCTGGCACAGCTTGAGGCTGTTTCCTCATGTCCTGTCACTTCTTACCTGGGAGAAGAGACCAATCCCCACCTTGAATTTCCTACAAAATCCAGCTGAACAGGAGGGTTAAGGGACTGCTGAATCACAGCCCAGATCCTGCACTTAGGTACCCACCCTCTTACCTGCCCTTCTGCCTCCATCTCCTCCAGACACACTTGGAATAACTGTTTCCCTTCAATCCCTGTCTTTTTGCTCCTAGCCCAAGGGCTAATTCCTGCTTGTCCCTCCTCCTGCTTGTCCAAGCTCTCCCAGCCCCCCCAGTTCCTCGCCGAGATCCCTTGGCTTCCTTCTTGTTGTCTCTTGGGCTGCATCAAGCTGTGCTGCTCCTTCCAATGCCCTGCTGCTGTGGGGGAAGAGAATAAAGGGGCTTGGAAACCTGAAGGATGATTTTTTTCATTTTGATTTTCAGTTCTCTCCAGCTGCCCTGAATTTGGGGAGAGCTGCTCTGCTGCCCTGCCCAGTGAGGGGTGTGGGTCCATCAGGTCAGCTCTGTTGTTGATGGAGGGATGTGATTTATATTGACTTCTCCCTCAGAAGGATGGATAAGTCTCTTTTAAAGGCAAACATTGCCTTTTGGTGAAAGGATATCTGGCGTATGTAATATAAAACTCCGTGGAAATTTCAGTTCTGAGCTCGGATCCCAAATTGATGTTCCTTGGACGTTGCCATGACTGCGACAGAGTGACTCATCCCGTTCTGGGGAGCAGCTTGCTTGTTGTACAAAGTCACCAGGGAAATAATTTTCCCCTATCTATACATACCAAGGCTGTAAGGTTTGCTCCAGCAAACAAGACAAATAATATTTCCCGGTAATAGGAGCAGCCAACTGGAAAATGAGACCAATAGGTTCTATTCTTAGTTCCATCATTAACCTTGGACATATTTTGTAAGTTAGCTGGAGCTCTCCTTAGCTGCCTGTAAAGCAGAAAAAGTTATAAATACAGGAGATGGTTTTAGCAAGTAATTAAAATTCTGATGCTTAAGTGCTTCAGAAGTGTAAAATGTTCATAGCACCTCCCGAATCTGCTGAGGGAAAGTCCTGCTGTGCTGCTGCAGGTTTAGGTGGAGCCTGGGAGCTGGGTACAGCACATGTGCTCTGGGGACAGGTCATCTCCCTCAGCAAGGGCAATCAGTCCCAGTTTTTGTTAAGAATTCCCTGTTTTCCCTCCCTGCTCCCTATGGCTGGGGCAGTTTTCCGTAGCCACGCCCAGTGCCGTTGGTGAATCCCAGAGCCACAGAGCTTGGTGGTGCTGAAGTGGCCAAAGTCTTGTGGTTGGGTCATCAGCATCTGTTGTATTTTGGGCAAATGGAAGCATTTTAGCTCCTGTCTGAAACTGCAGGAGGCTGGGAGCTTCCCTGCTGTCATTCCACCACTGGTGGCAGTGGGTGTGGACACCGAGTGTCTGCTCTTGGGACAAGGGACTTCAGAGAAATGTGTCCTGCTCACTGAGGAGATGGTTGATGGGGCATCTTTAGGAACTTGCAGTCATGGCTGTGGGGCAGAACTGGCACCTGGAGAGGTGGGGGATGCCCCATCCCTGGAGATCTTCAAGGCCAGGTTAGATAAGGCTTGGAGCAACCTGGAGCAATTGAAGATGTCCCTGCTCACCGCAGGGCTTGGACTTGATGGGCTTTGAAGGTCCCTTTCACCTCAAACCATTCTATGAAATCCCTAAAATAACCTTGCTCAGCTCTTACTCTGTGTTCCACTACAAGTCACTCTGTGCTGGAAGCCTCCTGTTTGCTCTTCTCCCTTTTTCCATAGAGGACTTAAAATATATTAGTGCTTCATGCAGTGTTTCACAGTTCAGGGCAATTTGCTGCATTAGATTTCATTTTTAAAGCAGGATGTATAAATGATTCAGGTGGGCATTCTGACCTGCCTTGATGCCTACATGGTTCTTTATTTGAAAGATACATCCTGAAGTGCCTGCTCTTGTAGGAACATCGTGTCTGTCCAGGATCCCAGCTAAGCTGGTTGCTGCTTGTTTTGCTTGTTAAGAGTTTGGAGAATTTTGTTGTGGCACTTTTGCGGGGTTTTTTATATCCTCCTGAGTTATTTTGACCTTGAATTATTTGTCTGGGGGAGAGAATCTAATGATTGCTCTATTAATCCTTAATACATTGAAATAATTCTTTTCCTTATTTGGTGAAACATCTGTGTAGAGCTTTCAGAAGAAATGCTGCATTTTCCATGTCTGTCACTTTTTGATATTGCAATGATTAGTCTTCTGCTGCCCCACTTGCCAGGAATTATTGATGGTTCATGTTGGAAAGAAGCTTGTCAGTTTGGAGATACATTTGGCTATTGGAATATTAGTTTATATTGATGTAAGCCCTGCTGGAAAAACAGCTGGGAAAACATCTGTGCCTTCAAACATGAATTACCAGGCAAACGTGATTTGAGGGGGAAGGCAATTTCTTGGGTAGTTTGTTCTGATTCTGCAGGTGTTTGGAGTGTGTATTCATCCCTTTTTTTTCCAAAGTGTTTTAAATTGGCTTCTGGGGGTCAGGTGGAACCAGGACTGGGGGAGGATCTGTTTGAACACAGACTTGAGCCTTTTTGAGCCTTCAGCACCTACAAAAGGTGTAGCTGTGCAGCAGCCACTGAGCATTGACTTAGAGGTGCAGGTGCACTGCAGGGAGAAATGAGGAGAGCTGAAAATGCAATTTGACATGTTTCCCCAAATAATCGGATTTTTTTTTTCTTTTTTTTCCCAAAGCAAGTTAAATCCTGCCTTTTTCTGAGGTTGTTTTGTTTCCTTGTTTTTCCAATTTAAAGTAAAACAAGGTAAAAGAAATCAAGACAAATGATCAGTCACTGTACATTACAGCCAGGGAAGAAGCTACAGCTACCAACCCTTGTCTCTGTGTGGTTCAACTTGAGAGAACATCTTAAAAAAGTTTGGAAGTCTCCATGTGGATGCTCTACTTTCAGAACATTCTGCCTGAATGTTTCTTTTTTTTCCTTTCTCTCCCATTGCCAGGTTGTGACCAGACTTATTCACTTGCTGGGCGAGAAGATTCTTGGCAGTCTGCAGCAGGGAGGTAAGACTCATTCCTGGACTATTCCCATTGATGCTGGGGCTTCCTTGGAGCCAGACTTGCATCCTTAAATTTGGAAACAGACAGTGCATACTTGGAAAGGTAATTTGTTGCTCAGTTTTGGCCTGGAGAAGAGAAGGCTCTGGGGAGATGTTAGAGCCCCTTCCAGTGCCTAAAGGGGCTCAAGGAGAGCTGGAGAGGGACGTGGGACGAGGGCCTGGAGTGACAGGACAAAGGGGAATGGCTTCCCACTGCCAGAGGGCAGGGTTAGATGGGATATTGGGAAGAAATTCCTCCCTGTGAGGGTGCCGAGGCCGCTGGCACAGGATGCCCAGAGAAGCTGTGGCTGCCCCATCCCTGGAAGTGTCCAAGGCCAGGTTGGATGGGGTTTGGAGCAACCTGGGCTAGTGGAAGGTGTCCCTACCCATGGCAGGGGGTGGAACTGGATGGGATTTAAGTTCCTTCCAAGCCAAACCACTCTGGGATTGTGTGATCTGTGGCAGCTGTAGGCACAAGTGGATGGTGGTTTTATTGTATCTGTGTACACATGTTGGTTTTGGCAGAGCATGGTTAACTGAGTGTGGGCATGGAATGATTTGCAATTGAGATAGAGAAGTGTTGCTGCCTGTGTGCAGTGAAATTTCCTTGGAATTTCTTGCAAGAGCAACGTAAAGGGAGCATTGGAAATAGCAGCTGTAATGGGCTGGAATCAGAGCACCGTGCTGAGCAGCATCAGCATAAAGACTGACTTAATATGTCTGTATTTGCATTATTTTCATGAACTGTCTGGGAGGAAATGGCCTGCTATGGGTTGGCTCTGAAGCTTTGTGCTTGTGGCAGCACCAACACAAAGTCTTTTTACTGATTGAAGGGAGTAGGAGGAAATTTTCCTGATTTCCTTGAGCAGCTTTTAAAAGCAAACAGATGCCCGTGAGCTGCTGAGGGTGTCGTGGGGTTCTTTGATGCTGAGGATTATTTGGGTTTTGTTTGGGTGGGGTGTTTTAATTACTTCAGTTGCTGGTTTTGCAAAATTCCAAGGAGACTGAAAATGAGGTCACCAACTCTCCTGTTTCAGAGCAGTCTGGGGGAGGGAATCTCAAATTCTGCTCTTCCTTCACCTGCTCAGCTTTCTGAGCACAACCAGTTGTGCACAAATACCTGCTGATAATTGTGCTTAAACTCCTGTGCCTGCTGAAACACCTCTGTGGGCCAGGACAGGATCTGCACTGCCTGGGAAATAGGGCAAAATGGGGAAAATAGAGAAAGTGGGAGGAAAATTAGTAAAGAGTAACGTGAGTTCAATCAGAGAATCAGCATTGAAGTTCTGAGGAGAGAAGGGCCAGTGGAGATGAAGGGGTTGAGCTGTGATGTGTAACCTGTTTGAACCTACAAATATCTTCTTGAAGATCACCAGAAAGAGTGGAAAAACTATTTAATGTTTTGTGCAGAGCTGTTTTAGAAGACTTGAAATGAATAACCCAATTGCTGAATATATTTGAAAAAAAGTTTATCTGATATTTCTTTGTGTCCTGCAGTGTTCTGTTCCTCTGGCATTGAGCCTCTGAATGGGTTTGCATAGGGAATATCGAGTATTTCCATATGCCCAGCTCAAGAATTCATCTTGATGGTACATCTTGGCCTTTGCTGGGTGAAATGAGATAAGCAGGATGTGAAATCTCAACTTAGATTCAAAAAATGTTGTGTACTTGAAGCTGAGTTGACAGGCATTAGCAGCAGTGTGAGACTGACTGAGAAGGCTCAGCTATGGCACAAAAAAGAGTATCAGAATAAGAACAGTTTGTAGAACATTGACCTTTTCCTGCTCTAAGCTGTCTGGGAAGATCTTGATCTTTCTCACATGCATTGCAGATTTCTCTCAAAAACTGCTTTTCCTCTGCCCAGACTCTCTGTCCTTACTCACCAAATTATATTGGAGATACTTCCCAGGTACTTTGCTGCTGCTTCAGAGGTTCCATGTTTTATTTTAATACTCCTAAGCCCATATCTGTAAAGCTCTGCATCTTGGAGAGAAGTGAAAACAGGTGGAGATACACATTTTCCATAGGAGCTTGGTTGAAAGGTATTTACTTCTTTGTTTAGGAATACCATAAAAAAAGGATTATTAATTTTTGGACCATTTTAATACTGTCAACAGGTTTGGGGGTTTCATTAGTTAAGCTGATTCCTCTTGTGGGCTAAATCAGTTCCAAAGTTGTGATAAAGGGATTTAAAGTGCCCTTTATCTTTGTCTTCCCGGGTCAGGTAAATCCATGTTTCATTTAACTTATTCCTGGCATATTTTTAACATTGCCTAACTTCAACCCACATATGCTGTACCAGCAACCAAAAATGATGGAAACTGATCTTCATTCTCTTAAAATGAAATCTGTGGGAATTCTCTTTTCACATGCTGTGGAGGATTGTGTTACATTCCACTGGCATTGAGCAGTTTGGTGACACGCCGACACTTTCCCTCCTGCCTGAAGGTGATGACATTCCATTCCTTGCAGCCTGGCTGACTGATGGCAGGTGTTTTCTTTGTGGACAGGTCATCCTCTTGGATTGCACAGCTCCAGCAGCAAGTGGGATGCAGGGAATCCTGCCAGCAACCTCTCCACGGTGGCGATCATGCCGGTGTCCGAGGAGGTGCCGCTCACAGCCTTCACCCTGGAGCTCAAGCACGCCCTCAGTGCTGTGGGTAAGTGATCCCACATTATCCAGCACAGGGAATAAACACTGCTGGTCGTTTTAGAGTGGCATGGCCAGGTACTGTCACCTGTCAGAGGGGGGTTCGTGCTGCATGAGGAGGTAGCAGTACCTGGAGGTGGTCAGAGGGCTGGGGAGGAGGTTTGGAGAGACCCTTCTGTGGCCTTCCAGTGCCTTATAAAAAAGGAGGGAAAGGGACTTTTTGTATGGCCAGATAGTGACAGAAGAGGGGGGAATGGTTTTAAAATGGGGGCAGGATTGGGTCAGAGATTAGAAAGGAATTCCTGTGAGAGTGGTGAGGCCCTGGCACAGGTTGCCCAGAGAAGCTGTGGCTGCCCCATCCCTGGCAGTGTCCAAGGCTAGGTTAGAACAACCTGGGCTAGTAGAAGTTGTCCCTGCCCATGGCATGGGTTTGGACTTAGATGATCTCTAAGGTTCTTTCCAACCCAAACCATTCTGTGATTCTACAGCAGTGGTCAGGATAAGCCTTTTTCATGACTTCTCACTTCTCTTTTCCCATTCTTAATGTGCATTTAATGATAGTGGAAAACTTTGTGGTCTTAATGACTTGGAAATACTCACCAGCCTGTCTGGCCCTTGTTTTGGCTGCCCTGAGCTCCCCTAGGGCTGCAGGCACTCCAGGAGACACATCCCACACCAGGGCACTGTTCCCACAGCACCTGAGAGTCCGATTCTCTCCAGCTCATGGGTGAGAGTCTCCCAGGCCTCCTCAGCTGAAAACCTTCATCCAGCAAGGGGGTTTCTTAGGCAGTTTTCTTGTGTTGTGGTAGCACATGAGTGGTGAGCGTAAGACTTGGTGGAAGAGGCTTGTGGAGGAGATCCAGATTGGCACTGGAAATCCAAAGTTTAGTCTGAAATCATTGTCTCATTTGTTGCCAGCTTGTTTGTCTGTCTCAAGCTCACAAAACCTTGTGTTCAGCTCACAGCTGAGTCATTAATTGCTTTATCCATGGGTGAAGTTGCTTGTGCAAGTTCCAGTTGCTCACAAAACCACGTATTTAGTTCAGAATTCATTTTGTGATCGTTACTGGTGTTTGACATTTCCTGAACATCCTCTTCTCCTCCTCAAATGCTGTCACAGATCTCTTGAGTCAATCTCCTGTTGTCCTTTGAGGAATTATTAGTCTGCTCTCTCATGGCTTATAATTTTTAAAAGTACAGGTTATGTGATGCTTGAGGTGCAACCACTTATATTTATTGGTTATTTCCTTTTTGACCTTTGGTGTTTGGAGCTGACACTCCTGTTTGTGCTTAAAAATCTTCTGGGTGAGCAGGCACAGGAAAAAGCTGTTGGTGTTTGAGCTCTTTAACCTTCTGAAATCTGAATTTGTGTGCAACTCGTGGTGGAGACGTGTTACAGTGAGAACTAATTTGTGGGTGTTTGAAGACTCCTCTTGTTTTGAGATGGCAGAAAAATGTTACATCCATAATGGAGCTGTATTGCTAATGGGGACTCCTTAGGGATCATTGCCAGCTTGTTTTGATGTGTGACAACACTAAGAGCCTGTAAATAAAACAAACAGAAACTTAAGTAGGTAGATGGACTGTTCAGAATAAAAATGCCCGTTTTAGCTGAAAGCAGCAGGAACGTGCCCAAGGGGGGCTTGGTGGGGCCACTCGGCCTTTCCTCCTTCACCCCTCTCCTTTCCCTGAGCTGACTCCCGTGCGGCGCTTGGCAGCTCGCGGTGGTTCTGTACACCCTTGGCACCTGAAGCTCTTGCCAAAACGGAGCAGACGGCTGCAGTGGGAAGAGGAAAGTGTTGTGGGAAAACACGGGGAGCCATCTGGTGCCGAGCACCGCTGGCACGGGAGCTCTGTGGCCCCGGCAGCCGCCGCTGCGCGCCCGGCCCGGGCTCCCTCAGCCCCGCGGAGCTCCCGGAGGGGGCCAAACCTCTGCAGAGCTGTGCTGGGGGTGTTGGCAGGCTGGAGGTTTTATTGCTTTATTTAGCAGAAGCAGCATTTTCTTTTTTCTTGCCTTTTTTTTTTTTTTAACTCGTAGCTTTTGTATTTCCTCCGTTCCCCTGTGGCTGTGGGGTGTTCGGGTGTTCCTTCTCAGGGCCTCACAAAGTCCCGGGAGCCACGTGCAGATGGTGCTTTGCTTTCACGGAAGGGGCTGGGCTTTGGAATGATTTTTTTCTTCCGACTTCTTGCATCAAAAAACGAACTGAGTCGTGAAGTGAAATTTTGATTTCGTTTTCAGGTATTCACCTGCACATTTGCCATGGGTTGGCCAAAGCAGCTGTGGCTGCCCTATCCCGTGGAAGTATCCAAGGCCCGGTTGGATGGGGCTTGGAGCAGCCTGGGATAGTGGAAGGTGTCCCTGCCCATGGCAGGGGGTGGGATGAGATGGAATTTCAGGTTCCTTCCAACTCAAACCATTCCATGATTCCGTGTGGAAAGGTTTGCAGCGGGGCCTTGTGAGCAGCTGCTGAGCCGTTCCTGAGCTCCCAGTTGGCAGAGGGGCTCGTTAGCACTTGGGGTTTGGGTGTGAACCGGGGTCAGACCTGCCCCGCATTCACGGAAACGAGAGGTGTTAATGTGCTTGAGAAGGCTTAATTGAAAATCTTCTCTGAAGGAACTCTCGCTGTTCCTAGTTTGGAAAATCAGTTTTGCTTTGTAGATTTGCTGCTATTCACATTTTTTTGTGGTTTTTGTTTTTTTTCTTGAACCAACTTTTTTTTTAGTTGTAAGTTAAATGGCAACATCTGATTACAATACTTGAGTTAACATTTAATCCGTATTTAACATTTGATCCATATGATTTCATTGCTCTGGGCTTCAAATATGTTCCAGAGCAGTGGAGAGCAGCTTTAAAAGGGGGGAAAGCTAGTTTTAGCTTTCTTTTGCAATTTAATATATTTATTATAGAAAATTCCTTCCCTTTCCTGTTAATATGAACTGAATATCGCAGCTGAATCACAGCTGAATATTGCAGTGATGCCTCGAATTTCCCTGCTGCAGTTTGGAGACAATGGTAGAAGGAATCAGGAGAATGCAGGCAGGAACACTGAGATCATTGCAGGAATCATCAGCTGCTGCAGCTCTGGGAAGCATCCTGGCCTCGGGATGCAGGCTGACCCTCATCCTGCTGGGAATGCAGGCTGGGTTGTACCATAACATAACAGTTAAAAGGTGGTTTTCCTTTTCCTTTTCCTGGAAGTGGCATGAGAAGGCTGTGAGCAGTGCTTGGAGTTGGAGCTGGTTGCAGATTGATCTGTTTAACAGGATTTGGGTTGGGGTTTTTTTGGTAGTTTTTAGCTGTATTATTACAGGAATATAAAAATAATGACAGCTAGACAATCTCAGTCTGACAGTCAATATATACTATCCACAAAATCTGGAGGAGTATTCAGAATCTTCTACCCCTCTGAAAAAACACAGCACTTTTACCTGTATTGAGACTATGCTTTGGTTGCTTAATTCTGTTGTGTGGGTTTAATGACATTTTTTTTTTCAAATTTATTTTTTTAAAATGTTTTGATTTGTAATGGGAACAGCTCAGGTGAGCAGCCTGCTCTCCATCGAGGGTGCTTTCTGCACACAGCATCAACGTGTGGGACCACCCACAGCTTTCTCCAACCCATTTGTGCTGGTTTCTTTGACATTTGGTGTTTCTGTGATTTATGATAATTCAGGTATTGTTTCCAGGCAGTATGGTTGTGTCCCAGTTAAATGCTAAGGGATGTTCATGCTTCCATGGAGCTTCAAACCACGGAATGGTTTGGGTTGGGAGGGACCTTAAAGCTCACCCAGTCCCACCCCCTGCCATGGGCAGGGACACCTTCCACTAGCCCAGGTTGCTCCAAGCCCCGTCCAACCTGGCCTTGGGCACTTCCAGGGATGGGGCAGCCACAGCTTCTCTGGGCAACCTGTGCCAGGGCCTCAGCACCCTCCCAGGGAACAATTCCTTCCCAATATCCCATCTATCCCTGCCCTCTGGCAGTGGGAAGTCATTCCCCCTTGTCCTGTCTTCCCAGGCTTTTGTAAATGGTCTCTCTCCATCTTTCCTGTAGCTTCAGGCACTGGAAGGTCACAGTTAGGTCACCCCAAAGCTTCTCTTCTCCAGGCTGAACAATCCCAATTCCCTCAGCCTTTCCTCCCAGCAGAGCTCCTCCATCCCTGTGATCATCCTGGTGCCTCCTCTGGACTGGCTCCAGCAGCTCCAGGTCCTCCCTGTGCTGGGCCCAGGGCTGGGGCAGCTCTGCTGCTGTTCAAAGCTGGGTGGGGAAGCCTTTATTCATCTCTGGCAGCAGTAGCTCTACATGGACCTGTTCACCTTGAGATACAGAAGGAAATACCCTCTGTGCTCTGTGGGCAGAGCAGGAGGGTCCTGCAGAGCACAGGGACCCAGGGCTGCATCCCTGCTGTCCCCCTGGGTGTGCTGCAGGCTCCGGTGTCACTTCAGCCCTTCCTCTGAGTCTGGGTCTTTGGGTCTCCAAAGGAAGAGGCTGTGCAATATTCAACTTCCAGAAAGCAGGAATAGAATCGTCCAGCTCTGAGCTGGAGTGCCAGGAAGGGGGGCAGGTTTTACTGCAGTGCAGTTTATCATCCTGATGAATCCTGGTCAGTGTTTGTGATGTCTATTTTTATTATTAATTTTTTTCGCCTCTTAATCTTGGTGAAGCTGAGAGCATCTTTTGATAAGAAGTTCTTCTGCAGTATTCAGATTTTTCAAAAGTATTTGCCTGACTATTTTTTTTTGTTCTTTTACTGAGACCAGCTAAAAGACACCACATGGCTGTGCAAATTCTGGTTCTATGTGGGAGCCCTCTGATCTCATAGAATTTCAAACTGAAGTAGAGAGGGATTCAAATCCAACATATGTGTCTCTCTCATTCCTTTCTGCCCTTTAAATTTAAGCCTTCTTTTCAGTTCTAAAAATGTATAATGTATTGGAGAGCTCACTGAAAAATCCTTGCTAATAATTTATTGGAGTTTTTAATTATAGTTCCGCCTGAATGTCCTTTCTTTACACACAGATTAGATTTAAATGTGAAGTGTTCGTTGTGGTGCCTGAGCCCTGGCACAAGCTGGTATTTTTTGCTGGCCAAGATCGTTCTGACATCCAACTCATTTATCAGTTCTGTGACTTTGACACATAATTTTGTAGACTTCTATTAGGCCAAAAGTAAATTTTCTTTTGATGGAGTCCAAGCAAGTAAGTTTGCTCTGCTGAAATTTTTCCACAGTGTGTTTTGTACTGGCTTTGTTTTTTGCTGTGGGTGTGTTTTCCATGTGAGGTGGATTTGCAACCATTTCTGAGCCTCAGAATTCACTCTTTGCCCTGTGGGCCTCTGATTGCTCGAGGCAACTTTTGGACCATGTTTTATTAGACTTAGAACTAGGACACCTGTATTCCCACTCCTGCATGTCTTAGGAAATTAATGTTATGGGGGAAAAAGTGACCAAAGTGAGTACCTTGCTCACCCCTGGAAGGAAAGGAGGGGTTTATGTTTCGTGTGATGCTTTTTTCCCCTCGCTGGAGCAGGAGTTTGGAAGCTTTGCTGCAGGGCTGCTGCTGCCTTTCTCTTCAGTGCCCTTGTTTCTTAGCAGAGAAAATGAACCAAACCTCTGGCATTTGCCAGCTTTTCCTTCTCTTCCCTTCTCTTTCATGGAATTGTAGTTCTGTACTGAAGAACAGATGGCTCTGGAATACAGCTTTAGATGCTCCATGAGTTTTCCCAGGAACCACGATCCCTGTGCCGGGGGTGAGGCCACTGCCTGCAGTTCTCACCTGAAGCACACAAAACCTGGGATTCGGGATCCCTGTGAGTTCTTTGCTGACAGAAAAATCCCCCAGGCTGTTGAAAGTCACCACCTCAGGCTGGAGAAATAAATGAGCTGCGGATTGCTGGAGGCTCAGGGACTGGCATCCAGTTTTCCTTGCTCTGCTACTCCTCCCCAGCAATCTGCTGCTGGCTGCTGTCAGAGACACCACAGGGCTTGGATAAATAGTTCAAGTTACCTCATCTCACCTCTGCTGTGGTGAGCACTTGGAGCTCTTCCCCCCATGTCTGATCCTACTGACAGCCCCCCCAGGGGTGCAGGGATGTGTCCATGATCCCACCTCAGCTGGAAGTTGCCTATGAGGTTGGTTTCAGGTGTGGAGAGAGTGTGGTTAGAGGTGTGTAACTGTGATAATGCACTTGAAGGATGCACTGACACATTGGCTTGGTCGCTCCTGCCTGCAGGTGTGGCTGTTCAATGGGTGTGGACTTGAATAATTTTGGAATAATAGAATGGTTTGGGTTGGAAGGGACCTTAAAGCCCATCTCATCACACCCCCTGCCATGGGCAGGGACACCTTCCACTATCCCAGTTTGCTCCAAGCCCCATCCAGCCTGGCCTTGGACACTTCCAGGGGATGGGAATGATATTTTTTCATTACTTGGTTGCTCTCAGCAGTTTAGTTTAAATAACACTTTTGTTGGTTCTGTTTTCTGGGCTCACATATGTTGGTGTTCTTGGTCGCATTAATGGAGGGTTATTTAATAGCTGATTAATTGGGAGCCTGCTAGAAATTGGGAGAGCAGAGCAGATGGTTGGTATTTCTGAGACAAAACAAGTTGGTTCTGTTGGAAGCATCACAGTGTTCCGTGCTGGGGATGAGGGAAGGTCTGGGAAGCTCTGGGATGCTGGGCAGGCTGCTCTGGAGCTGGCACAGCCAGGCTCTGTCTGGGCACCCTTGTTTGTGTCCTATTCTGTGAACTGCTGCTTTCCCAAATCAGAAGTAAGGTCTGGACGTGATTTCTGAGCCTCTCCAAGGCTCTTCTGATGCTTGATGGGTGCGTGTTGTCCACAGCCAAGGTATCTCTGGCTGGAGGAGCAGAAAGATCTGCCCCAGCCCTACAAACTCTGCCTCCCACCTTGCATGAAAGGTGTTCTGGCTGCAGGGGACTGGGTTTGATGGTGTCTCCTGGGTTTAGTGGTGTCCCCTTAGGGCCTGGGCCCCGGTGCATCAGGAGGGGCTGATGCTCCTGGATCTCAGTGCCTGGGGCAGGGGGGTGCCAGGCAGAGGTGCCCATGCTGTTCCCTTGGTGTTCTCTCTCTCACTTGACATTTTTATTGCATTCCTCAGCTCATTTGGTATTCCAGGCTGTTTGTCTTTGCCTGCTAAACTTCCACCACTGCCAGAAAGCTTTGTAAGGCACATATCCTGGAAGAATATTTAATCCACGTATCATTTCTATTTAGCTGAGAACTCTGACACGTTAATGAACACTGATGATCACTCTGCTGTTAAATGCTGGCAGAATTGACCTGCTCTCTCTCCCTTGCTGTTCCATCTCATTCAATGCAATCAGTATCTCTTCTGGGAGACCTCTCTTATCCCATTATGCCATTCAAAGCTATGCTAGACCAACATTCACATCAGGGGAACAAGGAATCAGATAAAAGAACCTACCAATGTTAAAAAGAAGGTGAAAACCCCCTTGTTCAGGGAGCAGCAGAGGGAGGAGGGAAGGGCAGGCTAAACCAGGTCTGCTCTGGAAGTGCTGCTCATTCCCCTCTGCTTGGGGCTTGTTGCTTTCACAGGAAGCAATTGCCAGAATTTTTACTGGAGGATGAGGATGTCAAATTCTCTTCTGGAGTCATCCTTCTTTCTGAGCTTTCTCACCAGCTTTTATATCCTTTGGTCTCTGCTTATGGGGTATTTTCGTCCATTTCTGTTTGCTCTTCCTTGATAATCAGTGTAGCAAAGAGCAAATGTTACTTGGGTATTGGAAAGTACAGGATGAAAAATGACACTTGTGAGCTTTTCCAAGTCTGACAGTAAAGTCAATTAAAGCAGAGTGAAGCCCTTGCAGGAGGACTTGGGCACTGGGGGGGAAGATGAGTTGGCACTGAAGGTCGGGACAGCCAGTTTCGCATCTGTACGTGTGGGTTTTGCTTTTTGAACACAAAAGTGTGAAATTGTGACCTTCTCCCATGTTGGTTGTTCACAGCTCCTTGATTTTTACTGAACACCTTATAACCTTGCCTCAAGAGTCCTCACATAATGAAGTGTTTTGTTATTTAGTACATAAATTTCAGTTCTGTTATTAATGAAACAATGAAGGATTGCACAATGAAAACATGAATACAAAGTGACTGCTCCGTCATGTTTTGTACTTGTGAATTTCTCTCTTAATAAAAGACAGGTTAATATTTTCTTTAGGTGTGCAGTTATTCCCTTAAGTTTTCTTTTCTTTGCTTTTTTTTTTTTCAGTATTTAGCTGCAGTCACGCTGCAACCTCCACCACATATGGCACAAATTGCTGCTGCAATAGAATTGCTAATAAGAAAATTAAACTAAAGTGCCTGCAAGAAGCTTTATGTGCACCAAAATTCAACTCAGATCTAAGGTTGTTAGCAGATATGTGTATATCTGTGTGTCTAGTGGAGTTTGACTGTGCCTTACAGACTTGGGAATCTCTTTGGGGTTGGTGGTGGCGTGGGTTCCTGCTGGCTTGTTGAATAAGAAGTAGTGATGCTGCAGAGAGCTTGAGGATTCACCTGGGGAGTTGGTTCAGTGCAGGATGAACAAGTTCTGCATTTTGGGAGCTTGGTGCAATTGCTTTTTTCTTTGAAACCAGGTTCCTGGGCTTTCTGTGGCTGTAAAAGTCTGATATTTTGAATGTTGTGTTTGTGAAAATGCGGCTGCAATAGGAGCTGTCACCAGAGCCAGGCTGGACAGGGCTTGGAGCAACCTGGGATAGTGGAAGGTGTCCCTGCACATGGCAGGGGGTGGGATGAGATGAGCTTTAAGGTCCCTTCCAACCCAAACCATTCCATGATTCTGTGATCCTACATGACACTCAGGAATGGGATAGCAGTGCCTGCAGGTTGTGACGACTGCAATAACAGAGCTCTGGGAATAGGGAGAATTGGAAGATGTATTCGTAGAAAAGTGTGAAAATTTTTGTGAAGACTTTGTGCCAGCTCTGATCAATGCACTGATCCATCGTGATCTTCAAAGCAAATTCATGAAATTGAATTCTTGGAATCATGGAATGGTTTGGGTTGGAAGGGACTTAAAGCTCATCTCATTCCACCCCCTGCTGTGGGCAGGGACACCTTCCGCTAGATCAGGGTGCTCCAGGCCTCATCCAGCGTGGCCTTGGACACTTCCAGGGCCAGGGCAGCCACAGCTGCTCTGGGCAGTTTTCTCCACACAGTTTATGAGGAGCTCAGGTGTTCACAGATGAAATTCCTTGTTCCCCCAGGTCCTGCCCTGCTGCTCACCAGTGACAACATCAAACAGCGCCTGGGCTCTGCTGCTCTCGACAGGTACCTGCCCTTGGTACTACTTGGGGAAATGCAGCAAGACTCTGTACTGTTCTTATAAATACACAGAGTTTGGGAATAAAATCCTGTGTTCTGACATACATTGGCCTTTCTGGTCCAGGTGTTGGAGACAATAACGTTTCCAGAGTATTTGGTCCAAATGCGGGTGGGTTTTTTCCGTAGTTACTTTCTCACCTGTGAAATTGGAAAAGCTGAAATGCTCCAAGTGGGCACTGTGTGCTCATTCTTAGGGATGCTGTGGAAGCATTACTGAGGTGAGGCATCACTGCATCCCCTTATCTTGGTGTATATATCTATTTGTGTAAATCCTGGAGGAACAGAGAAAGCAGGAGCTTGGAGCTGGAGCAGAACCTGACCGAGCAGGAGACGCTGTCAGATTTTATGCTGACATTTGAGATTTCTCTCTGTTCTCTTGGGAGCTGTGATGTAAACCTGTTTGAATTCCCTGTTTCCCTTGTCTGTCCCCAGCATCCACGAGTACAGACTGACCAGCTGGCTGGGCCAGCAGGAGGACATCCACAGGATTGTGCTGTACCAGGCCGACAGCACCCTGACCCCCTGGACCCAGCGCTGCATCCGCCAGGCCGACTGCATCCTCATCGTGGGGCTGGGAGACCAGGAGCCCACTGTGGGAGAGGTGTGGGAACTGCTCCTCCCCCTCTTAGCACTGGGAACAGTCCAGGTCAAAGCAGGTTGCTTCACACTCGTGTGTTTTCCTGGGTTTAACACCCAGTGAGACATAGATAATGAAATATTCCTGAGAAATGTGTGTAAGGAATAGCAACAGCGAATTCTCAAACTGCATGAGAATCCTCTGAAATGGCAAGTTTTATGTAGGAGTACTTCCAGCAAAGTTCTTTTCCTCTAAAGAGTCATTTTGGCCAATGGTAAATCAAAAGGAAATTGCTCTGAAGCTTTATGTTTCTGCCCAGAATTTCTTCACAGGGTCTCCACATAGAGAAATTCTTTTCTGCCTGGATGAAATTCATGGTGTGTGCCTAGGAGAAAGTAGATCTAAATTGCAGTGTATGAATTATTTATTTTATTTTATTACAGGTTTTAAGCTGTAATTTTGTTCGCCTTACTATCTATTTTTATGTTTTTATATTTTATTACCAAGGTCGTTTGACCAGACATATGAATTCTGCAAGAAATTTAAAAAAGAGATCACAAATGGGTTTTTTAGGATGGTGAAGTGCTGAGTCTGACTTGCAGAGAGCCTGGACTGGTCCCACGTGCAGCTTTCGTGTGTGTCCCTTCGTGTGGGTTCTTCCTGCCTGGATGTGGGAGGCAGGAAGCACAGACAGAACAGGCTGCCAGCAGTTGCCTCAACAACAAAAAAATCAAAATCAGAAAGGCAAGGACGAAGAAGTAAACTGATGGGAAGGGAAAGAAGAAAATGCTGAACATTTGTAGGCTTGAGTCTGACTTGGGCAGCATCTCACATTGCAGGAGCAGCACCTGCTGTGCATTTCATGGCCTGGTTTAGGTCAAAAGCATTCTATTTTAAGCATTCAGGTTTGAATCCTGGACTGATTTTAGACTCCTGTGTGCTGTGTAAGCCCACAGTTAAGTGTTGATGTCTAAATCAATCAAGTTTGAGGGTTCCAAGTGTGCAGAGTGGCCTGTGGATTCAGGGAATAGAGGTGGGGTGTGTGTGTGGATGTATTTCACACTGAGACTGGAGCAGCCAGGACCTGACTCCCCTTTCCTGTGGTGTCCATAACTGCTGTAGCTGGAGAGGATGCTGGAGAACACGGCAGTGAGAGCCCAGAAGCAGCTGATCCTGCTCCATAAGGAGGATGGGCCTCTCCCTTCCCGGACTGTGGAATGGCTCAACATGCGGAGCTGGTGTTCTGCTCACCTGCACATCCACTGTCCACGCAGAGTCTTCTCCAAAAGGAGTCTGCCCAAGCTGGTAAGAGAGTCCTGGTTTGGTGACTGGTCCCTTGCTGTCCCTCACTTTATCCGTAACCCCTGTATCAAAGGGAATTTGGGATAATGGTACTCCACAATATTCTGATGTGCAGTGGGCTCTTACACAGACAGTGTTCTCTTTAAATCTGTTTGGCCTCAGTTTGATAGAGGAAACAGGGATAAGGGGGCCAGGTTTTCTTTATGGATGCATACTTGGCTTTTTGATATCCTGAAAAGAGCAATTACTACCTGAGAATCCCTCTGAAAAGTGTGTACTGGCCATAGAGTCCTTTTTGTTGGGAAGATCCCTGTGCTTCCCAAATCTGTGCTAAACATGAGGCAGAGGCAGCCTGGGTTGCTTCCCAGGAACTTCAAATCCTTGTCAAGGAAGAGAAAGAGCTGCAAGGGAAAGGCTGTACTACCATGAAGTTCTCCTGGCAGCTATAAAAGACTGAGATGCCATTGATCACTAGAAGTGTTTGGGTGGTTCATTGGCCTCTGTTCCTTTGAAGAGCTGTTCACTTGGTAACAGTCACCTGTAGCTTCAGGCTGGAAGGGACCACTGGAGCTCATCCAGTCCCACCTCCCTGCTCAGCAGGGTCCCCTGGAGCAGTCACTCGGGATTGTGTCCAGACAGGTTTGGAATATCTCCACTGAGGGAGACTCCACACCCTCTCTGGTCTCTGTTCAGGGCTCGGTCACTACACAAGGAAGAAGTTCTGCCTCCTGTCCTGGTGGAACTCCCTGGGCATCAGTTCCTGCCTTTTCCTCTTGTGCCATTGCTGGGCCCCATGGAGCAGAGCCTGGTCCCTGCTCTGACACCTCCCTACAGACAGGGACACACAGGGATAAGATCCCTGCCACGGCTGAACAGCCCCAGCTCCCCCAGCCTTCCCTCACAGGAGAGCTGCTCCAGTCCTCTCATCTTTGCAGCACCTTCTGACAGGATGCTGTGGCTGGCTCTGCCCTGCCTATACAGTGAGCATGCCCTGGCTCTCCTCTGCAGGTGGAGATGTACGAACGTGTGTTCCAGAAAACCCCGGACCGTCACTCCGACTTCTCCCGCCTGGCGCGGGTCCTGACCGGCAACGCCATCGCGCTGGTGCTCGGCGGCGGCGGGGCCAGGTAGGGCACTTGTCCCGGGCATCCTGCTGGGCTGGAGGGGGCTCTGAGCAGCCTGCTCTGTGCAAGGTGTCCCTTCCACAAGGGGGTGGAACAGGGTGGGCATTAAGGTCCCTCCCAACCCAAACCCTTGTAGGATTCTGCGCTGGTTTGTTGTTACCAGATCTGAGAGCCCCGCTGTCCCTGGGCTGGGACAGATCCCTCAGGATAGCAGCCATCCTGTGCCACCAGCACTGCTCTGCAAGCAGCATTTGGGGGAGGAGACATTGGGAAATCACACAAACTTAACCTGCTGTGGGGATTTATGCTGAATTTCTGCAGAAGGAACATGAGTGTTGTGACCTCTTGAGGCCTCTCATAAGTTGGGTTTAATACCAGGAGGTGACCAGGGCAGGAAAGATGACGTTTCTTTCTGTTGGCCTACACTATGGATTTTTTTTTTTTCCCTTATGGATTCTTATATTAGAAAATGGCTCACAGTATTTCAAAGCTCTTCGAAGTTTGAGCAGTAAGAGGAATTATGTCCTCTAATGGAGAATGTTCTCGTCTTTATAATCCTCCAAACCCCCAGGTGCCCATACGCTTTGACAGCCTTACCTTACAGAAAGAGTGTATTTTTGCAGACACAAGGACAAGGTGTGTGCTTGAGCACTCTATTAGAATTCCATCTGAAACCCCAGTGAGCTTTAGAAATAAATTATTACTGGCATTTTTCTTTGGAATCCCTTTTTACTTGGAGAGTTTTGTGTTGAGGCGGAATTGAGTTGCCCTTTGTCTCAAGCGAGCGCCGCCTTCGTTGTCTCCATCACCATGTTCTTGAAGCCCTGCCTTAGAAGAGTGCTTTGAAATACAGCTCTCAAAAATAAAATACATAATTTGCACGCAGTCTGTCTGTTGAAGTGCACAGAAATATCACATTTTTGTCGTTGGGCCAGCGCCTGCTTCAGAGGAGCGTTCGCTGCAGTAAAGGTTAGAGCTCCTTTGTGCCAGCTCCTCCTGATCACTCCCTGGTGCTGAGACAGCCAGAGCTGGTTCCTCGAGTGTCTCACAGGTGCCTTGATCCTGCTCCCTTTCACAGCCCCTCACCTGAGCTGGTTTCAGGATTTCATTTCCAAGACGAGCTCTGTCCTGTGGAGGCACAAAGCAGAGCAGCAGAGGGGAGCCTCTGTTTCATCTGAGCATCTCAGGAGGCTTCTCATGGACCGAAGCAAAGCATTTGTGGTTTGTTCTTTGTTCCCAGCTGATATCTCTGCCTCTACCAAAGCCTGTGTTGTGCTAAATCTGTGCACTCCTGTGCTGCTGGCAGCACATTTTGCTCGTTCCCTTCCTTCCTTCTGTAAACACTGCTGTAATTTTTGCCAAACTTTTTTTTTTTTCTTTTTGTTCTACTACTTAATTTGCAAGCTCCCTCCTGTGGGTGTGCAGGATCTGAGGTAAGGAGGAGCAGGGTCACTGAGCCTGTTCTGGTCCTGTGTTGTCCCTCTCTGCAAAGCTGCGCTGCCGCTGTGTTGGCTTTGGGGTCTCTGGATGCTCATCACCCATTCAGCAACGAGCCATGGGCCATTAGCCATCAATCTGCTCATTCCTGCATCCCTGCACTGGGGAGGACTTGAAGAGGATTAAGGGCAGAGTGGATAACTGGGATCTCTCTTCCTTCTCTGAAACACTTTCTGTGCCGTGGACTGAAATGTTCGTTCAGGGGGTTCAGCTGGCACAGGAATGGTGTGAGCATTGTGTTTCCCCTGCAAAAGTACAGAATGCTGTTCTTGTCATTAAATAATCATCTAAATTGTGATTAGATAAAAGGTTTTTCAAAGTGAGAATATCATTAAGGCCAGGGAAAGGACAAAATTGCTCTGAACTCTCTAAAGCTCTGCCTTTGGAAGGACAAAGTAAATTCTTAGATCGCCTATTTCTGCTAACAAGGGAATTTCAAGAGATTAGACACCAGGTACTTAAAATCATCCTGTGATTAAAGCACAGTCAGACTAAAAACATCTTCATGGGTCGCTACACAGACTGTTGATGGCCTTTGGATAATAATTACATGAGTAACCTCCCTCCTTGTTCTCAGAGCATGAATCACACTGGTCACACAGCCAGGGAGAAGTAATAGTGACAGGGGCTGGCTGGTGGGTATTTGTTCAAACTATTGTGTTCTGTGACTCCAGTAATATCAGTTATTTAGTTGTTATTTTGGGAATGTTTGTCTGGCTTCCCAGTGACAGCCGGATTGGGAGGTTTTACCAAGAGCAGCTTCCTAGTAATTATCGTTGTGGTTTGTCATGACAAAAGGCTCATAGGAACTAAAGGTTTTCTTTCTCCTGTGAGCATAAAAATAAAACAACTTGAAGTGATACAGTTCTAAAATTACAGTGTTTTGCTTTTGTTAAATGCTAACTTAATTTTGGTTAGAAACATTGTGGAGTTTGGGGGAAGGAAAGGGGATTTGTGTTTAGGAAAATAATACCTTTGAGGTGTATTTGCAAGAATAATGACACATCAAGCCCTGCAACAAAGGCATAAACCCTCCCATAAATAATTGTCCTGACCTTTTAGCCCTCCCACGTACAGCCCACCCTTTCTTTGGTGTGCTCTGGTTGTCTTAGCAAAGCTGTTTGAAAACTGAAATTCCTAGGAAGTAAATAATTATTAATATTATAAACATCTGGGAATTCCTAAGGCTTTGGGGGGAAAAAAAGGGGTTGAGCTGTTTCAGAATCATAGAGTATCCTGAGCTGGAAGGGACCCACAAGGATCATTGAAATCCAACTCCTGGCCCTGCACAGACACCTCAACAATCCCACACTGTGCCTGACTTCAGCAAAACTGTGATCACAAGCTTGTTGTTGATTATAGTGCCATTATTCCAGGAGTGCCTGTGCCTATTCCACGTAGGCACAATGGGAAAATCCAGAGCACTGGGGCTGCCCCAGGTTGGGTGCTTGGTAAGAAGCTGTGTGTGCAGTACAGCACATGATACAAATCCATGGTGGGCATGAGACGTGCTTGTTGAGAAGGAAAGGGCTGTTGGGATAAGGAATCACTGGTCTGCTTTGGAGGTACTGGCCCCACTAACAGTCAGCTGCACATTCCTGCAGGGAGTGGGTCTGCATGGTGTCAGAGCCCTTTGCCAGCCCATAGCCCTGGCTGGATGAGCTCTGAGCACACCATCCATTCCCTTCCCTTCTCCCCACTGCCCTTCCCTTCAGGCAGAGCATTTCAGCCTTCCCTGAGGAGCTGCTGTTGAAGGATATTTATAGATATTTCATCAGGGCATCTTTTCATTTCTCCTTTTTCTGTTTAGTTTTCTCCTCAAACTTATTATCTCGCCTCAGCACTTGACGTGTCAAGTAGTTAGGGTTTTTTCCACACAGTTTTCTTGCTGACTCCAAGAGTGTTGCTCAAACCTTTTCATTTTGGGCAGTTGGCCTGTTTCAGCAACTTGTTCTTTCTGCCTTTTCTTTGTTTCCAGCTCTGTCCCTTTGGAAAGGGAGGATAAAAGCAGCAGTGTAGGCCAAGCAAGTTCTGCCCCTCTTGTTGTGGAGATCTGTGTCTGATGAACACCTCTGTTGTCTCCTCTGTCTGTCTGTGCTCCTGCAGCCTGTGCCATGTGCAGGGTGCTCACACTCTGAGCTCTTAGAGAAGGACAAACAGGCAGCTCCACCTTCCACCTGGTCACTCATGGGCTGCTGCTCACCCTGCCTGGAGTCTCTGAGCTCCTGAAAGCCTGGCTTTATCTTCCCATTGATAGCTTTACCCAGGGATGAAGAGGCTGGGAGAGTCCCTGAGAGGCAGATCTCAGTTGTTCTGCTCCCAGGAGATGGCATTTGCCCTCTGCACTCTGTGTTTGACTCTTGGATTGCAGGAAGGATGAACCACTGAGGATTTCCTGTCACTGTACCTGTGATGTTTGGCTGCAGCTCCAGCTCATTCAGGCAACTTGGAGTAAAAACCTGCTTATCAATCCTGCCTCCTTTCTCTGCCACCAGACACTGATTTCTCCTTCCAGAAGGCACAAAGAGTTTGTTTGTCCTGTGTCTGCACTGGGACAAAGCCCTGCAGCTTCTGAGCAATCCCTGGGATAGGATGGGCAGAGCTGCACTCTGTGCCCGGAGGGAACCAAGGAATGCACAGGTCACACTGTCACACTGTCCTGTATAGTGGGTCAAGCAAGGAGCACGTAGGACATGCCCACAGCCACCTGGGGATGTGGTGGATGCACTTGTGTCTCCAGTGAGGTACCAGGAGCCTTTATTTGAAGGCTGGGTCCAGCATGGCAGCACATTGGGAGGGTTTTGCCCCTTTGTGTCCCTGAGCAATCATGGCAGAAAAGAAATGATGCAAAGCTCCCAACATACCATAAGGAAAAACTTGAAACTGATTTTGAGAACTTGAGAACTTTAGAAGGTCATATTCCTTTTCTGACTTGGTGCTTGTAGCCTGCAAGTGTGGCTGGAGGTGAGGAGTTCTTGCCTGGGAACAAACCCTGTGGTGCTTCCCCCGCTCCATCTCGCTAAAAAAGGAATCGAGTTTGGGGATTGATGACCTGATCTATCCATGTAAAACACTTTAAAGCAAGTGAGTGCTGTGCTGTGAGAGATGATATTCCTGCTCAGATTGCCTGGGGAGCTCCTGGCTGCCTTCAGCAGGCGCAGGGATGCGTTGCTGCTGCTCATGGCTGGTGACGCAGCATTTTAATTACACTCCCAGCAATTAAGTGCTGTTAAAGTTGGCAGGATGCAGAAGCTGAATCTGCAGTATGCTCATGTGAGGAGTCAGAAATGATTAATAAAGACACCAGTAAGATTTGGGGCTTGATTTGTTTTTCTGTTTGGTTTGTTACTCTGTCTTGGAGAGGAGCCTTAAAATGAAACCCTTGTGGTCCCACCCTGGCT
Organism: Ptilonorhynchus violaceus; assembly: GCA_013397565.1. Lineage (NCBI taxonomy): Eukaryota > Metazoa > Chordata > Aves > Passeriformes > Ptilonorhynchidae > Ptilonorhynchus > Ptilonorhynchus violaceus. Next base: position 261,354 of record VZRJ01006852.1, read on the forward strand.
AAGGGCAGCTGTTTCTTAATTCTGTCCTTTTCTCATGATCATTGGGAACAGACTGTGTTTGGTGGTTACCCTGTTAGATGCTCAGTGCTTCCTGCTTAATTGGATTTTGCCATCTTAACTCTGAGAAACTTTCAGAGTTTGGCAAGAGGGTCACTGCAGGCAACAGAAATCCCTTTCTTGCCCCCTGTGAATTTTCATCAGTTTTTTTTCCTGAGAGAAGCCATGAAGTCTGTGTGTTCTTTCCCTTGCTTGAGTTCGTTAAGGAAAAATTGTCAAGCTGCCAAAATTAATGAACATTTAAATTCTCGACAGCGTAACGTGGTGATGCAACAGCAGGGAATGTGCTGTGAGGAGGGGGTGGTAGAAATAACACCCTTGCTTTTTGGGGCTGATTTTAGTTCTGCAAAGACCAAGGTCAAATGGCAACATGGGAAGATCTGGTTTCCAGCACTGCTGCTGTGGGGAAGAGCTGAGATCCCTTCTGGGCCGTCCTCTTTTGCTCCGTGGTCCTCAAAAGCAGAGAGGAGCACAGGGAAGACTGCACAGAAACTGTCTGAGCTTAGTGAGTCTTTTAGGGCCTCATAAAAGTGATGGCTCCTGGGTCAGCACCCAGGCTTGGCCCTTGAGGGGTGGAGGGGGCTGGCTGGTGGTGCAGTGGTGGAGTCAACATCTCACAGCCCAACTTTGAGTGTGTGATGCAACATCCAGGGAATAAAAAGCCAAAATTTGAGGTGGAAACACTGCTCCAATGACAAAGTGCTGTCCTTGGGATGGACAGTTTGCTCCCGTGGTGCTGACAACTCCCTGCCCAGGCTGCAGCTCCTTTTCCTGTGTTGTGGTTATGAAACCCTGGGGTTCAATCTTGGGCAATAACAGAACCTCCTGGGGAGACTCTGTGAAGTTTTATGGTGCAGGTGCTTCGGATTCAATTCCTGCAGTTAAGGAAGATTAATTCTTATTCCTCAGCTAAGACAGGTAACTAATGGTAGGAGGCTTTTTACCCCTGTCAGGAGGAGGAGTGTGTGTGTGGATGTTATTCAAAACTGCCACTGCAGAGCTGCAGAGGTTGAAATGGAGCTGGTGGGCTCGTAAGGTCAATTCCTGAGCCTTAAATAAAGGGGGGGAACTGGAAATATGAGGGGAATTGCTTTTTTAAACCATTAAACCTGACCAAAAGCACCCAGACAATGTGCTCTTAGGAGTGTGTGGGAGGAGAGGGGAGGAATTTGCTGCCTGAAGGTACCTCCAGAGGCAGCCTTGGAAAACACTGCCAGAAGGAACAGAGCAGTGTTTTTCCCTATGGGATCCTGAGCATACTCCATATAGAGATTACAGAAGGGATGAAAGAAAATCCCATGGGAATTTCCTGGACTCTTGATGTTCCTCTCCTAAGCTGGAACACAGTAAATGTTTTTCAACTCCTTTGCTGGGTTCAAAACTTAACATGGACCGAGTCTGATGAGGGCACCCCAGGGTACAAGGGATAAGGGATCTCTGGAGCCCAAATGCTGTTGTGACCAGTTCCTTGTGCTGGAGGATAAAAGTAATATCTTGAGAACTTGCTTAATAAAGTTTCTCCACATTTCCATTCCTATCTAGATCATAGACAACCTATTTTCCCTTTTTCTTTTCCCACCTGGCTGTGTCTGCCAGTCTGTAAGTCTTTTTTCCCTTTCTAACACATCCAAACCCTGAGATTTCCCAGTTTCTTTGCACTCTTTTTGCTCCACACTCATTCCTTCTTGTCTTCTTTACATCTGCCCTTTAGTTAATTTCTCAATTTTTGCTTTCAAGTCCTCTCACAAAAGACCTATTGTGAAAAAATGCAGTTTGCCAGCTGGTTTTGCCATCCTGGGGGTGTCCCTGTGTGTCAACAGAAATGCACTTGGCTTGGAAATCATTCCAGATCATGCAGTGAGCTGCAGGACTGCACCAAGTTTGCAAATAGGTTATTGATTGCAATGTTTAATGTTGTTTTCAGGGGTTTGTAATGGGGTACAGGTATCTCCTTTGCTTGGTATCTGTCTCACAGTGCTTAAAATTCACAGGGCACAGAGCTGATAGCTTGAAATGTGTAAAAATTGGATTCAGGGGGTTTTTTTTGAAGTGTTCGAAAACATAATCTGAGAAAATGCTTGTTCTGAAGTAAATTATGAAACAAAATTGGTGCTAAAACCATTGTTCTTTGTTGTGACCTTGGCTGGGAGGGGTTTGGAAGGGCAGGATTTTGTGGTGCTGGGGTTCAGCTCCTGATGTCCCACAGGCTTGAGAAAATGGCTTAAACCCTCATAACTGTGCTCTCCTCTGAGAAACACAGCGTGGGCAGCTGGGCAGCTCCCCTTTGGAAATGGCTCTGGAGCACTTAGAGGGAAGAGAAATATAAACCATTACTGGGAGAAATTGTCTGGGGTTTTAGGAGGATGTTGTTATCTCCAAGTGTAAATGGATTTATGCTCCTGTCTCCTGAGTTGGATGTGTCTGGTGAATTTGCTTGAAACCTGCCATCCAATTATTCTGATGGAGATGACTCCCCACTGCAGCATGCAGAGGGGTGACCAGGTGACTCTTTGTGCTGCCTGGGTGCAGTGCCAGGACATGATCAGTGCTTCTGCAGGGGGTGCTGAGGTTTGGGGGTATCTTTGGTTTGGATGCTGAGCTCCCTGTCTCCAGCCTGGTGTCTGGCAGTCCTGGATGGAGCCAGTCTGGCACAGGCTGGGCCCTTCTGCACTGGGTTCACACCATTTCCTGGTTCCTACTTATGCGAGATAACAGCAAGGATTTTTAGCAATTCCTGTCTTTTCTTTCTCTCCCCCTGATGCAGCATCCCTGAAATTCCTGTTCCATTTCCAAGTGCTTGCTGAAGGTACTGAGCTGGCACGTAAGGGCTGTGCTTTCCTCTCCTCTTGCAAGACAGGTCTTGAAGAGTACGTGCTGCTAAAAGGATCCCATTCCTCATCCTGATCGTGCTCTAAAGTTCCAGGAAATTAAGCTGAGATATGAAAGGAACTTGAAAAATGCTTCTTCCCGTGTTTTAAATGGAAGAATCAAGCTTGCTGTGCAGCATCTGCAGTCTGTCAGTGCCCAGTAACAGCTGATGAAGCAGGATTTCTGCAGTAGGGAAGTATCAAAATGGTACAAAAGGGGCTGAATCTGCTTTGTGTCATGGAAAAAAACCCACCCTAACATCTGAATGCTTGAAATATCCTTCCTCCAGTTCCTGTTCTTCAAAGTAATCCCTTTGTACACCAGGCCAGGCTGTCTCCTGACATTGGAAAGGCAGAAAGTTGGCAGCCCTGAGGTTAATCCTCATGGCCTTTGCAGCCTTCCCCCATCACGGACAGCCTGCACTGGGCTGGGAGCATTTTGGAGGAGGGGCAGCTTTTTGGTGACCTGTTTTGTGGTTTTTGTGTGTGTAGATAAATGTCTGTACCTCAGTGCACAGTGGAGTGGAATTTTGCAGTGTGATATCCCCTTTTGAAGCTCAGACTGATGCATGAGGGGCTTCAGAGCTTGTAATTGCTCCCATAGGTGCTCAGAGAAGTGGCCTGTGCTGGGTGTCTGTGCTCTTGTCGTGAGTGGAGCATCCATTGCCACGTGCAGGTAAACGAGAGGGAAAGCTGAATTCCAGAGTCAGCCATGCAGCCAGGTCCTGGATTCCCAGTGTCTTTCAAAAAGCAGATTTTCAGGGTGATATTCAGGAGGTAAAATAACAGAGAAGCAGCAAAACTCTTTATCCTTGAAGATAGAACTGCACCCTTGACTTGGTGTTTTACTTTTGCTGCTGCTTTGTAGAGGCCAAAGGGGAAAGGTAAGGAAGGTGAGCTCCTACTTGGAAAAGATGATGATAATGCATGTTTGGATATCTAACTTGAGTCTTATCCAGGTCAGCCCTAGAGTTACGTGGTTTGAACAAACAAAAACCAACCCCTGAAAATAAATCAGTGAGCTGTGAGTATTTGCTGCTGTTGAGCAAAGCTCCTGAGACAGGGCTGGCAGCTCCTCCAGGGGCTTCAGGCTCTGTGTGTGCAGATGGTGGGGAAGAGGCTGCAGCCTAATGGCTCCTGAGAGGCTCTGCTGTGATTCCTTCAGGGAGGGCCCATCCCGAGCGTGGCCCCGGAGCTCGGGTGAATTAATCGTGTTTTTAATCGTGTTTGTGCAGCCATTCACATCTCTGCCTCCGAGTGAGCTGGGGGAAAGGCAGAGCCTGTGGCTGCTCCCACATTCCCAGAGCTGAATGCCAATGGCTCAGAGTTGTGTAACAGTTGGGTCATCACGTGCCCACAAAAGCTGTGTCCGCATGGCTGGGCACCCACGTAATGCTTAATGATCTGATTTTTCTTTTTCCCCATCTGCAGCACCTCTGTAATTGCTCATTTGCTCCCATCTGCCGTGGAGGTTGAAGGTTATAAGTGCCTCTATTAAACCCTCCAAGAAGCAGGAGCGTGGGAGTCATTTACTTCAAAGTTATGGCTTAAAAAAACCCCTAAAATTAATTGCAGGTGGTTTAGTTGGACTCTCCTGTCCTGGTCTCCAGTCTTCAACCCACCAAACTCATTTATTCACCACAGTACTTTGATAAACAGATGAAATTAAATGAGGAGGTGGTGGAGCTGTGGGTCAGCTCTTGTTGCTGGTTTTGCACCTTTATCAGATGTAAAACCATGTGCTGTGTTCGCTTTTCACGGAGCAGGATTAAGGCTCCGTTGGCAAATCTGTGTTATTTCAGAGTATGGTTCTTGCATTGCTGTGGTTTTGGGGAATCACTGCCCTACCTGGGCAGTGAGCTTGCCTGTTAGGAAAGAGGAGACTGGAGAGGTTCTAAGTAAATTCACAGTTACATTCTCTAAAGTGCTTTGGTCTTATTTCTTCAGCTTCCGGATGTTGTTCTCAAAATGGATTCTTCCAAGGCTTTCATAAATAAGTCTCAAAGGGGTGGGGAAGGAGGATATATTTGTTTTCCAAAGAAATTATCTTCCTTTGCAGATGGTAGCTGAATTGTTCCTTGGCTCAGAGTGAGAGGCAGGATTTTGTGACATCCCCAAGTGGGTGCAGTTTGCCATTCAGCCTCTTCCCTGCTCCTGTGCCCCTCTCGGAGCGTGCTGGGATCAGAAAACAAAAACCCTGGTGCATTTTCTGATTTACTTGGACTATTTTGTGTTTTTTCTCCCCTCCAATGGCTTACTCCTGCATCCCTTCACACCCCGGGGCTGGGTAGCTTTGACAGCCCTCCTGGAAGGGCTGAGCAAGTTTTGCTCATTTATTTCTGTGTCAGGCACAAATCTCTTTGTTTAAAGCTTGTTCTAAAGTTAGTGTATAAAGCAGAAACAAGATCAGGGCTATAAAAGGACATTGTATTTGGATTTTCTTGCAGGTGGTTTCACTGGGATTGTGATAAATAGGAGATGCTTTTTCTGCCAGATGTGCCTGCCTGGCACAGGGTTAATGTGTAATCTCTGTAGCATGGCAAGGCCACAGGGAAATGGCTCCTTAGCTCTGGCTTAAGGAGATGGTGGGAATCTGAGGGCAAAGCTAAGTGGGAGGATGGAACAAGACTGTTGTTAATGGAGGGGAAGACAGCAAGAATTCAGATCTCTGGATCAATATGTGTGGGCAGTGGAAGGGAGAAAGCTTCCTCCAGGGCAGCTGCTGGGAAAGATCCTGCTGGTAGTTGGGATGTTAGGATAAGAACCCAGTAATGTGAGGTTATTCCCTCTGTTTAGCTTAGAAATGGTGCTTAGTTGATTAATCAATTAATTAATGTTGTCAAGATTGGAAACTTCCTTGTAAGTGCACACATAGCACCAGGGGAGCAGAAATGCAGGGGTCTGGCTTCTGTGTTCCTTTGGAGCTGGCAGAAAATCACTGCAATGATTCTGGCAGATTTATGATGCTGGGAAGTTTTATGGTCAGGAAAGCTGGGAAATAATGTTATTGGAAAGATATAGCTAGGATTAGATTTCAAAGCAATGTTTGGATATATTGATGCTGCTGCAAAAGCTCGAAGGTGCCAGTTGGAGATAATCCAGTTGCAACTTGTAGCAGACTTGCTCCATTTCTGAGCCAGTGACTGAGCCACTCAGTGCCTGGATCAGGCACAGAACACACCGAAAAATGCTGCAGTTTGTGTAAAGAAAAGGATTTTCCTTATGTCACCTTTCCTGATGCCACTCTCTGTAGCCCTTCATATAACAGCATCCAGTTTCCCTTCACCCCACTACAAAGAGCACCTCCACAGTGACTCTGAGGGGATCTGTCACTCACATAATGGTTCTAAGGTTGTTGTAGCTGCATCTGTTGCTCTGAGAGCTGCAGGTTCAGTCACCAGCCCCACTTTTGGGATCCTGGTCCCAGAAGTGCCAGTGAGCCTGTGTGCTGGACCTGGTGGATTTCAGGATGTGCTGTCCCTTCCCATGGGTTTGGAAGCTCAGGCACCTTCAGTTATTTCTGTTGTGTTCAGGGCAGAGTTGAGGGAGTGTTTGCCCAGTGCACCACTTTTTGCACACCTCTAAAGTGGACATGGTAAATACAAATTCATAGAATTACAGAGTCATTAAGGTTGGAAAAGACCTTTAAGATCATCGAGTCCAACCATTCTCCAGCACTGCCCAGGCCACCACTAACCCATGTCCCCAAGTGCCACATCCACATGGCTTTTGAATCCCTCCAGGAGTGGTGACTCCACCACTGCCCTGGGCAGCCTGTGAAGGGTTGATCAGCCCTGTCAGGGAAAAGCTGGTTTTATGGCTTTGCTGCTTCAGGAGTTTTAAGGTTCTGAGGGTGTCTTAATTCAGGTTTGTTTGGCTCTGATGGAGTTTAATAAAGTCCCCTTGACAATTTCTCTGTTTTTCTGCCTCCTTTGCCAGGTACCTCCATCAGGAAGGAGGGGCAGGAAGCTGTGTCCTGTTCTGGGGAGGCTTTGTTGAGAGACCAGAGCTCTGTAGCAGCCATGGCCTTAATCCTTTTGAACCAAAGGAAACAGCATCTCCTCAGAGCACTCAGGGAGATCTCCTTCATCCTGCTGCGTCAGTTAGCAGGAGAGATGGATGCTATCAAGGCTGGATGCCTGAGCTGCATTTTCCCTTCCTTTCTGAAGCTGGAGTGGATTTTGGAGGTGATTGAGCTGCAGCCTTGCCTGGCTGCTCCCTTAGCCATGGTCTGAAAAACGAGTGTCCCTTCTGGCTGCTCCCAAGCTCAGGGTTGTCCTTTCAAACGCAGCCAGGCAGCACCTGATGTGCTAAACGTGGCTTGTGGGGAAAATATCGGTGCACAGGCTCTGGTTTTGTATTGATTGTGGTTTTTTAGCCCCTGCCCTGAGCAGGGAGGACAGCCTGCATTCCTGCTGGCACTTTGATCTGGAATGTCTTGCTGCGTTCGCTGCCTTCTTCCCGCGCCGGATCTGATCCCGGCTCCGGCAGCACGTGCGGGGCTGACACATGCACGGCTCGCAGGGGAATTGTCCTTTTATCAGCTCTGCTCTGGCCTTCGTGCACTACAGTCACATGCCAGCAGCACTTCCCCAGGGGATGAAAGCCAAGGGCTCGTTTCAGCAGCAGGAATTTTCCTGCAAGACCTGCAGGCAGAAAGGCTGAGCTCTCTGGGCTGTGGTATTTAGGGAAGCAGGTCTGCAACCCTATAATTCCTCTCCCTGCTTTGTGGTCATTTCTTTCACAGAATCACAGAATGTGTGAGCTGGAAGGGACCCACAGGGATCAAAGTCCAACTCCTGGTTCTGGCCAGGACACCCAAATGATCCCACCCTGTGCATCCCTGGGAGCGTTCTCCAAACGCTCCTGGAGCTCTGGCAGCCTTGGGGCCGGGACCATTCCCTGGGGAGCCTGTTTGGTGCCCACCACCCTCTGGGGGAAGAACGTTTTCGTGACCCTCCCCTGGCACAGCTCCAGCCGTTCCTGGATCCTGTCCCTGTCACAGAGAGCTGAGATCAGTGCCTGCCCCTGCTCTTCCCTCGCCAGGAAGTTGTAAGTCCATTGAGTCTCCCCTCAGCCTCCTCTTCTCCAGGCTGAACAGACCAAGTGACCTCTTTGTGACCATTAGTAGTAAAGAAGGAATAGTGCTTGGAATTTAGCAAGTACAGCCCTGCTTTTGGGGGCTCTTTCATGGATGTGGTGAGCAGTGCAGAAAGCAGCACTTGGGGCAGCTGATGCCCAGAGCAGCCCCTGCTTTGCCTCGCTCAGGTCAGGCTGAGGCAGTGGCAGAGCTGGGAACAGAGCCTGGCTCTGGCTTCAGCTCCTCCTGGAGCTGGGTGATGCTGTTTCAGCTCTCTCTGCAAAGGGTGTTAATGAATCAGGCCTGTCCTAGGCAGTGAATACAATGAAAAAGAGTTTCTCTTTAGATACTGACTGCACTTCTTGGGCAAATCTTTGGGTTCTGATGCTAATGGTTTCAAGGTCACCTTGTAGGTCGTTGTTCCTCGGTCACTTGTCACTGTCCTGGGACAGGCACTAGTCCTGGCAGGGGAGATGCTCCATCCAGCTGCTCCTTCAGGCAGCTCTAGGGTGAAGGAAGCTGCGTGTGCAGCTCCAGGGGCACACTGTGTGTGCATCCCCTCTCTGGGGTGCTCCTTGCTCCTGTGTAACAGCACTCCCCTGTTCCCTTCCTCTGCAGTGAGTGACACTCAGCTCCGTGTCATCCAGGAGGATTTCCCTGTCTGTGTAGGTACAGCACTGGCATGAGCCATCTCCCTTGGTGCTCCTCTTACCCAACACTTGTATTGTCACATTCCCCTAAACCAGGACATGTCCCCTGTGAAATTGGGTCTGGTATTACAAGAAGTGCACAATCCCTTTTTTTTTTCTGCACCAGTCCTCTGGCTGTTAACATGGATCTTGCTGCTGGCTTCAATTCCTTTTCCTCTTCAGCTGCAGGCTGGGAGCTGCCCACTGCAGCTCCCTGGGAGCACTGGGATGCTGTCAGAGGGGGATGTGAGTGCCTGGCAGGGCGCCCGCTCCGGCACACGCTTCCCTTGGCAGCCTGCCCGTGTTTGTGGAGCCCGGAGCTGGGGAGAAGTGCCCAGGAGAGAACCAACTGCAGGAATTGTTGAGAAGCCTCGTGTAGTAACATTGCTGGGGCAGTGATGGCCTAAAGGTGTAGGGAGGGAGGAAAACCCATTTGTATCTTTCAGGAGGCCAGGTGTTACCTGGAGAAAAGGGGGGCTCAGGCACATTTCCTTTTTTCAGGATTTAGTTTGCAAATTCCATCATGAATGCTCCTGCTCAGGGTGCTGGAGCTGGAAGAATCAGCTTTGTGGTTGTGTATAAATGAAATATAATTTAGTCAGGCAGCTTACAGGAGGTCCCTTTACAAGGAAGAGAAGGACTTTGATGCCCATCTTACTTTGGGATCGATGAATCTGCTGGAGGTCTGTGGCTGTCACACGTTTAGCTGGATATTGGCAGGGACTCTGTGGATGCACAAGGAGGGGATGACCTGCCAACAGAAGTAATAATGATCTTTTGTTATTCATTCAAAGGCATCGTGCAGCAAAGTAGGAACAAATCCAGAGTGATCACATCAAATCCCTTGTATTTTATGGATGCTTGAATCAGGAGAAACAGTTAGAGGGAGAGAACCCGGTCTGGAGCTACTCCTGACCAGCTTAAAATTGTCCTCCAAGCAGGAAATTCTTTAAGGTACTTCACATATCCTAAGAAAGGCATATGATGTAGGCAGTCTCCAGAGAGCAGGTTAGTAGGGTAAGGTCTGTTCCTTCATGGAGTATCAGGGCTGAGGCAGTGGGAAGTGCCAGGCACGGGCAGCAGAGTGCAAAAATAGCTGCACTCTAAAAGCCTCAGAACAATGGGCTCCTTTGGCAGGATAAAAGTGTAATTCCTTTAACTCGGGGCATCTTATGGCAAGAAGCAGTGGGAGAAGAGGAGAAGAGGGGAAGGAGAATTTGGAGAGGAAAGCGAAATGAGCCATTTTCTGCTCTTGGATTGCAGCAGCGTGGATCTGTCACTGAAGTCATTTACACCCCTATAACCACGAACCTGTCCCAAAGCATTCCAGCAGCTGGAGGGGATTTATTTGGATGGAAAGAATGTGCTCAGCATAGCTTGGCCAAATGACACCTACGGTGGACTTGGCAGCTGTTAGCAAGTATTTATAGGATGTAAACAGCAAGGGGAAGGAGGATGGAAATAGAGCAAACCGTGGGGGACAGAAAATGGGATGAAAATGGGAAAAGGAAGACTTTTACTGCTGTATGGGTTAGACTGCAAAACATCCATCCAGGTGGGATGAACTGATCAAAAGTGCTTCTTATTAGTTGAATAAAGCATTTGAAAGCAGAGGCTGTAGTTTTGGACTGCTTGGAAGGCAATTGGCCTCCACTGCAGTGTTCTGTGGTTCTGTAATGGTTCTGTAGGGTGGACAGGGATCCCTCTCCCACTAGGGGATCAAAGATCAGATTTGATCAGATGTTCATAGGATCAGATCAAGTGTTCCACCTCTGCTCTCTCATTTCTGATCATGGGTAGCAGGGACTGCTTCAGAAACGAGTATCTGCAGCAATTAGCAGCTTCTGAGCTTCCTGAACACCGGCTTGCACCTCCCATTTGTCATGTTTAGTAGCCACTGACAGCCTTGGTACCTTTGATTCATCCTTTCCACATTTAAATCCATTTGTGATTTGACCTCTCCAGCATGTGGTAGCAGTGGTTTCCCCAATTTGTGCTCTATGTACACCTGTCTGCAAATTCTTTCCTTTCCATTAAAATCTCTGCATGGTGATATCATTGCTGGCCCTGCATGTCTCCCATCACTCAGGATCTCCCCCAGGCAGTGATTTGAGGTTTTTTTTCTTCTCATGTGAAGTCCATCCCATATTCTGGTCATCTTTTGTCCTTCTCTCTGTCGTTTTTTAGTTCTGCTCTTTTTTTTGGGTGACAAGTCTGAGCTTGCTCGCAGTTTTCCAAGTGCTGGTCTGTCCTGGATGTGTGTTCTTATGTTTTCTGATTTATCCTGGTTTCTTTGATTTGCCACTTGAACTTGCACTGAACAGCAGGTTAATATTTTTCAGGGAATATCCCCGGCAGTTCCCAAATCCGTGTGAGCAGAGCTGGATAAGAGCTGGTTGCTGTAGGGGCATTGCTCCTTCTGTTTTCCTCTTGTCCCATCAGCACTGAGGTTCATCTGTTGTTTATCACTTGACTCCATTGTTGCTCAGAATTCCTTTTGCACTTGAAATCAAGGAAAATGTTTACTCTCCTGAAGGACTTCGTATCATCCTCAAAAGTTGCCTCCTCATCTGCCCCTCCCCTGGGCCTGTGTGCAGACTCAACCTCTGCCCTCTCATCGCTGTTTGCCTCTGCTTGCTCTTTGTTTCCATCTCTAAATTCATTATTAATCCATGTGGTGCCCCCTCCCATTACCCCAAGCTGGCTCAGTTTTTGTGAAGAATCCCTGGAAAACTGGTGAGAAGGGCTCTGAAATCCAGCCTTTTCTGGCTGCTGTGGAAGGACCCCAGTAGGTTTTGCTCCTTAAATGCACGCTGACGTTCCCCTCGCCCATCCACTGGCTCAGTTCTTGGCTGCTTTCATCTCCCTGCCTTTCCCACTGAAGCCAGGCTGCGTGGTCGTGTTCCCTCGGATCCTCTGGGAGCCTCTTGGAAGATTCCTGCATTCATAACGTTTGTTCCTGGCACTGGGGCTTGTTTAGCAAGAGATTGGCAGCTCAGCTGGCGCGGGCTGGGTTCCTCACAAGGCACCATTCATGTCTTTACTCCTTCGGTGGCTGTTTGTCTCACTGGGGCTCTTTTCCCTTTCCCAGGGGCTGCTCCCAGGTGGGCGTTATCCGGGCGCTGATCGAGGCTGGAATTCCCGTGGATATGATCGGGGGGACGTCCATCGGCTCCTTCATGAGCGCCCTGTACGCCGAGGAGCGCAGCTACAACCAGATGAGGATCAAAGCTCGCCAGTGGGCCATGGTAAGCCCTGGGAATGCTGAATTCCCTGCACCGGGAACGCCGCGCTTCCCTCCTCGCTGGAGCGAGGCCCAGGCACAGCAGGGCACAAACAGGAAGGTGCAGCCTCCTGAAATTCGGGGTCTGTGCCGTGGAACAAGCCCTGCCTGGCACTCACAGAGCACCTGGAAAAGCTGCTCCGTGTCCAAGGGGTCAGGAGGCAGCTGCCTGACTGAGCCCTGCACAAATCCTGCTCACGCTGTCAAGGCACAGTGGTGTTGTTTCAGTGTGTTCACCTGTGGTTATCTTTGCTTTATCTTCTCTTTTTATGTGCTGGAACCTCTTTCCTTTCCAGCTCTCAGCAAATGTGTTTCTCTTGTGTGTAATTCTCTCTCTTTCTCACATGCTGTCATTTGTCAGTGGAACTGAGTGACAGAGGTAATCCTTCTCTAAATAACTACCCAATGTGTCATTCCTGCTCCTGCCTGTGCACTCCACACTGGTGCTGGGTCAGGAGAAATTCTTAACTTTCAATATTTAATACAAACAAAAACTTATTTTCAAAGTTAACCCGTGTTTTGGGAAGGTTGTTTTAAATAGTGACTTCAGTGGGTGAATTTATTTATCATGGAGTCAAAGACTGGTTTGGGTTGGAAGAGACCTTAGAGATCATCTCACTCCAATCCCTGCCATGGGCAGGGACACCTTCCATTATCCCAGGTTGCTCCAAGGCCCATCCAACCTGGCCTTGGTTTATGTATTGATCAGATGTTGGATAAAAACTGTCCCAGCTGGCACTGGTTCAGATTGACTGAAGGTGAGGGTTATTTCTGAAGTTTCCTGGTTACGACTTTGTATTGTTCATATCAAAACCACATTTTCCTGTAGATTTCCTTATTGAAAATGAAGCAACATGGAGAATTTTCTAAATGAGATTTAGCTCTGGGTCAGTTTAGATCTTGGACTTTAGGGGGAAATAGGAGCCTGTGGGTGAAATGGACACTTTACCTCTCCCAAGGGTCTTCTAATCTGCTGTGGCTTTGCAACAAAATCTGCTGTCTCTTGGTAAGGTGCCATTATTTTGGAAGCTGAATTGTCTGAGGCATCAAAATACAGATTGAGGCCCTGGGATGTTTGTGCTGTCCTGGTGGGCAGAGCACCATTGGCACTGCTTGCCAGAAGAATACGGATTTTATGCTTTTTATTTAAGAACTGCCTGTGCCTGGCTGTGTTGGGAAGCACCCAAAACATAAACTGTTTATGATCCAGAGCAGTTTGCTGGAGTCAGAAAGCTGGGGGAGGCTCAAGATTAAAGACATGAAACCAACTGCACTGAATCGTGTCAGACATCCCTTTAACCTTGCTCTGTCTTTCCCACGTTGGTCACTCCAGGGCAGCATCTGAGTGTGTGCTGATACCTCCCTGCAATGCTTTCCCAGCTTCCAGCACTCCATGGCTCTCTGCCCTCTCTCCCAGCTCTTGGTTAAGCTACAGCCATGGAATTTTCCTCTACATTTGTCCAGAGGATTCTCTTCTTGTTCGTTCACTTGTCAGGTCTCCCCTGTGCAGGGGATGAGGCAGAGCTGGAGATGTTTCCTGGGCATCTCAGGACTGTGTTCCCACTCTGGAGCTTGCCAGCCTAAGCTGGAGTCACAATCACCTTTACCAGGAATAGTTAAAGATGAAATGAAGGCATTTCATCTATTGATTAATGTTTGAACACAAATTTCAAGGCTCAGAGAATGTTTCACACAGTAAAAGGCAATTTTTGGCCCAGCCTTGGGCTGTTTAAGGTGTTGGTGCCTTGAAATCTGCAAGTAATTAGTGGGAGGAGAGGTTAATGACCTCTGTTAGATCAAACATTTCATCTTATTAATGAAGAATGGATTTTCAGGAGATCTTTCGTGGGTGTTCTGGCAGGTCCACAGCCAACCCAGGAATTGTCCAAGGGTTTGAGAAGGACAAAGGCAAAGCCTGCTCTGTGTGAGGCCCTTCCCACTGGCACCAGCAGTGTCCAGCAGAATGGCTGCAAACTGAAAGAGCCATGAAATCCTCTCTCCAAGATCACACTGAATGTACAGAGCGTTTGGGGGATCATAAATCTCTTTATCACTGGCTATTCTGAGTTGTTATCTCTTGTATGGTGTTTACACTGAGCAGGAGGAGGGGAAAGAAGCCCCATTGTGTGGGAAACAGCCAGAGGTTTGTTGGGGATTCTTGGAAGATCCACTTGAAGGGACTGACTTTGAGAGAGGTGAAACATCCATCAGACAGCCCCAAATTCCCGTGTCCCAAAGCTGCAGGACCTTTCCTGCTGTCCCCAGAGCAGCATCAGTGGTGGCTGTGCAGGAGATGCCCCAGGAGCTCCTTCTTTCAGCCAGTGCAGAAAGGCTGGAGCATTCCCTGCTCCAGGACCTGCTGCTCCTGCTCCTCTGGAGCTGTGAACTTGTGCTGGGGAAGGTTATTGCCGAGTGCTCTTTCTGCAGGACCTTGCAGCCTGGCTTTTCCAGCCTGGGGCCACTTGGGAATTCTCTTCATTGGGATGGATTAGCCAACTCTGAGCTTTTCTTATGTATCTTTTTAATCCATCAGACTAAATGCTGTTTGTCCTGCAGTTATTTCTCTTTGTGGTATTTTTAGAAATTGGCATATCTCTAGTTGTACACTTGGTGCTGGGAGAAGGGATATTTTTAATGGAATGTGTTTTCTGGATCTAATGAAGCAGCAAAGAAATAAATGACTCTTGTCAAAATAGAGGGGGAAATATGAAAATTCCCAGTCACATTAGTTACTATTTATTGTCTCTGTGTGTCTCCTGTACCTCTGTTTAACCAGCAAAGCAAACAAGCCAAAGCTTTTGCGTTTGCACATTGTTGGGTTTTTTAATTAGAGGATTAATCTCAAAGTATAAATGCTTCACAAAGAATGGAATATTCTTTGAAAGGAATATGGTTATAGGAGTGTGTGGTTAAAAAGCTGCTCCTGATGGGAACGAGGGCTGGCTGGGTGGGACATTTGCTGCCTGTCACTGTCTGGTGGCACCGACAGCTCGAATAAATGTGTGATTCTGACCATGCACTCCTGAGGTTCTGCCTCTGACACTGCTGCAGTACTTGGACACTGGGAGATCCTGAGGTTTAATGAGCTGATCTGGCCAGAAATTAGTCCTGGGGTTTTTTTTCCTGTCACGTTAATTCTCACCCAGCTCAGCCCCATGAGCTGCTGCTGCAGGGGAGGCTGGGCTGGCCCAGGGCTCAGGCTCAGAACCAGCAGCCTCAGCTGGGTCAGGTCAAGCTGCTCCTAGACTGGATCCTGATACTTCTTGTAGAATCATGGAATCATAGAACCATTGGAAAAGACCTTTAAGATCATCAAATCCACCCAGCACTGCCAAGGCCACCACTAACCCATGACCCAAGTGCCACCTCCAGGGATGGTGACTCCACCACTGCCCTGGGCAGCTGTGCCAGGGCTTGAAAACTCTTCCAGTGAAGAAATTTTCCCCAATATCCAACCTGAACCTCCCCTGGCACAGCTTGAGGCCATTTCCTCTCATCCTGTCCCTTGTTCCCTGGGAGCAGAGCCCGACCCCCCCTGGCTGCCCCCTCTTGTCAGGGAGTTGTGGAGAGCCAGAAGGTCCCCCCAGAGCCTCCTTTTCTCCAGGCTGAGCCCCCCCAGCTGCCCCAGCAGCTCCTCTTGACCTCTTCCAAGTGTTACTTTGAGGCACAAGCTGTTCTCTCCCATTCCAGGTGATGCCCCCAGCCCAGCTGGACCTAGTGCAGGTTGAGGGTGGCTTGGGAGTGTGGAGAAGCAGGACAGGGTCACCCTGTCCAGGGGCACAGCAGAACTTGGGAACTTTTTAATTGCATCTTTAAAACTTCATAGTTCAGTCAAGGCAGCTTTGTTCACCAGGCTTGCAGCAATTAAAGCAGGGCAGGTTTTCCCTTGTCTGAGCCAGGTGGAGTGTTCCTTCTGGTTGCCTTGCAGAGGGAATTCTGGATTTGAGATGATTTACCACAGAAGACAAAAGTGCTGGGTGTGTTTTTGTTAAATCTCTACATTTTGTTACATTAAGAGGAACACGAAAAAGCTGGATGCATAGTTTAAAAAATATTGGATCTGTTTTAAACTTTAGTTCTTGCATAAGTTTTCCCATAACCTTGGGGTTTTTTTAATACTCAGGAACACTGAAAAATCCTGGGATTATACTGGTTTTTCACACCAGTTTACCACAATTCTGCATCAAAGAACAAAAAAGCCAGAGGTGAAAATTGCTCTTGTCCATCATCAGCTGTTTGTTCTTGTCCTTCTGCTCTGTGAAGAGAACCTTGTCCCTTCCTTGCTGAAGTTCCTTTGTATTCCAGGGTCGCTTTTAAAGATTATTTTAGAATTGAAGGTGTTTTTAAAAGAAAGCTCATCTTGCAGCAGAGCTGTACAAATGAAAGTTCATGAGAAGTTAATGAAGAATTACAAAGAAATTCCTCCCTGTGAGGGTGGGGAGGCCCTGGCACAGGTTGCCCAGAGAAGCTGTGGCTGCTCCATTGCTGGAAGTGTCCCAGGCCAGGTTGGATGTGGCTTGGAGCACCCTGGGCTAGTGCAAGGTGTCCTTGCCCATGGCAGGGATGGGATGAGATGGGATTTGAGGTCCCTTCCCACCCAAACCATTCCATGATTCCATGAACTGCAAAGCCCTCAGATCCCTGAGCTCCTGAGCTTGAAGTGGAGCAAGAGCCAGAATTTATTTGGGGAACAGGAGGTGGTAGCAGCTATTCCTGGAAGGCTGAGGGAGGCTGTTGGCCATCGGCATCAGTTAAAGGGCATCTTCCAGCTCTGAGAAATGAGAATATTAAGAAATAAGTGTTAATTAGAAGTATTTTGTCCATGGACAAGAGCACTGCAAGCATTAATTTCAGGAGAAATATAGAGGCTCAGCATTATAAATATCATTTGCAACAAGGGAAGCCTGATGCTTGGTGCTGAGTGGGAGAGATTTTTTTTCAGTATTAAATAAAGGGCTCTTTGTAAATGCCTCTTCCCCTGATTTAATCATTCTGACTACAGTCAGAGACCTGATCCCTATTTTAGGTGCAGCACTAATTCCATTTCCCTCTGAAGCTGTGGGTAGCACTCTATAGTTAGGTTGGCACACTGTCCTCACCACATCAAACCCAACATGAAGACGTGAATGAAGCTGACGCTTCATAATTGGGTTTGTGCTCAGCCTTTTACATTCTCCCACATTTCCTGTTCCCGTGCTGCTTCTTAATGATCTTTTTTTTATCCCTGCACACGTGTTCTCTGGGCAGATCCCTCACAGAAATGTAAAAGCAGCTGGACATGCCAGTGTAGGCTGCTCCTGCAGCTCTTTAAATCGCTGCTAGAGTCCAGCCAAGGCCAGATGTTGCTCACAGCTGCTTTAACAGCTGGCAGGTTGGAGGCTGTTCCATGTCTGTGCCTGGGTACAGATGCCCTGTCCTCTGGGAAGTTGTTTGTTAAATTACAGAGAACATGTAGAGAGAGAAAATATTTCGTCTAAGAGAAATATTTCATCCAGTGAAATTAATTTGAAAGGAATTAGTTGGGTTTTTTGGTCTTCTTTTATATTTTAACCATGATGTAATGTATTAAGCATTGAATTTTGTTAGGATTTATTAGGATTTGACAGCAGAAACCTGGTTGTGGGCAAATACAATGGTCATAACGCCATAAAATTTAGGGATTTTCATCATTTTCTCTTGTAGGTTAGTACATAGGTGTAATAATGCTGTTGAAATGGAAAAGAAAGAAATCCATGAAAGCTTAATTCCAGTATATGTGTGTTAGAAGAGATTGAGTTCAGTTGGAAGGGTTGGTGTTCAGGGATCTGTGGTGATTTAAGAAACCTGATGTGGTTTTGGTTTCCTGGAGAGCCTGTAACAGTTCAATGCTGGTCCATAAAATAGATATCCCAATAACTCACTTTGGGAAGGACAAACAATGGACCCTGCCACACAGAAAGTGTTTCAAGCTCTTTACATGTGCCTGACTGAACCTTGTTGCAGTCCCAGAGATTTTCCAAGTGCTTACACTGAGGCAGAGAAAAGCTTCAAGTCTGGGAGAAAAATGAGGTGTGATTCCCCCAATAAGAAGAGATGGATGAAGGAATGGATTCCTCTAACATGGATTTATGGCTTCCTTCCCACACCACTGAACTGCACGGGCTGTGGGAAGGATGTGAAGAGGAAGAGAACTCATAACATCTTTGTTTGTTTAAAATGTATAAAGGATGAAGCTGTGCCATCCATGTCCACGTGCAAAGGCTGAGATCTGTGCTGGACACGCTGCTTTGGGGCTGATTTTGGGGCCAGAGGGAAGCAATGCACGTTCTTGCAGAGCCTGATTGCAGGGCTTGCTGCTGCTTTGGGGTTCACATTTATTTGCCATACAGGGAGCTCCTGGTTGTAGGTTTTGCAGTTGTACTTTTGTCCCCTCAACACTTTCTTGCACTTGTGATGCTTCCAGCATGTCAGCTCTAAACTCTGGAATATGATGTCTCTGGAATTGCAGCCCTTAATGCACTCATTCCTGTGGATTCTGGTCTATATTTACCTTTGAAATGCCTTTTTTTTTTTCTTTTTAGGTTATGAACTCGGTGTTTAAGACCATTCTAGACTTGACATACCCAATCACCTCCATGTTTTCTGGAGCAGCTTTTAACAACAGCATCAACAACATCTTCAAAGATAAGCAGATAGAGGTAGGTTGTCCATTCACCTTATGGATAGGAAATTATCTGCTTGTATTCTGTTGGAGCAGAAATAGCTTTTTTTCCATGCTAATAGGAAATCTGGAGCTGTTGGGTGACTGGAGACGTGGTGAAACTGTGAATGTTGTGTTATATGACTGCAGGAAGGGGCCTGTCCTTTTTGGTGGATTTAGAAACACAAGCTGTAGATTATTTGTAGCTGTTTCTGTTTTTCAAAGGGATCCCATTGTCTGAGAGCAGAAGTGAAAATTGTGACAGTGAAGAAGAACAGCTGAGACTGTTTTATCATTATTTTCCTGCAAATCAGGTCTCAGAGACCTTCAGGGCACACCAGAGAAGGGCTCAAATTGGGTTGCAATGGGTTGGGCTTTGTTTGATTTTAGTTTTGAAGCTGGAGTGAGTTTTTTCTGAGCAGCCTAATGAAAACTGCAATAATGGCAGGGTCCTTTGTGTCCTGGTTTGACCTTTTTGTAGTTGCTGGGTGTTGTTGGGTCCCCCTGAGCCAAGAGGCACCTTGGGCATCCACCTCTCCTCCGTCCCTCAGCAGCAGCAGATTGTAAAGCACATTATCAATATTTGTCTTCCTAAATCACCCAGCTTAGAGAGTGTTTGGGTAGCCTTGCAATCTTACCTCATTTGCAATTTTAACCAAATTATTCCTGTGTTTGCATCCTTGTGATGAAAGATCATGTAGCAAATTAACACTGTATATACTTGAAATATATTTGGTAAAAATAATCCAAAACATTCCCTACCTACATGGAAGCATGAAAGTAAGTGATTAATCATCCTGTGGCTTAAAATAGCAGTTTGTTATGCAGAGGGGATGGTGCTGGAGACAAGCAGGTTTTAGAGAATTGTGGAATCATTAAGGTTGGAAAAGGCCCCTAAGATCACTGAGTCCAACCATTCTCCCAGCACTGCCAAGGCCACCACTGACCCATGTCCCCAGGTGCCACATTCACATGGCTTTTGAGCATTTCCAGGGGTGGTAACTTCCCTTTCCATGAAGAAATTGTTCCTAGTATCCAACCTAAACTTCCCCTGGTGCAACTCGAGGCCGTTTCTGTCTATCCCTGCTTTGGATTCCAGCAGTCAGTTTATTGTACTTCCCTTTTAAGATGCAGCAGATTCCTTCCTCTGGAATTTTAACAGCTGTAGTTGCATTTTCTGCTCTACCCTGGCAGCCACAGGAAGGTTTTGTCCAAGAGAAATCCAGTTCTGAGAGACCCAACAGCATCATCTCTGTCCCTGTGTGCTGACCATCACAAGCCCTCAGTCTGTGCCTGAGGGTTTCCTCATGTGGGAAGACTTTCCTCAGATAAATAAGGAAAAATGTGATGTAGGTCAGCCACAAAAGAGAGTGTTAATCCCACTATCATCATGGGATGACCAGTCCTGGCACTGGGCAGAGGGAACTGGGAGCTGCCCCAGGGTAAGGGGTCAGTGAGAAAGTAACAGGAGCTGAACCAGGAACCTTGAAAAAATACTTTCTTAAAGCATTTAAAGCATCCAAGCTGCAAACATCCATCTTTTCCCACTAGTTGAAGTGGGTTTGGGTGGGTAGCAATGATTTCCAACTGGAAATATGTGTCAATAATAGTTAATTACAGCCTGACAAGCAGAGGTTGTGTTTGGGTGCTTGGCCACAACTGCTCCTTCCTGGGAGGATCCGCAGTGATCCCAGGAAAAACTGGGAACTTCCTCCCTGAGGGCTGGGGTGGGTGCTGACCCTCGTGGCTCTAGAAAAGCTTCAAATTAAGATACACTGGGCCAGATCCTCCTGTTTTGCTGGTATGGCTGTGAGGTGACACCCCTGTGCTTCCCACACGAGTCCTCACCCCTCTCCCACAGCGGAGCAGGAGCAGGAACGCTGACGTTGAGCTGTTATTTCTGACACTCAAAGGGAGGTTTCCATTTTCTCTGAAATTTGCTCTCTGCCAACCCTTGGAACGTGGGTGTCTCCTGGTTCCCAGCAGTGCTGCTCGTGGGGGAGTCACAGAAATCCAGGACAAGGTGCTTGAAAGAAATGTCTGAAGAAATACAGCTATTTTCCTCTCAGGTTACCCATCCTTCTGTGAGAACACCAGCCTCTCGAAGTTTTATTCTCCGTGCCAGAATTTATTCCCATGCCAAACTGCCCTTGTAAATCACCTCAGCTGGAGGTTCAGGCGTGAGGAATCAGACAAGACTTTTATTAAGTCCTGTTTCAGGCTTGAATGATGCTCAGTTCCAAAATCACTGGAACAATCCCTGAGCAGTGCAGCCTTTGTTGCTGCGTGGGAGTTGGTTTGCTTCATGCAGGTGTTTGCAGGAGCATGAGAGGAGGTGTCAGAGAGGCTTCTTTTCCTATTCCCCCATTTTTGCTTAATATGTGGTCAATGCACTGAGATCTGCAATCCCCAGAATATCTTCAGCATGGAGAGGCACCCTAATACTCTCGTAATCCCACTTTATCCATCCACCTTCCTCTGGCATTTACACCAGGGTTGGGATACTGGTGCAGTATCTGGGTCCTCCCCAGTCCCAGAGCTGCTGAAGAGATTAAACTCACCAGAAAAAAACCCTGCTCCTTGGCAGTGCAGAATTTCAGACTGAACAGCACAGGAATCCCACCAGGAGTCGCAGCCTGACCAGTGAGGGAAGGCTTCCAGCTCCAACTGGTCCTGGACTCCAAACCTGTGTTTGGTTTGAGTTTGAGGCCCATCAGAGCCGTGCTGGAGAAGGCCCAGAACGGTGTCCAGTGACCAAAGGCTGCCTGGGGGAGCAGGTTTTCCTCTTCAGCCTTGATTCAGCATTTCTGACTGACAGAGCAGCATCAGCTGTTCCTGGGCTTAAGCTCAGTTTACTCAGACGAGTCCTCCTCCTTCCCCTCCGCAGCTACCGTTTCCCAGACACCATGGAAACTTTCCAAAACTGCTCTCTCCAACACCCCCCTTGTGCAGCTGGGAGGTCACCTTCCCCTTGGCTTTTTCCAGCTGGTGGGATGTGAGTGCAGCTGAAACCGGAGTGAGAACTTCCCCTGCGTGGAGCAGGCCTGGGTGGTTTAGTCTGGCACCACTGAATAAACCTCTAAAGCTCTTGGCTTGGCCATTCTTTCTGTGTCTCACCCTCCTTCTGTTCCACACTCCCCACTGCTGTGTTACCCTGCAACATCTCAGGCAACCTTTAGAGTCTTCTTGGAGATCTGCCTTGCAGAATTCTTGGTTCCTGTAGCCAATGCTCCGATGTTTGGTGTTGTCCTCTCTGACTCCAGGCAGTGGTGGGTCTGCATTTCCTGCTGAGATGACCCCTGGCTGCATCACCAGGAGGTGCAAATTGAACATTTTTCAGTCCAGAGGCCATGGATCACGTTCTTCCCTCTGCCCTGGGCCGTGCTGCCTCAGGGACTTGGTTCTGTTTAGGCTGGGATTGGGGGAAGCCTCTCGTCCATGGAGAGATTTGCTCAGCATAGGGGGCAAAAAGCACCTGAGTGGAACCAGTTGGGTGAATGCAGTGGCCAGACTGGTGAGATCAGAGGTCTCTTGCTCAGTGCCATGTCTCCAGGGCAGGCCAAGAGCAGCAGGGGTGACCCAGGTAAGAACCAAACATGTGAAAGGTGAGTCCAGCATTGAAGAGCCTCTGGATCCCTTTGGATCAGAGTGACCATCAGACCCCCCCTCCCCCTTACCTGAAGTACATCCTGCAGGAGGTGACTCTGGTTTGCTGAGGAGCCTCTGGACACTGCTGGAACAAGGGGTCCTTGCTAGAAAAGGACCCCTTGTTAGAAAAAGGACCCCTTGTTAGAAAAAGGAAATGGGGATTTTTGTCTGCCTTGGCTCTGAATAAGTTGTTTGCATAGACACAAATGTATGAATTTAAATGCAGGGCTGAGGGGTTTTTCTCCATCCATGCAGGTGTGTGTCTGTAGCTGTGCCTGGTAAGGTCCAGAGGTTGTTGCTTTGGGGTGTGTCAGGTGTAGTTAAGTGCAAGGTTATGGATTTAGTAAAACTGAGACCTCCTCTGTTGCAGGACCTGTGGATTCCTTACTTCACCATCACCACCGACATCACTGCCTCAGCCATGAGGGTGCACAGGGATGGTGAGTGTGCTGGTGGCCTCTCCTGGTCTTAAATCACGATATGAGACTTCAGGGTCACCTGGAATCTTTCTCACCTTGAAATTTGTCTTTCCTTTTGTTTCTCCTGTCTCTGTTGTTTGCTGAACACCAAACTGTGGTTGTACACAGGTAACAAGTTCCAGAGCTGTTGGGAAGGAATTAAATGAGATGCTGTATTCACTGTTTGAGGAGAAAATGGGCCCATTGGCACCTTTCTGTTTCCTTAAAGCATCCTGTGAAGTGCAGATGTTTTAGGCACAAATCAGACTTGGAGCAACTGAAACCTTTTTAAGATTCGAATTCCCCATAAATGAAGCTGCCTTCCCAAGGAACAGGCTCTGCCTGGAGCAGGAGCTGGGTTAGTCTCTCATTTGTGGCCAGTCCTTTGTTTCTCACTGAGTGAGGGGGGAGAAGGATCCGAGGTGCCAGCCCTGCTCTGGGCCCTGTGTCCCTGTGGGACGCTGCCTTTGGCTTTTGTCTGTGTGGGGTCACAGGGCAGTGACTCAGACTGCAGTGGGGGCCCTACAGGTGCCCCAGATACTCCCTGGGGAGCTGCAGCCTTTGCTGCCACGTCTCTGATGCTTGTCCTTGGAGCTGGCACAGGTCACGCTGTCCATTCCTGCCATTCCAGGGGGTTATGGAGCTGCTGAAGGACTCTGGGCTTTGATCAGGGGCAACCAGGGCAGCTAAAACAAGCAGGTAAAGGATTAACCCTTCTTAGAGGTTTTGTCTTCCCATTCCACAGCAGGTTGAGCCAGTTGAGGTCAGGAAACTCACTCCATCCACCTGCTTGTCCCTGTGGAAGTTTAATGTAAGGACAGAAATCAGCTGGAGAATGGGTTTGGTTATCTCCACTGAACAGAGATAAATTAAGTTCCCAGCTGCTGCCATTTCCCATCTTGGTTTGATCTGCGAGGTGTAACACAAGTCAGCATTTTTCTTGGATGAAAGTTACACTAAAACTCTCAATAATAAACCCCAAATCTGCCATTATTAACCTCTGCTAACAGCAGGAGTGCTGAGGTTGTAATTAGAATCAGAGCTGTTATCTGTTTTAAAAAGAAAAGAAGAAAATCAATTCCCAGTTTGCTGGGAAGAGTTGCTGTTGGAAGCACCAAGCAGTTAATTACTGAGCAGTGAGTTTAACACTGCAAGGCTCACTTATTCTTGGTATTTTAAAGATTCACTTCCCAGACAAGACTCCTGGCCTGTGGAAATGCAGTGTCTTCCCAATTTGGCTGATGCAAATGTTAAGAGAAAAATCAGTGTATAAGAGCCTTAAAGCAGAATGTTTTACAGGAAACCCATCCAATCAATTTCTACTTGATTAAACTTTGTTTTTAACCGCTTAAAGGATTGTAACTGTTCCTTACAGCACTAACAGAAATGGCCCAAGAGAAGATAATGATCCCCACCAGGCATTTGCAGTGGTTTCACAAGTGAAAACGTTGGCTTGTTACAGAGGAGGGAAAAGAGAATTTGGGGGCTTCTACAGGATGTCTTTTTCATGTTCAGGTCCCGCTAAAAGTCAGGGGTTTGTGGATCTCTGTAGGACACAATGGCTTTGGCTGCACTTGTTCTGTCCATCCCTCTGTCCTCAGGAGAAGCCTTTTCCTTCCCTCATCAGCCTCAGCTCCACAAAGCCCCGATGATCCCTGCAGTCAGGAATATGTAGGGAAGGCAGTAAATATGAGGAACGGCCTTAAAACTGTGGGTTCTGGGGCTTTTGCCTGATGTCTGCGTCGTCTTTGTTTATCCCTAGCCAGGATTATGATCTAGAAAATAATAAACTGCTTTAATAACTCCCTCGAAGTGTTCTGAGGAAAGCCTCTATCCCTTGATTACTTTAATGAGCGGCCCAGCTCCCCCCTGCGCGGCAGTAATTAAGGGTGGGTGATTAACGGCGCTGCCCTCCCCGCAGGCTCCCTGTGGAGGTACGTCCGTGCCAGCATGTCCCTCTCGGGGTACATGCCCCCCCTCTGCGACCCCAAGGACGGCCATCTCCTCATGGACGGAGGCTACATCAACAACCTGCCAGGTAGGAGGAAGAAACTGGGAGAGAAATTCCCAGAACAGCCCATCAAACAGCCTGCAAGCCTTGGGCCTCTTGGTTTTTTCCCTAAAACAAGGAGGAATCTCACAGACACCTTTAACCTCTTGCTGGTTACCTGGAGATCTTGCTCTCAGTTTCCTGGGTGTTTCCTTTAGCATGGCTTTATTAACACTATTATTTTAATGAAGTATTTACTCATAGCTGTACTCTGAACATAGAATTCCTAGCTAATTCTGAATTATGCTAGGGCTTGCTGAAGGGAGAGAGTAGGAATCAAACCACACCCATACAGTCCATCTTGGAGTTACTCTTCAAAAAATATCAGTTAATTAAGAAATGATTGTGAAAGAGGAACAGCATTCATTGCTCAGGCTGTGTCACCTGGAGCACATGGCAGTGGGGGAGTCATGGAGCCATCAGAGGAGGGGTGTGGGGTGAGATGTGAACCCCAAAGGGTCCAAGGGTGTGGATTCCCAGGGTTTGGGATGTGTTTTTTGTCACTGCAGTCAGGAGGGTGGATGGCTCAGGGGGTGTCCAAGGCAGCCCTGTGGCGTCACTGCAGTTTGTGACTGTGCACAGGGAAAGAGGGAGGAACCTCAGGCAGAGACTCCCCACCCAAGTCATTTACATGTTCTTGGCAAACTCTGGCTATTTTTCCATCAGGGCTGTATTTACCTAAAACCCAGAAATGGAAATAACATGAAACAGATCCCCCAAAGCAGCATCTGCCATTCTCTGTTTGTGTCTGTAAGCAGAGGTATGAATTGCAAACCAAAGCACCTTTCCCACCTCCACAGCTGGAGAGGGCAAAGAGCAGCCACGCAGGGGACTCTGGGTGGGAAATACACAATAGGCTGAAGGAGCCCAGGAATATAAATCCAAGTTACAGAACAGATCTGATTTAAAGAAGGGTCTAAATTAAGCCTCTAAATTGGCTCTTCAGAGCTGTGGCTTTCCTACGCAAAACTATTCTGGAAACTGCAACTATCTTGGACTCTGGGGGTGTGAAAGAAATACAAATTCATTCTGTGAGGTTCATGTCCTTCTCTTCCCTCCCTTGGCGCTTCCCTAAATCCTCACCCGTATCCAAAGCCTGCAGCTCGTCCTTTTGCTGACCTTGAAGTAGGAAGTGTTGCCTCATTTCTCTCCCACTTTCAAATGTGAATCTCTCTCTTGGATCCCAGGGCTTTTCTCAGACTGACTTCCAGCTCCTTCTCGCTGGCAGGTCCCTGTGCTGCTCCTCCCCTTGTCACCTTCTCCTTGCAGGGTTGCCACTGCTGTCTCCCCTCTCCAAGGTGCTGCCATCTCTACTCTCTGCAGGTCCCTCAGCTCTTTTTTTTAGAATTAATGTGGGTTTGCTGTGCTCTATCTCGTTATACCCACCGTGGTGTCACTGCACTGGTGCTGAGTCCCACCCCCATCCCCTGCTGCCTCACAGTGACCTTAGGGAGAGTCAGGTCATCCCACTGATCCGGGGCAAAACATCCCCTGTCAGTGATGTCCACCAGCAGTTCAGCAGTGGGGGCTCACCCTGGGGTCGCTCAGGGCTTGGTTGGTGCAGGATTTGGGATCCCTC
Source organism: Ptilonorhynchus violaceus (assembly GCA_013397565.1). Classification (NCBI taxonomy): domain Eukaryota; kingdom Metazoa; phylum Chordata; class Aves; order Passeriformes; family Ptilonorhynchidae; genus Ptilonorhynchus; species Ptilonorhynchus violaceus. The sequence goes on from VZRJ01006852.1 coordinate 287,744, forward strand.
CCTCCACGTGGAGCCTCCCTGAGCAGGACTAGTCTGGGCAGAGCTGCTGCACACATTCATGTGGAATCACAGAATTGTTTAGGCTGAAGTTCCCTCTAAGACTATCGAGTCCAGCCACTCCCCCAGCACTAACCTGTGTCCCCAAGTGCCACATCCACACGGCTCTTGAATCCCTGCAGGGACGGGCACTGATGGTCACTTGTGTCAGGCTGCTCACTCGTGGTGGGTGCGACCTCAGCTCATACACCTGAGCCATAGAGATCTGATATCTATAGATATAGATCTATATCCCTATATCTACACCTGTGTGCACCTGGGGACAGCAGTGGGGACTCTGACACCTCCTGTCCCCCAGCTGACGTGGCCAGGTCCATGGGGGCCAAGGTGGTGATCGCCATCGACGTGGGCAGCAGGGACGAGACCGACCTCACCAACTACGGCGACTGCCTGTCCGGCTGGTGGCTGCTCTGGAAGAAGTGGAACCCCCTGGCTGAGAAAGTCAAGGTACTGGGGACTGGATGGAAATGGCAGCTGGTTTTCCAGAGAACTGGGAGGAAGTGGGAGAAGTGGGGAGCTTCCCCCTGTTGTTCAGGGAGCGAGTCTGGTGACAGAGCATCATCTCTCTGGGTCTGAGTTCTTGTTCAGAGAACCGGGCAGTGCCCTGACACCACAGGGAAGGCAGTCACGTGGGAGGCGGCTGGCAGAATTCTTAGAGCAAAGAAACCTTTTCTTAGAGCTGTATCAGTTGTGATAAAGTCAGAATTTGTTAATTTTACCAATAAAAGTTGTAAATCTGTCCAGTTCAGTGTTTCTATCCTGTATGTCTCTGAACTGCTGATTTAGGGAGATTCTAGCACTAGGCAATAATTAAGTACAACTGCTAAATGTGGATCTGCAGAGCATGATTTTATTATTATTATTTTTCTCTTGTTGCATGTGGTCATGCCAACTCTGTTCCTTATTCTGCGTTTCCTAAATTACCTGGCTCTGCAATTGTCCCCAAGTAAATATTGTTTTTTATTCTTTCCTCCCAACTGCTGTGGGAGGAAACTTCTGTGATTCTCCAGTTGGAATTGGGACTAAAATACTTGTTTATGCTTCCCAAAGTTGGAGAAAACACTACAAACTGTGGTTACTGCTCTGCCATTTGAAGTTCTCCTCTGTGATAACTTCCCTGAGAAGATCTGGTGTCCCTGAGAAGTGGTTTTTGGAGCTGGTGCAGGTGCTGGGCCTTGGCAGAGGTGACCCTGCTGCTCCCAGTGTGTAATGGGAGTATTTGGTGGTGGAAAATGGAAGGCCCTGACTCTTCTCAGTTATACCCAGTGAAATATTCCAACTGCCCAGATGGCAGTAGGCACCCATGGAAACATGGGATTCCTTCTGAACACCAGGAAACACTTTTTTTTACTGGCCAAACAGAGGGATGGTAGAGTTTCCATTTGTGGAGATACTCAAAACTCAGCTGGACACGGTCTTGGACAGCCTGCCCCAGCTGACCTGGGCAGGAGGGATGGACTGGATCTGGAGAGGTCCCTGTCCACCTCAGCCATTCTGCAGAATCTCTGCTCTGGCACTGGACAGATCAGAGAATCATAGAATTCTAGACTGGTTTGGGTTGGAAGGGACCTTTTAAGGTCTTTAGATCATTCAGTTCCACCCCCTGCCATGGGCAGGGACACCTTTCACTATCCCAGGTTGCTCCAAGCCCCGTCCAGCCTGGCCTTGGACACTTCCAGGGATGGGCCCTCACTCATTTCTGCCTTGAAGGATCACAGTGCCCCTCAGCACAGATCTTTCTCTTAGGTTATATATATATATATATTTATTTCACTATATCCTGGAGTGAAAGGCTGGGTTCTACCTTGAGCTGCAGGGATCTGCTGGGAGGCGATCCCCTTTCCGCTGTTGATCGCGGAGACTCATCCCTGCTCGTCCCCGCCGGGAAGCAGCCGGAGGTGCCGACGCGCGACCGCTCGCTGTTCCCCGGCGCGGAGCGGGTACTGCAACCGAACGTAAGACGCTGATTTGTGCCTCGTGTGCTGGGGCAGGTGCTGAACATGGCCGAGATCCAGACGCGCCTGGCCTACGTGTGCTGCGTGCGGCAGCTGGAGATGGTGAAGAACAGCGACTACTGCGAGTACATCCGGCCCCCCATCGACCGCTACGGCACCCTGGACTTCGGCAAGTTCGACGAGATCTGTGTGAGTTCATCCCCGGGCAGCTCGGGGCCCCTCCCCGCCGCCCCTCGTGGTGCCGATTAGTGCCGGAGCCGGCGCGGAGCGAGAGGAGTCGCTTGGCGCAGAGTGAATAATTGACACTCAATAATGCTGTGGAATGATATCCCGGCCGGGAGATTGGATTAGCAGCGGGAATTGAGTTAGTAATCTTGATTCTGTAATGAGCTGTGAAGGCATCGGTTGCCTCGCTCCGTTTGGTGGCAGTTCCTGCTCAGCTGCTCGGGGAGAGCTCGTGGGTGTCTGGGCTGCTCTGGGTGGGCACTCGGGGTTTGTCGGGTGGGGTCGTTGCTCTCCCCTCCTGCTGGAGCTTTTGGCGTGGAAGATTTGCACGGGTCTGTCGGGGAGGCCTTGAGTCCTGGAAATGGGGGGAAACGTGAAAATACCTGGTTCTGGTAACATTTCAACGCTTGTATGAATAAAACATCATCCACAATTCCTCTGCACCCAATAGAGGGTCAGGAAATGGCACCATTGTCAGTGGAAGGGCGTTGGAAAAGCGGTGCTACCAGGTGGGATTGGGTTGTGTTTGTTTGTGTCAGAACCCAGCATGGGCAGAGCTGGCTCCAGGTGTGCAGGGAATTGTTTTGGTGACATAATCCAGCGTTCACAGCAGAAATGTCCCTGCCCAGGGCTCAGTTCTCTTGTCAAGAGAGTGATTTTACTGGTTTTTTCCATTTTTTGCCTGTTTTAGCCATGCAGGCATCTCCCATCTCCAGATACTCCTGCAGAACTTTGCTCTTCTCCCAGTCTGGACACCCACCACCCTGTCTTTAAGTCAGTCTCCTTCACAGCTTGGTGAGAACCTGTGATACTCCTCAGGCTGCAGATTTATTTCTCTAGTCCTGGCTTAACAAACACTGACCAAACCCAGGAACACAGCTTAGCCCTGGAGACTCACATTTGAGAGACTCCACAGCAGCTATTCCAAACCACCAGCTGATTTCCCCAGTCTAAATATTTTCTCTGGGATATTTGGTGCCTCTTGTCTCCTGAGCAAACACTGCTGTCTGCCAGTGGATCCAGGACTTTGCTGATAAATAATGTTCTTTGCCAGCTGGAGTGCCCTGGCTGATTGGAAAACCTTGACAGACAGGTCTGGTAGTTCATCACAGGAACACATCTGAGCTGTCACATCCCTGTTCTGTCCTCATGTGGTGGCATTCAAGAGATGTAAAGGCACCAGGCAAATTTTGTCAGTGCAATAAAACTTGAGAAAAGTGCAGTTCCTCAAATGTGTCACTGTCTGTGAGCAAGTTCTGGGCACGAGACACTGCAGGAAGGGAGGGGCAGCACCTCCTGGATCCTCATTCCCTGCAGCACAGCTAAATAGATTCTGTCCACAAGGAAGGTTTAAACTCAAAGGAAAGGAAAATATCCAGGTATTCCTTTATTCTTATGGGCTGGGAAGTTATGGGGGGTTTCATTTCAGCTGTGCTGGATTTTACAGAAAGTAGAAATGGGCACCAGCATTTTCCAAGGAACTAAAATCTCCTCTTCTTGTCAAACCCCTCTTGTGTACAATCCCAGAGCAGTGGTGGCTGGGTGTCTGTTCCTGAAGCTCCACTTCCCATGGTTGTTTTGGGTCAGCCTGACCCAGCCAGTGGCTGCCAGGTCCTTTGTCTCCTGGGTAATCACCCCCACCCTGGTGAGGGTGGTGAATTCCACCCATGGTGAGAGGTGAATTCCAGCCCGAGTGTCCCCCGTGCTCTGAACCCTCATTGAAAAACCAGAGGAGAGAACTCCAGAGGTTTAGTGCTGCTGCCAGCACAAGGGCTGAGATGGGATCCAGGGCTCTCAAAACCTGCTGCTCTGTCCTTCCCATTTGATTTTTCAACACCATTTCTACTGTGTTCTGAGAAAAAGAGTAAAACTTGGAGCAATGGATCTGTTTTTTCCAGTTGTTTCCAGCTAGTGGCAGTTATTAACTACTTTTTCTTCTGATGCTTCTTTTTTTTTTCCCAGGAAGTGGGATACCAGCATGGGAAAACTGTATTTAATGTCTGGTGCAGGAGTGGAGTCCTTGACAAGATGCTTAAGGACAGGCAAGAGATCTGCAAATCCAAAACTGATGTAAGTGCTCAGTGAAATGCTCTATCCTGCAAGAGCTGCTCGGGGCTGGCAGAGGGGACAGGGACTGCCCTGGGGTTGGTTCACAGCTCAGTGGTCTGGATTTCTTGGCAGGGAAGTTCCAGTTGGTTTTAAGAAACAGTTACCACCTTTTTGAGGAATTGGGTAATAAATTATAAAATATGAGCTTGGTATCCTTGCCCTCCTTTGAATCCCTCAGATTTGAAACCCAAGTGCTGCAAAGGCTTCGTGTTTTATGCAGTAATTCTTCTTTATCATCTTTTAGAGAGAGGGAAACGAGCAGTAATATTTTAAGTGATGGCCAAAATGAATCACAACTGTTGTGAGCCTTGCTGAGGAGAGTCAACTGAGGTGACAGATGACACTGAGGATTTGCAGCTCTCCAGGGGTGGGTGGCAGAGCACTTTGGCTCGGAGGTGGCAAGAGGAAGGGCAGGATGGACGCTGGCCCAGGAATGGGGGTTGGATGATTCCCACATTGGAGCCAGGTGCCCTCAGAGTGTTGGCAGAGGGTGTGAGTCACTGAGGGGATGGAAATGGCTCCACTGAGATGAGGTGAACGTCACCCTTGGCTCCAGAGGACTGCACTGGTGACTTCCCATCATCGGATGGATCTGCCCACGCTGCTTGGCAGGGCCGGAGTGGCTTTGGAAAGAGCACACAGGGACTGAGCCATGGAGGAAACCAGCTGGTGATCCTGGGATTTCTTACTGGGAGCACACCTGGATGAGGAGGTGCTTCAGTGTGAGCTGCAGGAGATGGGTGCCCAGTCCAGCTCTGACATCCTGTGAGCAGCTGTGATGGGCTGGGGTCAGGTTTTGTATTAAAGGGTCATAAGGAGAAGTCAAGGGAGGGGAAATTGTGTGTCTCAGAAATGTTGGTGTCCTACTTCAGCCTCGCTTTCATCACCAGCCAGTAACAAGCCTCAAACATTTTCATTGCTGTAACAAATGCTCCTTTTAAAGGAGACTGCTATTAAAACTGCCCTTTTTATGGAATACAGTAAGTGAGGGGAATATTTCAGGTAAATCCTGGTATCACAGCTGTGCATCCAGCAGCATGATGGGCATTTATCACACCTACCCTGGCTTTTGTGGCACTTCAGTGCCCTGGAGATGAAATAAGTCACGTCCTCATTGCAGACACAGTCTGTCCCTGCACTCACTTGATAATGAGGCAGAAGTGCTGATTGCTGGGATGCCAAAGCATGGAAATAACAGGGTCTGGAGAGTGACTCACCAACCCCCCTGGGTTATGGAGTGGGAGCCACGGGCTCTGTGCATCCCTGCTCCAGGCCGTGCTCCCAAGGACCTGCGGGATCATCTGCTCATCCTCCTAAAACTCCGGACCCCGGTGAAAACCAAGATTTTTGCATCTGACTTCTGTTGCAGGAGATTTATTTCTATGAAGTAGCAACTGTTGCAGCTCCCACTGGGGCATTTGTCTTACTTTTCCTAGTCCATTAGAGTCACTTAAGTCCTTTAGCTGTGTTATCTTCCAGGCAGAGCAGCTGATATTTTTAACTTGCCTTTCATTAGTGAAGGTTTTGATGCTTTATATGTTTTAGTTCTTCATCTATTTCTGTAGTGTTCAACGTCTGAGAGCTGAGTGCCATTTCTTATCATCTCGTTTCCATGTCGTTAGCATTGAAATTTTATTTAAAAACCCAGATACTTAATCATTTAGATACTTTTCCTATGCTTTGATCATTCAGTCCCTGTTTATCTTGTCTGCAAAATGCAAATGCTGAAGACACAAACAACAGGAACCTTACGTAAACTTTACTTGGAGCAGCCCTTACTCCTGCCTAGCATGGAATGCTGCAGCACCGTTAATTGGATCTCCATGGGGAAGTTTTGTCTTCTGAGGTGTTATTCATAGTTAAAGCTAAATATAATCCAGCAGACTACAGTAGTAACTGTCTTTCTCCTCTAATTTACTTCATAAAGATTGTGCCAAGGAGAAGACTTTCCTCCTTGGGAAAAAAAAAAATCAGAGAGGTTTTAGAGCAGGTTTCAGATGGATCTGAGACACTTCTTAGCTTCGTGTTATCTGATGGGAGTGTGATTTTGTCCTTAAAAGTAGTGAGAGGAAGCACTAAAACATTAAATTCCTGTTTGTAAAGCATCAGACGAGTGTGGGAAGGCACCTGGTTTCCCACGAGTGGTTTTCCAGTCCTGGTGCTGAGGTTTTGGGTGCAGCTGCCTCCCCAGATGCCCTCACACAGGGGTCATCTGGGGGCAGTGGCAGATGCTCCCGTGGGTGCAGTGACACTTCATTCCTGTCCACCCTTGCTGTGGGAGCTGGTGACGGCTTTCCTGGGGCACCTTCTGGTGATGGTCCCTGCAGGGTTTTGTTCAGCTGCTCATACAGAGCCCTGGGCTTTCATCCCACCCAAAGCCAGTCCCTGTCTGCTCCCTGCTCCAGGGACAGCCTGGGCTGTGTCTGCCTCCGTGCCCTGTGCAGCCACCTCGTCCTCTTGGACTTTGGAGTCCAGGGACAGCCTCGGACGTGGCTGTGTCCGGGTGGTGGCCAGAGGGTGCACGTGTCCCTCACTGAGTCAGGTGGCACAGACTGGAGCTGTCAAGGAGCTTTTCTTCCCTGGCCTGGGAAAGAGCTTCCTGCAACGGCTGCGCTGGGAACATTCAGGTTGGATGTTCAAAGTGAGCCTGGGCTGACTCATCCCTTCCAGCAGTTCCTTAACAGTCACAATGAGCTCCCCAACTTCTTTATGTTTTAAAGTGTGTGTCCTAAGCTACTGCTGTTCCATTTCATACAGGCACCTTTTCATTCCCTCCAGGCTTTTCTCTGCCCCCCGTTGCCCACCAGCTGCTTGTCCTGGATCTGCTCTGGGCTGTGGCTGTTCTAAATTACATCAAAATCAGTTATAGATGAAAGGTCAACTGAGAGCACTTTGCTGCAGCCGTAATGGGCTGCTGTTGTGACCCCACAGGGGTTGTATGATTCACAGGGCTGGTGTTCTTGCCAGAGAGCAAAGAATTGTTCATGAAACCCTGTGTTAGGAGCTGCCCTGGCTGGGAGCACGTGGGCAGGTCTGGGTGCTTGGAAAGACAACTGTCACAGCAATTCCTGGCAGCCCAGTTCCCTCTGCCAGCTCTTCCCCGTCCCTGTCCTCTGGGGTGGGGGCTCTTAGTGTGCTCATTAAACCCACAGGGTTTAAAAAAAGGGGAGAGGTGTTCAGGTGTCCACCTGGTGACCTTGTGCCCAGCCCCAACCAGGCAGGTGGGGCTGCAGGAAGACCAAAGAGGTTCTTAAATGCCAAAGTTGGGTTTTCTTAGAGGAGAGACTGGAGCAGGAACTTCTCAAAATAGAGAATGCTCAGCCAACTGCTTGGGTGAGACAGAGTGAAAATAGAAAGGGTTTATTGGAAAGAGGAATTGCAGTGGGAAATGTCTCTCTGCAGGCTCTTGCTCGCTGCAGCACCTCCAACTCTGAGGGTTGCAGAGGTCGCCAGGGGGGTCCTGATCACCCCAGTGCCCATCTGTCCCTGCAGCCTCCACAGTGGCACCACCCCAGCTGAGGGATGGACCACGTGTGTGTCTCACCTGGACACCTCCCCAGGGAAAGCAAAAGCTCCCTGGGGACTGCACATCTTACAAAGTGGCACTGGTGGAGAGCAAACAAGTGGAGTGAGCTCTGTCTGTCCTGGGGCCCAGACCCTGCAGTTCTTGTCTCTGGGATCTGTTCTATCACTTGCTAAATTTTTGATAAGGCTTCTTCTTGCACAGATGGAGCAGGAGCCATTAGAGAGTGTCCCACTGTTGGGAATGCCATGTCTGCCATCAGACCTGCCTCAGGAGAGCTGTGCTGAGGATTTCTCACCGATGAGTAATGGCTTTTGAGGAGGCAGCTCTGGAGAATTTGTGCGTCTGGAGCTTTGTCTGTTCGGTGTCATTTTTATGCAGTCTGGACTTGTTTGGATTTTTTGTGTGCATTTGCTGACACCTTCAACTTCTCCCTGTGTTTCAGAACGTGACCTGTCCCACCACCTCCTTCACAGACCTGGCAGAGATCGTGTCCCGCATCGAGCCCGTGAAGGCTCCGGTGGCAGACGGTGAGTGGGGTGGGAAGGGCGGGAGCAGGGACAGCTCCTGCTCCAGCTGCTGCTTCTTCCCTCCCAGTGCTCAGGGAGAGGCCTTCTGGGCACTGCCAGCCATGAGGACCATTCTCTGCTCCCCTCAGAGCCCCTTCTGGGCTGTGCCCCAGGACAGACCCTCCGTGTGCCCCTCCCGCAGCCTCCTCCGGGACAGCTGGATCATTGGGATGTCATAGGCTCCTGCTGTCAGCCTCTTACTGGTGTGCTCCAGTGTGGTGTCCTGGTGGGAGTAATCCCTGCTCAAGTCTCATCTGAGGGAAATAACACGTGGCAACTCAGCTTCCATCCCCTTGGGCTGTCCCGTGCCCTTCCCATGGCTCTGCTCCTCGGTCGATGCTGAGACGATGGGAGGAGGCTGAGTTCCAGCTCTGCCTGGAGGATGTTTTCCCTGTTTTCCCTGTTTTCCCTGCTGTCGTGAGTAGGATCGGGAGTGACTCACTGGCTCCATTGCTTTTTGTGTGCTCCTGTTCTGGGAGCAGCAGTGAACTAAAGAGGAGCAGGTAACAGCTCCTGCATCGTGACACAAAGGTGCCCGGGTGCCCTGTGATGGCCCTGCCCTGCAGAGCAGCTCCCTGCTTATGGAGCTCCCAGATCCAAAAGGATCAGAGCCCTGCAGGCCTGAAACCCCCAAGTGTGTCACCAGGGCTGGAGCTCTTTCTAAACAGTCTCTTCCCCTCCTCCTGATTCTTGTTCCTGCAGAGGGAAAGCTAAAGTTAGCAGTGCTCCCATCTGTGACTGTTTGTAGAGATGTCCCTGTGGTAATTTGAAATGCTAATTACAATCATATGCCTTATGAAGAAAATATTAATCAAATGTGGTTGAGGCAGCCATTGTGAATAGGAGTGAAGAGTTCATGGTATGTGGTTATTTAAGGCTCAGGCACTGAGACTTGCTAAGATTTAACCAGAGCACTGGGACAGATCCTCCTCCTTTATATAGTTCCTGATTATTCCCTCGTTAGGATCCTGCTTACTGCTGAGTGAGGCCATGGACACGAGTGTAGCAAATGGACGTGGCTCAGAAGGCAGATGTGGCACATTCTGGGCTGAGGAGGGGCAGTGCAGGGGCTGCCGGGGGTGGCATGGGATGGGCAGGGGCCACATGTTCCTCAAGGATGCTGAAATCCCTCCTCCAGAGCCTGGAGGAGGGGGAGGATGGCAGGAGAGTCGTGCACGTGGGCACCGTGTCGTGAGGATCCTCGGTGCTCCTGCCGTGGGCGGCTCCTGTGCTGCCTGTGGGGACCTTCCCGTGCTTGGGTGGCAGTGGCAGCAGGGACAGCAGGGACATTCCTCTGTGTGCCCTGTGCACCACATCCCTTTGGCTAAAGAGCTACCTGGAGCCGTGGGGGAGGCGGCAAGGTGAGCTCAGGGGGAGGGTGGCACCTCCCCACGGTGGCCTTGTGGCTCTCAGGAGCTCCTCAAGGCTGCTGAGCCTTGGCATTGGCCTGCTCGTGGGGGGGAAGGGGGTCTGTGGCTTGTGGCCCATGGAGGGGAGGGCACAGGGAGCTGCTTGGTAGCCTGGCTGGGAGCCTGCACTGTCACCTTCGTTCTCCCTGGAAATCCCTTCCTGAGGGAGGTCTCAGACCACAGGGATTTCAGAAGGCTCTGCCTGTCCTGACAGCACACTGCAGGTCTCGGGCTGGGTGGGGAAATCATGGCAATAATTTTGTTCTAAGGAAAGCAAATGGAAAGGCTCAGGGTCTGATGGACAGGGAAGGGTCAGCACAGAGGGTGAGAGGCCTGGATGGGGCAGGAGCTGTGTGGTCTTTGGGGGTAAAAGGCAGGGGAGTTCCTTCTCTACTCTTGAGCACACTAGAGCAGTGACCAAAATCATTTAAAAGAAGGGAGCCTGTCCCTGAGGCAGGGCTGAGCAGAGGGCACCCGGCTGCTGGAGCAGTGATGGTGGCCCCGTTCCTGCTCTCCATCCACACATTCCCTCAGCTGGGATTGTCCCTCTGCTCGGCTGTGGCTGTGGCCAGGGGAGCACAGGTGCCACTCTCCAGGGATGTCACATCCTGCTCGTGTTCCCCCCTAGGAGGGATTGCTGAGGCCCAGGAGATGAAGCACTTGGAGCAATGGTCATTTGGATAGAAGGATTTGTGACAGGGAACTGTTAATGGTGGTGTCAAAGGCCTGCTTTGCCATTCAGCTGAGGCAGGAGACATCCCAAAACCTCTCAAGGGACACAGTTACCCAGGGCACCAGGTCACCCTCTGCACCTTTGTGCTTAAGAAGAACTGTCCTGAAGCAGCAGTGGTGCAGCTGGGGCTGTGCTGAGCTGCTGGTTCCTGATTCCCCCCGAGGCCTGGCAGGGGCACTGCAGGAGCCCCTCCAGCCACACCACAGTTGTGTCCAGCTGGGGGTTGCCTGCAGGAATAGGCTCATATAAAACAAACACCAGCAGCTGCAGAGCACAAGGCACATCTTTGGTGGGGGAAATGTGCCCTTCCTGCAGGGAATGTGTTCCCCATGTTCCGGGCAGGCTCAGGGACCTCTCCATGCTGGAACCTCCTCTTGGCTGGCTCGGTTTTGGGCTGTGCTCTTGGGTTGTTGGAGAGTTGAGGAGAGCAAGGAGGCCTTGGTGCTGCTTGATGCTTCTGGGAGGTTTTGTAGTGCCCAGAACAGTCACTGAGAGCCTCAGCCTCGATGGAAGGTGACATCTGGGGACAGCAGGGCCACCTCCTGCTCTCCTTTCCCTGCTCCAGCACCCAGAGCTGCTGTGTGAAGGATCGGAGAAGGGTCACCCCTCTCTTGTTTTTGTGTCTGTAGAAAGGCCTGTTAAATGCTGAATAGTGCTGGGAAAGTCATGCAGTTTGGGTTTGATGGCAGTGGTTTTACTGGAGGTATAAACTCCAAACTCTTGTTTGTGGTGTCTGCTCAGCTGAGTTTCCAGTTTCTCTGGTGTGTTTTATTGAAGATTATCATTAGTGGTTTTAGTAAAACCAAAAATAATTCTCTAATTCACAGTAAAAAACCCCCACAAAAACAATAAAAGGAAATAAAACAGACCAAATGTCTTTAGTCCCAATGTTCTAGCAGTTGGTTGTAGTTATGTGCTAGGAGAAAAGGCTGTGGAACAGACTGTGCTGTTGTCTTGAGCGTGGAGCAGATGCTATTGACGGCTCCCAGGAGAAATACTTAACCAAGGATCTGGATTAAACAGGAGCCACTCCTGTCACCAGTGGGCTGGATCCCAGGTATTGCTTCCTGGAATTAACTCAGGAGAGGGGTGGAAGAACTGGTGTCATACAGATGTGATTTTAATGGTAGCAATAAAATGTCATTTTCATGCCTTAAGTTGCATCCTGAAGCTCTGGGTGCCAGCACAGGAAGGTGCTGCCTGCCACAGGCTCTGCCTCTCTGCCCACATGTCCTGGTGTCTTGTGTGGCTGGGAAGGGCTCTCCAGGGGCTGCTGGTGCTGGTGCAGTGAGGGGTGAACTGGGACCAGCCACATTCGTGGCCTGTTGAGCTGCTGTGGGGAGCGAGCCCAGTCAGCAGGTGGAGTCATAGAATGGGTTGGGGTGGGAGGGACCTTAAAGCTCATCCCATTCCACCCCCTGCCATGGGCAGGGACACCTTCCACCAGCCCAGGTTGCTCCAAGCCCCATCCAACCTGGCCTTGGACACTCCCAGGGATGGGGCGGCCACAGCTTCTCTGGGCATCCTGTGCCAGGGCCTCCCCACCCTCACAGGGAACAATTCCTGCCCAATATCCCATCTAACTCTGCCTTCCTTCAGATTAAGGCCATTCCCCCTTGTCCTGTCACTCCAGGCTCTTGTGAGGCCCTGCTCCTTCTGCCTGTTCTGCAGAGCCTCCAGGTGCTGGGAGAGGCATTGGCTCTGTCCTGATGTGTCCCCATTCCGGGGGAGCAGGCTGGGACTGGGAGCTTGCTGGGCACAACTCCTGATACTCCCTAATTTATGTTAATCTGCTGGATTACTGGAGAAAGCAAGTGATTGTCCTCTGCAGAGAGGAAGGGAGTGTAAATGTCCCCTGTGCAGCAGTGATTGTGAGACACTTTATCAGCTCCACACCAGGCAGAGCTCACCCTAAGCCTGGCATCCCTGTTCCCAGAGAGTCTGTGACCTGTGTGTCCAGGGGAGTTTGGATTGGCGGCTCAAAGACTTCTGAAGGTCTTCCACAGGTCTGGTTGGACTGAGGGCTGGAAAGCAGAAGTGCTGTGAAGGGCATCCCCCCATTGCCAGTGTTTGTGTCCCTTGGGCTGGGAACCAGCACCCACCAGACTGACCTGGGCAGTTGGACAGGGCTGCTCCTGCTGTGGTTCCTTGGATTCTGGAGGGCTCTGGGACACCAGTTCCTAGAGAGGACATGGTTTATTTTTATGTGGCTGGGGAGCTGAGGTGTGTGTGTGAGCAGTCCCAGTTCTCTGAGCTGCAGAGAGCTGCTGGCACTGACCTGCCCGTGCTCAGTGACGGTGGCAATCATTCCTCTCCCGGTTTCCTCTGCCTCTCTGCCTGCCAGTTAAACCCAGTGCTTTGTCTCTTCTCTCTTTAGATGAGTCAGACTACCAGACTGAGTACGAGGAAGAAGTTCTGGACAACCAGAAGGATGATTATCTCGATTTCATCAGCAACCAGGCTGAGGAAGACTCTGACTCGGTACGAACCATGCTGGAACAAGCAGTGCCTGGTCACTGCTGAACGGTGTGAGGTGGATGTTTTGGGAAAGATGCTGAGAGAAACGTTCTGAGAGTGACTGGCTGTGCAGAGATGAGTTTGGTTTTCACTGGGACAAACACCAAGTGGCACGTGCTCACCCTGCTCGGGTCGGTCAGCTACAGTGGTGCTGCACGTGGCAAAACCTGGCCGCGGTCAAACCCTGGTCCTGCAGCTCCGTGGGTTTGCACATGAGGTAGATCAGGGCTGGAGAGGCTGATGGAGCTGCTTTTTTCCAGCATGGAGGAGAGGAGCTGAAGGGAGGACCCGCCAGCTGCCTGCAGCTGCCTGAGGGGTGGGTGTGGAGAAGGTGGTTCTGGAGAAAGGAGGTGGTTCTGGAGAAAATGGCAGCAGAGATGCCCAGGAAAAGGGCAAGAGGTGACAGACACAACTTGTGCTGAAGGAAACCTTCCCTGGGTACAGTGATCTGTACACACAGCTGAGACCCACCCTGGGCTGCGCAGGGAGAGGTGGAACCTCCATCCTTGTAGATACTTAAAAAGAAAAATCGATTCCCTGAAGAACCAGCTCCAGCCCTGCTTAGAGGAGACAACTGGATGTACCTTCCAGAGGTCCCTTCCAACCACGGGGGTTTGATTGTGTGGGACAGCAGGTCCACCCTGAGGCAGATGTGCCCTGTGAGGCCGGGTGTTCCCCAGTGTGACCCCCAGCCTGAGCAGCAGAGCTGGGACAGGCCACATCCCTGCTGCTCTGACTGCAGCCAGCGGGTTTAAAGGGTCCCTGTTGTGTTAGTCAGGAACGGTTCCTCTTGGGAGCACGTGGGTGGATTGGGAAGGTGCCCATGTGAGGGTGTAGATGGTTTCAGTGTTTGGAGTGAGGAGCTGAGCTGATGGTGGTTTTGTTTGCTGGGCTTATCCAAGCTGGTGGGAAAGAAGAGGTGGAGGGGAAGAGGACAGATTTTATCCAGCTCTGAGAGGGTGCTGAAGAATCAATTTGTGCTTCCTTTTGTGCTGCAGGACGAGGACATGCAGCTGAGGAAGCGCAGGAATATCCCCAGTGAGGAGGGCCAGGCGAGCAGCACGGGAGAGCCGGGATAGAGTCGGGGGAGTCCCACCTGGCAGCTGAGAGCCACAGCCCATCCTACTGACATAGCAGCCATATTTATTTATTTAATACTTTGCTAAACCAAAACAACGCCCAGATGCAACGAAGCCAGAGTTCATCCTTCTCCCTGTGCCGGGGCCGGGCGCTCAGCGCCGAGCACGGCCTGCGCCGCGCCCGAGTCCCTTTGGAGCTCCGGGGAGCGGGGGCTGCCATGGGCCCTACTCCTTCCTGCAGGGGCCAGGAGCAGAGGCCAGTTGTTGCTCACAGGCTGGCAGAGGGGAAATGTGCAGTTCAGAGCTGCCTTGGTTTTGCTGCTGTATTTTTAGGCGCTGTTTTTACCACGAGGGCCCGAAGAGCGCCGGGATCTGCCCCTGCGAGGTGCTGGAGAGGCTCCGAGCAGCAGCACTGGAGAGAGGGAGGGGTTGTGGGGTTGCAGCGTTGGTTTCTTTTCATACGAATCAGGTAACTCTGTAATTAACTCCTCAGTGACTTCCAACCAGCAATGCTCTGACAGGAGCAAATCTGAATGTATTTCACTTGAAATCTAAACCTAAGAGATTGTGAGCGGTGGCCATAGAGCCTGGATCCTCGAGTCAGCAGCAGCACATTTACTGATGGATCGTGGAGCTGACACTTGTTGGGCAACTCTGGAATCACCACTTGGCTGTACTTGCCCTGTTGAAATAAAATTATTTTGCTGGATTGAAATGTCTGCGTGTTTCTTTACATCACGTCCTACAAAGAGAAAGTTGTCAACAACCAAGAACCCAGCTTGCTTCTGCTTCTGTCAGACTTGCAAAGGAACACGTGGTTTCCAATTGCTCAGCCCAGCAGGAGTCACTCCAGGTATCGTCAGGCACTGGGGAGAAACCTCCAGAGCTCTGGAGCTGTGGATGGGAGCTGGCCCCTGTCCAGATGTCCCCAGTGCTGCTGTGCTTGTCTCACATCTGTTGCTGCCAGTGGCTGCATAACCAGGCTGGTTCTTGCTTTATGTGGATTCCAGCTCAGCTCCAGCTGCAGGTGCCGGTGCCTTGAAGGGGTTTGTCATCCAACCAGGACACTCCCCAAAGCTGCCCCCTTTCCTCAGCTCTCCTGGCCCTCCAGGCAGCACCAGAGCTGGGCAGCACCCTGAGGCCAGAAACATGTTTGGTGGCAGCACTGAGGACCGTGGGGGTTGTAAAAGCTGTGAATTGTGCCCTGTTCTCTGCATTTAACCTCCTCCTCTCCTGGCACGGGCTCTCCTCCTCTACCTGCCCTGCATTGTGTTTTCCTCTGTCACAGAATCCCAGACTGGTTTGGGTTGGAAGTGACATTAAAGCCCTTCCCATTCCACCCCCTGCTATTGGCAGGGACACCTTCCGCTATCCCAGGTTGCTCCAAGCCCCGTCCAACCTGGCCTTGGACACTTACCAACTCAGGGCTTTTTCTCATGTGTGCAGCCTGTGCCAGGAAGGCCTTTTCTCTTACACAAAATGGTATTTTCAAGTGTCAGAGGCTCAGGTCGGTGTTTTGTTCTCAGTTGAGACCACAGAGCCTGGCTGCATCTCCCTGTGGCCCCAGGCCCATCCAGAAGCAATGGAAGCAGCTGGAAGCCTTCTCTGCAAGGATCATCCAGATCTTTGATGCAGATTTTGGTTAATGCAGTTGCACAGAATATGCTGCCGTCGCTGGAGGCTTTTCCCTGCTATTGCAAAGAATTTGTTCTTACAAAAAGAAAACTTAAAAATGGCTTTCCAAGTGGAGGTAGAGCAGCTGGAGGTTTCTGTGGAGGCACAGGCTGGCTTTGGAGCTGGGGAGATTGGATTTCTGTTGAGGCTGGTTCCAGGATGGTGGTGCTGGTTCTGGGAAAGGCTCTAAGCTGGGACCAAGCCTGGCAGTGAGTGCAGGTGGGTGCAGGTAAGTGCCCACCATCCAGAAAATCTGCTCTGGGCAAACATCTGCAGCAGCAGCACAACTCAGGGCTTTTTCTCATGAGAGGATGGCAAACCAGATGTGAGGCCCTTCAGTGTCTGTATTTATAGCTGGTTACACTCCAGGAACCTTTCCCTGGAAAATGGGGATTCGAACTGGAGCACAGACAAACCCCAGAGATAACCAAAGATCCTCTGGCTGCCCTTACCAAGCCCATCCTGGGCCATCTGTCTCCAAAGGGTACAGTTCAAACCAAAAGTGGCTTCAGCAGAGGTTGGATCCAACCTGCTGGCAAGGGACAGAGCATGTTTGTCACAGCCCTGTGCTGTGCTCTGGAGCAGTGGCCAGTTCCCTTTGTTCCCTCTGCCTGACTGCCCAGGGCACACCCCAGCCTGGGGCAGAACAGGCACTAGGGGTTATTGCCCAGAAGAATGAGAGCTGGGTCAGCCTGAACTCGGCTGCTCTTGTTCCAGGAGAGCTCCTTCCCTCTGTTCAAACAGGTAATTCATTTCCAAGCTGTATTTCCACTGTAAACATCCTGGCAGAGCTCCTGGAGCCTGGGTGGGAACTGCTGGGCTCGTTGAAGGAGTCACAGAAAAGAGACAAATATTGGGCTCCTGAGTGTGCTAATTAGAGCCTCTCTATTTGCTTTGTGCCTTGTGCCACGGGGAAACAGCACTTGGTTCAGATGTATGAATTCAGCAGATGAACCTCTGATGTGAGACTGAAAGTCTCTCCTAAATAATTGATCACGACTTTCCTCCCCGCTTCGTCTTCCGTAGCTGAGCCCTGGACGTTAAACCAATCTGTTCTTCCATGCTGAGGAATGTAAACCAATAAATGGTACAAATCTAAAAGCAAAATTGTTTTTCCATTTTGCTTTGCTGCTGGCTGTGTCCTGCCCAGCCACCCAGCAGGGCAAGGCAGGGTCCCAGAGGTGAATCAGCCCCGTGCTGCTCTTACACTCAGGGGCATCCCAACGATCGTGTGTGCAATTCCACATCCAGAGGTTTTAATCAATCCCTGCCCGCTGGGACACCCCCTGTGCCCCAAGGAGCCAGTGCTGTGTCACTCCTTTGTCCCTCGGGCTCTGCTTGGCTGGAAATGCAGTAGGAGGAGGGTGGTTGGAAGAGCCTGAGGCTCCTGTCTCCTCTCTCCTGGCCCGAGCCAGGCGCTGGCTTCAGCTGGAAACCCCCCTGCGATTCCTTCACGGGCTGGGACATCCCCAAAAAGGTGAGCTCTGACCAGAAGCTGGATGAATTTGGCTTTGCTGGAGGAGATGAAACAGCTGCTGAGGCCTGAAGGCTTCATCGTGGGTGAAGAGGACACAGGGTTTGTTCCCACAACAAGCCTGGTGCCAGCCAGTGCCAGCTATGAGGACTGGAGCAAGGTCCTGGGAAACCATGGCCATGAGCAGAGGCTGCAGTGGGAATGTTCCCCTCAAAACCTTTGGCTGACACATCTGGTGGTTGCCCATTGATGGGGATCAAGCCTTGACTGAGCTTTCAGAAAGGTGTCCCCATGCTGGGTTCACAGTGGATCAAGCTCCCATCCCGCTCAGGGGCCTGGGATGAGCCCCCCAAGCAGCCGGAGTGGGGGAATGGTTGGGATACACCCAAGGCACAGCCTGTGCTGCCCACAGGCTCTGGGGTGACCGGGGCTGCTGCGCTGAGGGGACAGACCTGCCCCAAGGCAGAGATTTGGGAACCAGGCTCCCTGTGGAGAGGGGATGCCATGGAGCAAGGAGCGTGGTTGGGGAAGTTTGTTTGCAGGGAAGGGACAGCTGCCGTCCGGTCCTGCTGAGGGCTGGTGGCAGTGGCACTCCTGTCCCCACAGGCCAACCCGACCTGGGGCCAACCTCCTGCAAGTGGCTCGGTGCAAGCAACAAACTCAGCTGCTTCCCTAAAACAGCCACACGAGCTGTGGAGCTCCTGGAGAAGCTCCAGTGGGGTTTAGGAAGAAGGAGGAACACGTGGCAGCTGGAAGCACCTGTCCAAATCCTCCAGGAAGCCCTGCCCAGGCAGGGGGAGAGCTTTGCTCTCTGCTCTGGGGCTCTGGCTCGTGCCCAGCTGGTGTGACAGCTCCTGCTGGGGCTCCTCAGGTTCCTGGCCCTGTGTGGGGCCGATGTGTCCGTGCAGCCCCTCCGGGCTCTGCCCCACAGGCAGGGACAGCCAGGCTGTGGTGGGGCCCAGCGATGCTCCTTCCCTGGCAGACGTCATTCTCCCTGCGTGTTGTTCCCAAATTAATCTCGTCCTATTCCCTCGTGCTCCCTGACCTCCCCCGATGTGTGATTTTCCCTGTGGCGCCTGAGGGCTGCGTCTGAGCTGTGGAGGTGCGGGGGCTTTGCTGTGCCCCGGGTTTCACTCGCTGTCACTGGAAGAGCTGGGAAGAAAATCAGCAAACAAGAAATACGTGGAAAATATTTTCCTCTCCCTCCGGGGCTGCACGTGGCAGGAATGGCACCCGGCGCTGCCACCGTCCCAAAAGCCCCACCAAAACACGGCCATAGGGCACCAGGATTCGCTGTGGGACCGTGGTGTCCCAGGGCAGGACACTGGCATTGATAAGGTGTTAATTGCTTGAAGAACAGGATTTTGGGATGTTTGGCTGGCACCAGGGCACTGACTCCCATAAATATCCCTTCCCAGCTGATGGCTGGTTCTGCTCCTGTTGGGACTAGTGGGGTTTGTGTTCATGCTCTTTGTCCCTGTCCCCTCCTCAGGTCGTGGAGGGTCTGACCCTCTTTTTCCCAGTGGCTTTAATTTGGGCTTTGGTATAAATAGTGCTGAAAGGAGCTGGCAGAGCATCCACACTTGCACCTGAATCCCACGCCAGGGAGCTGCTCTGGGAAACAGGGATGGGGCAGGGCTGCCTGCGGGTGCCGGGTGTGCGAGCTGGGACATTCCAGCGTGCCCTGCTCACTGCAGCCTGGGGACATCCATGTGGCACATCAGCATTGCCAAACCCCTTCTGCCATCGAGGCTTTTGGGAAACTGTGGCACCAGCAAAGGCAACACAAGCATTTGCCTGTCGTTTTGAAAAAATAATAAGGAAAATGAAAAGCAAACCCAAAGCGGTATTAATGCTCATCCTGGTTTTAGAAGAGAATATACCATAAATATATACATGTGTGTGCCAGGGTTGTTCCTGGAGGTTCCTTGCAGGCAGGAGGAGCAGTGTTTGGAGCACTGGGAAGGCACCTGTGGCCTGAGCATGACTTAGCTCAGACATGGCATTTTCACATGGCAGAGCCACGGTCACCGCTCACCCCTGCCACCAGCACCAGCAGCGATGGCTTTTAATTAAGCCTCATGCACTCAGGGGTTATGGACAGGAATGAGCTTCCCATCAGGAAGCAGCTGGGCCTCCAGCTCTGGGAAGGCAGGGGTTTATCCATAAGGAGTGACTCTTGTGTCCATCGTGGCCTCTGGACAAAACTGTGCTGAGCCCCGGCCCGCCCAGATGGTACAGGCACCGCTGGCACCAGGCTGGAGTTGGTACTGGAGAGGTACAAATGCTAAGGATGTTGCTGGAAATCCTTATTTTTGGAATTTGTCCCTGGGAGTGTGGCTGCCAGGGAGGGAGGCTCAGCAGCGCTGCGGGTGCCGCTGCCCTGGCGGGGCCGAGCACAGCTCCACGCTGCTGCACTCACGCGGGGGATAATTTGGGATCGGCAAGAACACCGAATGTGCATTAATTTTAAATGCGCCATAAATGACACATTTTTTCCTTGAAGAAGGCACATTAGATGTGATGCACAGCCCCAGGGGAATGTGTCGAGTAAGGCTGGTGCAGCTCGAGCAGCCCTGACCCGGGGCGAGCTCCGAGCTGTGCCCGTGCTTGAGCACGTTGCTGCAGAGGGGGCCACCACAGGGGTCACGGGTGACCCCAACTGCCCTGTTTGCCCTCGGCATTGCCTGCCAGGCTGCTCTGCAGCCCGCTGGGCCCAGGGAGGCAGGGTGAGGTGCTCTGTGCGCTGGCTGTGCCTGTGCCTGCGTTCGCATCCAGTGCGAGGTTTTCGCTCCCTCTGGCACGTGAGCGTCCGGCTCTGCGTGGGCTGAGCTGTGAAACTCTCCTTCCTCGTGGTGACTAATGGCTGCCTCAAGGCACAGGCTCTCGGGGGAAGGTTTCAGCTGATCACTGCCACTGCCAGAAGGGCTGTTTCTGCATTTGGAATGAGAATTTGCCCAGCCTGTGCGGGGTGTTGGCTCTTGCGTGGTCGGATGAGTCAGGAAGGACACGTGTGCTGGCTCTGTTGTCCTTGGCGTCATCATCCTCAGCCCTGTCTTGGTGCTTCCCCTCTCCCACGGGTGTGGGTCTGCTCCCCCAGTGTGTGACCAGGTTACTGCTGCTGTCCCTCTCCCCAGTCAGGCGCTGAATTAGCTGGAAGTGGCTGGTGGGTGACTTCTCTCCCCTTCTCTCCCTGAATCTGCCCCCTGGCTCAGCCCCGGCACTGTCACCTGGTGGCTGTAAAATCCTTCCCCTCAACTTGCATCCGTGCTGGAAATAGAAAGCTTTTAACGAAGCAAAGTTCAGAAAAGCTTCCAGAGCTGGGCTGGCAAAACGATGCACCCCTGGGATTTTGGGGGTAATGAGGCAGGAAAGAGCTGGCAAGGAGAGGTTGTGCCGGCCTCGTGGGTCGGTGCCTGGGCTGCAGCCACGAGTGCTGACACGGGGCTGCACAACCCAGGCAGCCACAGCCACCTTCAAACAAATGCTGGGACATGTACTTGGTGCTGAAGGAGATTTTAGCCCCTGAAAATGGGAGAGCTGAGCCTTGCAGGGGTTGTTGGGGTGAGTGTGTCCTTTTCTGGTCAGGACAGATTGATCGGCTGCCCAGTGACACTGGGGCTGAGCCTGGTCCCTGATGGAGCCATGGGCAGGGTGGACACCAGAGCCTGGGCATGGACCACACATCACAGCAGCTCCACTCCTCATTGCTGGGAGTGCTCAAGGACAGATTGGATGGGGCTTGGAGCAACCTGGGATAGTGGGAAGTGTCCCTGCCCATGGTCATGAGATGAGCTTTAAGGTCCCTCCCAACCCAGTCTGTGATTTTATGATCACCAGAGTCAAACTGGGGGCTCCATAAGGGCCCAGCTGGGCTGGCTGCACGGCTTGGCTCACTGGGAAGCTGAGTTGTTGAGGGTAACTCCCTGGGGGACCCAAATCCAGGCTGTGTCTGTGCCAACCTGGGAGCTGCGGATTTTACACGAGGCAAGGGAAAAGTGGAAACGCAGAGCCCAACCAAAAGGCTGTTGGGTCCCTGCAGAGCAGCACCCACCTGGGAGCCCTGCACATGTCCCTGCTGCAGACAGCCCTGGCTCCCACGGGACCCTCCTCCTCCTCCCCAAAATCTGCCCCTGGGTCGGCCGTGTGACTCCACGGGGAGGCAAAGCACCACGTGCTGGGGACAGGGTGCCCTGGGGGGGCTGTTCCTGGGGCTGGCAGCATCTTCCCCGGCACGTGGGGACCCAGCGGGGCGAGCGCTCTGCCTTCCCAAAGTAGGTCACGGTGTGAACTCGAGCGATGTCGTGGGCAGAGCTAAAAATACCGGCGGAGCCGAGCGCTCCCTCGGCAGCTGCGAAGGGCCACGGCCCGGCCGGCTCGGACCGTGGCCGTCACAGGGTCACCAGGGCCCTGGGGCTGCTGGGGCCGGGGTGGTTTAGGAGCAGGTGATGGAAAAGCCCCTTTGGGGCTGCAAGTGCAGAATCCACATGAGAAAACGTCTCTCTGCTGGTGGTGTGTAAATCATTGCAGGTCACCTTGCAGTTGGGCCCCTGCTCCGTGCACAGACCCTCCTGTGAGCCCGGGGTGTCTCATTTCCAGCCTCCTCATCTGCCCGCTCTCAAAACCCCCACGGCTTCCCTTCATTCCATGTTCACAATTACTTGCAGAAAATAATGTCGAGGAGAGGAATGTAACTCAGCTCAGAAAAGCAATTTTTTTCTCTTGGGAAAGTGAGTGTTTTTGTTTCAGTGTCATGCTTTGGGAGGGCACCAAGAGGATGAGGACAAGTGGTGTGCAGTGTGCTGCAGGGCCAGGGGTGGACGGGTCCCTGTGCTGCTCCAAGGTGGAGGTGACAGTAGGTTCAGCTGGGGCCTGTCCCCAGCCCCATGACTTGCACCCCGTGGGTGTCTGCAGCTTGGGGACTTTGTCCATCTCCTCTCTGGGGTTTTGTCTCTCTCCTTTGGCACTTCCTTTGGTCCCCTGGAGCCACCTCTGGTGTCCTCTGCACATCACTCCTGGTGCTGCAGGACTGTCCTGCTTTCCTCATCCTCTGCCTCCAGTCCCTGCACCCAGGGCCAGCGCTGCGGTGCTGGAGTGATGCAAAAGCAGCTGCTCTGACTTACTTTCCCGTGGTAATGTCTAGATTCTTTGCATCCCATCCTTTTTGGATGATTAAACCTTTCCTCCCATCCTTTTTGGATGAAATGTTTCCTCCCAACTCTTTTGGATGAAACTTTTCCTCCCAGTTCTTTTGGATGAAATCTCTCCTCCGTTCCCGTTTGAAAGCTGGCCTAGTTTAACACTGCCAAGTGAAAATGGGTTGTGCACAGAAAAGATCCCAGTCACTCTGTAGAACTTCTCTGTCATAATTATTCACTGCCAGTCCTTCTGCTTCCAGCAGCTGTATAATTTATCAGCTGTGTTTTGTGCTCATTTCTCAATCATTGATGAAAACATTGATTAGTGTCAGGCTGGGACCGACTCTGGCAGAATCCCTCTAAATCATCTCTGTTCACTGACGAGTCCTTGTTTTGGAGCTGGGTTTGCAGCTCTCCATCCATTTAATGTGGGCTTTATTGGGATTGTATAGCGCTAAATTTGTAATTAGGGTGTCATAGGATATTAAGTCAAACACGTTGCCAAAAGCTAAGCAAATAATGGCTACGTGGTAACCTTTATCTACAAACTTGTAATTTTCTCAAAGGATGAACTGAGGCTCATTTGACAGGACACTTTCCATTACTCCACACTGATGGGTGTATTTTTAATCCCTGAATTCTATATTAATTGAATCCTCTGTGTCCTCTCCATTTTTCAATCTGGATGTGTCGTGCTGGACCGAGCAGCTGTTTAACCAGGGCAGCCGAGCACCCCGCCAGCATCCTGCCAAACCTGGCGTGTCCCAGGCTTCCAGGTCCTCGGCAGCGGGAGAAGGAGGCTTGGCTGGGCTGCTCGAGGGCCCTCACGTGCAGCTCACGCAGATCTGCTGCTTTAGAAACCCCACAGATGGCACCTGACATGCTCTCGGGTGTTATTAGATCACAGAGCATTTCATCCTCCTCATATGTGACATTCCCATCCTTTCCAAACACAGAAGAGACCCACCGAGGGCTTTTTCGCTGTCAAACCTCCTCATCTGGGAATGCTGTGGCCTCTCCATGCTTGGAGATCTTCAAAATTCACCTGGGCCATCCCTCAGCAGGGAGTGTCACATCGACATCAGTCGTGCTCCAAGCAGGATGTTGGACTGGAGACACCTGAGGTTGCTCCTGTCCAAAATTTTATGCTTCTCTAAGTCTATGAAATGAGTCTACAACATCATTAATGTTTCTTTTGTTTCTAATACAACTCTTTACTGGTTGTGGCTTTGCCAGACATGGATTTTCCTCTGTCCATTTATCCTCCTCTATCAATACCTCTGCTCCATAGCTTGTTGTGGTGGCTGCTGCATATTGATCAGTATCTATTCCTTTCTGCCTCTTCATATTTAGTGTCATTTTTCTTCCATTGGCTGCTTTCAGGATTACCAACTTACATGGTGGGCTTTCAGCCAAAGTTACATTTTCTTGACTCTGCAATATCAGCTTTTCTGCCCTGTTGCAAGCTCAACTTGAAGAACTGCTCATTGACCACTCTGCAGAAGGTTTTTTGCCTTGAATTCTCCGAATTTTCACCATCTCCATGAGGTTTCTGAAGCTGCTGGTGCTATGAGTGATGAAGAGCCCAACAAGCCCTACCAGGCCATGGGGGGTTAGGGGACTGTGGCATGTCCTAGGCAGGAGCAGCTGTGCTGAGCCCATCCCATCTGACCCGGTGCCCGAGGGAGGTTCTGCTCCAGCTGGTCACACCAGCACTGCTCTCCCTGGAAGTTTGTTCCACTGCTCCACTCTCCTTACACAGTTTTTCTTCAGGTGGAACCTGAATTTCCCCACCATGGTATAACCCCATAGCTCCTTGCCCTGTCCTGCCTTCAGCCTTGTACATAACCAGAGTGTGTTGCTTTAATTTCCTGGGGTGAATCAGTCCCATTTTCAGCCTTTGCTCACAGGTTGCACTCTCGCACCATCCGACCCCTCCTGGTGCTCCCCCTGAGCCCTCTCCAACCGGTCCAGATGTCCCCTGAAGCATCCCAGGCTGGAGCTGTCCCAGCCCTGCACAGCCCGCACACAATGGCACTGTTACCGTGTCACTTCTCATGCCATGACATTCACCTGTTCTGCACCAGCACAACACTTTTGACTCTGGTTCCACCGAAGATTTGCAGCAGCAGCCAGGTCCTTTCCTGCAGAATGGGTGATGGATTGAGCTGCTGCCCATCCCAAGCCCGCTGCCAAATCCCACTCAGCACTGGTTTGAATCACTACGGACCTTTGGGGGCTGCTCCTCTTCCTCTCCACAGGACAGCTTGGAAGAGGGGCAGGAGCAGGGACAGCAGAACAGAAAACCTCCATGCCCACTGTGGCCACTCCTCTCCTGTGCCTTGGGCTGTTTTGGCAGCAATTGTGGAATTCGTTCTCCTTGCCAACAGGGCCTAGGCTAGAGGCTCTTTAGTGCCTGTGCCTTTGTGTGATGCTCCAGCTGAAGCAGATGGCACCTATTTTGCTACACCCTCCCCGAGGCCAGGAGCTGCTGACGGCCCTGAATGTGTGTGCATCCCTCCTCATCCTCCAGCTGAGCTTTCTGAGTCATCCTCCCCGAGTGTTTTCCCTGCTCTCTCCTCGCTCCTTGGCCTCGCTCTGCGCAGGATCAGCCCCCACGTGCCCGACTGCTGCCCCCTGGAGCAGCCCCATGGCAGGCAAAAGCACCGGCTTGGAGGGAGCTGTTCCTGCCATGCCCTGCGCTCCAATGGGAGCTGCATTTCCAGATCTTCTGTGTGCCCTCAGATCCTCCAGCTCCCTCAGGTGTGTGAACCGCACCACTTGGTGGCTGACCCCACAACTGCTTGGTGTCATCTGCTGGAAGCACCCTCGATCCCACTGTCCGTGTCACTCATGAAGAGATTTGACAGTCCAGGTCCCATACAGACCCCCCACTTGTCACTGATCTCCATCTGGACATTGAGCCATTGACCACTACTCTCTGGATGTGACCATCCAACCAATTCCTCCTCCGCTGAGCAGTCCATCCATCAAGTCCATATCTCTCCAATTAAGAGGGAAGGATGTTGTGGGGGACTGTCTCAGAGGTCTTGCTGAAGTGCAGACAGGTAAGATCTGCAGTCCCCTTGTCCAGTGACACAGAAAATCTGAGCCCTTCTGCCAGCAGATGTTTCATTTCAGCAATTTCATTTCTGCACCCAGCACCTTTAGGTACAGCAAGGGCTGGACAAGCTGCAGAGTAAGGTTGGAGCAGAGTTTTAGGAGTGAGGTGTTTCCAGGGACACAGTCACACAAACTTTCCTATAAACACAACATTTGTTTTTCCATCTTAGATATGACACAGTCACTTCAAACTTCAGCTCCTCTTCTACTGCGCGGTGCCAATGTCAGGACAAAGTCAGGCTGATATTTTGCCAAACAATGAAATACTGAGATGTGGATGGAGCAAAAACTGAGTAATCACTGAATCATTGGGCAATCAATTACTGCCCGATCTGTTCCCGGAGCTGTTTCTGGAATCCCGACCTTGAGGAACCTCCACTGTAAGGGCCAAGTCCTGCACCTCCACGGCTGCTAAACGGTCCCTGCGTTCCCTGGGAGTAAAACATGTCTCTGGAAGGTAGGAAATTAGTTTCCCTTCCCCAGGAGGGTGGTGCAGTGTGGGAACAGGTCACCCTGGGAGGGATGAATGTCCAGCAAGTATCCCAGTATGGCCAAGGGAAATTGCTCTGCCAGTCCTGCTTCCAGCAAAGATCTCCAGACAGCCTTCACACCAGGGCTTCCACAACTCTGTGGAGAAGTTGAGGAATCTTTTCCCTATATAGCACATCCACATTGTTGTTTCCTTTGTTACATCAAGTGGTTTTATTATTTCTTGTAGTTTATTCTGTCATCCAATGACAATTTGATGTAGCCAATAGGAATGAAGTGACATTACCATCCTGCTCAAATCCTCCTTCCTGCTGCAGCTGATGCTCCCTGCTTTTTCTTCTCTCCACCTGCTGTATGATTGTAAGGAAAAAAGAGGTATATAATATCATGCTGCTCTTGAAATGGTCACTCTTCTGTCAGCTCTCCTGACTCAGAAACATGGGGTCTCACCCAGAGTCTTGCTGTCCTGGGCAGAGGTCCCTCACTGGGATTTAGGATGCCTTTGAAATGATCCCACCCAAGGGATGGACACTGACCACAGCAACTGCCTGTGCTGAGGCTCTTTCTTTTCTTTGGTCAGTAGTGTGCCCGGTGCAGTGGTGGAGTCACCACCTCTGGAGGGATTTAAAAAATGTGTAGCTGTGGCCCCTGAGGACATGGTTTGGTGGTGGCCTTGGCAGTGCTGGGGGAACGGTTGGACTTGATGATCTTAAGAGTCCTTTTTTCCAACCCAAATGATTCTATGATGCTGATACTTCACGTTTCAAGCCCTAAGTCCTGACTAGGCCTCCATTTGTGATACAAATCTAATAAATAACGGGCATGGCTGAGTGGTGAGACATCTTTGTGGGTGGCCTGTGACCCAGTGTCACCCGCCTGTTGTAAGGCCAGTGAGACACAGATGGAGCAGCCTTGTCAGGAAGGCAGCTCAAGGTTTCAGCCAGCACAGTAATAACTAATTGAGTGTATTTCAATCATGAGATCCACGGAAGGAGAGCAAACTCCACAGAGTAGAAAGAAATTGCATCTTAGAGTAATCTGAATGTGGGTAGATAATTAGGCCTATATTTCATGGGAACATTTGCCGGGCAACATAATGAAAAGGCCAGCAACATAATTTTCTGTAAGTAGTGTGATGCCTCCCACTGGGGTCGTGCCGTGCCAGCACTGGTGCTGCAGTGCAGGGAGCAGGGGGAGGCAGTGCCCGGCCAGAGGCTGTTGCGTGATGGTGCCAGGCTGAAGCCCATCCTCCCCATCCCTAATGTCTGCTCAGAGAAAGCTGCCGAGGCTCCTGCCCTGCTCGTGGCAAGAAGGTGGCAAAGTAAACCCCGCAGCCTCATCGCCCTCCTACCTCACCAAACAACACACAAAGTCTGCTCAGGTTGTGCTTGCAGAGCCAGGCCAAGCCAGTGCTCCGCTGGGAGTCTCCCAGCGGGAAGCCAGGCTGCTGCCACCGAGCGAGTGTGGAAGTGCTCGTGCTCTGAGTCATTGGTGATCCAGCCTGGGAGGTCAGCAGAGGCTGAGGAAGCAGCTCTGGGGCTGGGATTTGAGGGACACACAGGTGCCTGTGCCTGGGAAACGCCCTCGTGCCCAGCCCAGGGAACAGGAGTGTGCTCTGCCCTCCGAGCTGGAGCTGGGCTGCTGAGAGGCTGCTGCTCTCATCCCAGGAGAGTGCACCAGCCCTCAAATCCCCCCAGACTATTACTGTGTGTGGGAAGTAAGGTTCCAAGACCTTTTTCAATGTTTTTTCCCCAAATTTGGGATAAAAAGCTCTGTTTCTCCATGTCCTCTGCCCACAGCTGAGCACAGAGCCTCCCTTCCAAATCTCCAGTTTGGGAGGGCTGCTCTGGCTTGCTCTGCCAGCACCTTGCTGCCTTGTGCAGGAGCAGACAGGTAACATAAAGTAGTATTCGACCTCTTCATAACGCTGGCAAAATCAGAAGACTTGGAAAAATGCAGTGATTTAGGAGGATGGAGGAGAGGGTTTAATCTTTGAGCACAGGTAACCGTGTGATCTCAGAGGTCCAAATTCCCCTCCCACCAGTGCTGCCCTCAGGACACATCGGGGCTGGGACATGTCACGTAGTGGAAGGCAGGGCTGAAAGGCTGTACCCAGCCCTGGCAACTACCGATTAGGTCTTTTACTAAAAATAGCTGGGGGTGAGCTGGCCAGCATGGGGTCTGAGTGCCCTGGAGCCCAGCTGGTTCAGAACTGTTCCCCCAGGGATCGGAACTACCTTTGGGACTGTGTTTGAACAAGCTCCTCTTTCCCGATGCCAAACGCTTGGCCATGTAAGAACAGCTCTGTTCAAATGAATCCACTCAAAGTAGAACCATAATTCTTGGCTTACTCCAGCTTCTTAGCTATTGATATTGCTTCAGTGATATTAATTATGCCAGTATTAGGAAAGTTATTTTCTTACAGTGCCTCATTAGAGTGAAGTTTTTACTTGATGAATTTAACAGCAACATCTTGAAGAGACCAAACCGGCCAAATGGGGAGGTGGAGAGGTGACACTTGAGTGACCTTGTGGCACTCAGGAGACCTTGAGCTTCCCAGGTATTTGGCCATAACCATTGTCCTGAAACTCTTTCCAAACAGTGCTGTGTGAATAAACCCCATCAGCTCCTCCTGCTGCCTCGGTGCTGTGGTTTTACCACCATCCCTAGGGCTGCTGTGGCTCGTCAGAAGAGCTCAGCTGGGGCAGCGTTTAAGGACAGTGGGCACATCAGTTTGTCTTCTCTTTTCAGTCTGGTGCTTTGCACCTTCAGTACCAACACATTTGAGCAGTTGTTTTGTGCAGAGAAACGGGAGCAGAGGGCAGGGGGCTAAAAAACATCCCTGCCCTGTCCTCTCCATGCCACTTCTGTGGTCTGAGCACATCATGTGCCTGGGGAAGCACCTGCACCTTGGCTTGAGCTGTGGTGATGTGCAGCCCTGGGAAACATCCATGAGGAGGGGTCCCACACCTTCCTCAGCACTGCTAACCCTGGTTCTCTGCCCTTCCCAGGAACTGAGGGACTGACTGTGTTCTCTGCAGGGACCACGAGCAATCCTGGTCTCACTTTGGACCACGGAAGCTGCAGCCATCTCACACGGGCCATTAAACAGCCTGCTTTATCCTGGTTTTATGCTTACCACACTGCTGAGCCCCTTCCTTCTCCTCCCTGGTTATATTCTCACCAAAGGAAGGGGCCGGCATGAGGCACAAATGCAGCTGGGGTGGGGAGGATGATAGGGTGGAAGAAAAAGAGGCTATTTCCGAGGATAAGGATCAGTGCAGAGCCCAGTGCTTGTGGAGTTGGGATTCTTTTTCTCCTGTGTCTTTATCTTTGTAATTATCTCCTCTGATGTCCTGAACCTATTGCTTAGTTATTAACTATCATGAGGTCCTTGTATAACTCTTCACAGTGTCTCCTGTATTTATGACTCTGAATGCCTTAAGCAAGCTTTGTCACTCCTTTTTTTTCAATTCATTTTCAAGATTATTTCTGAATATGCTGAAGTGAGCAGACCCCTGCTCAGGTCCCTGTGGGGCTCCATTCCAGTCCTCCCTCCTTTCAGGAGCCTGCCTGTTGAGAGCTGCTCTTTGAGAATCCTTTAACCAGGTATTTATCTATTTCAAGCCTTTTCTGTTAATCCTATGGTAGCTGCATCCCTGTAGGAAACTCGTGTGACAGACCTTTTGGAAATCCAGGCAGACTACACCATGCTTATTGATCCCTCTAAAGAACTGTAATGGGTTTATGAAGCATTCCTTTATTCCAGGAAAATCAACTTTTTTTTCTTCCCGGTATTTCAGATGTATCCAGCTCTGCACTAATGGGATTCTTAGCAACAATTTCACTTTGCCCAGGAGGGAACCTCAGACTTCAGGGTCTGTCTTAACCCCAAACCCTTTGCACTTGTCACCTTGAAGCTCTCAGACACAGAGGCTTTTAGACACAGTGATTACATGCTACAATTAAGTAATTAAACTGTTTCACCTCTGAGTTCTCACTGAGCTCTTAGGTGAACCATCTCAGCCTGGTGCATTTGCACTTTGGTTTGGCTATTTATTCCTCAACTTCTTCTGCTGACACTTGAACACAAGCCAAATCCAATGCCATCTCCATATAAAGATGACTTTTGGCACAGGAACATCTCCAAGCTTTTCCTCACTGACTACAGATGCAAAATATTCATTGTTTTTCTGTTCTGACCTTATCTCCTACGAATGCTTCTCTTGCACCATAGCCAAGTTCTGACTCTACAGCTTGACATGGTTGAAGAATTATTTATTATTGTTTGCCTCTCCCTTCTGCAGGTTGCTGCTGTGACTGGTTTTGGCTTGCCTTATTTCTCCTTTTTTGCACTTAAATTGTCAGGATACATATTTTTTGCTTGTTTAGACAAAAATGGCTTTTCTAAACATAAAAAGACTGGTTCTTTAAAGTCTGAGCATCAGAACCTGATCTAAGACATAGACCTTACAAGGTTTGCAGTTCTGGGTTTTCCACCAGACAGAGATGTGCTGTTTGGTTTGACAGGGCACCGAGACACCAGATTTTCAAGTGTGATGCATTTCTATGGACAAATCCAACCACTGGTTGGGATGGATTTTGCTTGGCTTGGGCTTCAGGGCATTGCACCTTCACCAGTGGGAGGAGGGAACGTTCCTCTGGCCAGCTGTAATCATTGTGGAAGCTGTTTTGGGTGAGATCCCGTGAGAGCCTCACGAGTGGGGGTTTGGGGTGGGCTGGAGGGCCCGTGACGCTCCTGGCCTGTTTGCCTGTGTGCATACGTGTGGAAGGCCTGTTGCCATGGAGAAGCCATGGGAACTGTCTGCCTGCCTCGCCTGACTCTTTTCCTAGCACGAAGCAAAGGCATCTCTCCAGCTGTAACGAGCCAGGGGCCCGCTGCCTCCTCTTCTGGGGTAATCCACACCCCCAAATGCCTGGAAGAAACCCAAAGGCAGGGAGGAAACCCTAAAGGAAGGTAGGGAAGAAGCAGAGGGCAAGAGGGAACATGCAGGGGGATGGGTGAGGGCTCCTGGGGTGCTGTGGGGTGATGGAACCAGGCATTTCCCCAGGGCACACAGATGAACGTGAGAAATTCCCAGTGGATCTGTGGAAATCTTTCCCTGTGAGAGTGGTGCTGCCCTGGGACATGGACCAGAGCATTGTTTGCACCTCCGTCCTTGGAGGTGTTCAAAACCCATCGAGCTGGACCCTGCCCAGCTTCAAAGAGTGAGGCCTTGCTGGGGAACAGGCAAGGGAGAGTGTGAGGGAGCTCCAAGAGGCACAAATATGAGCAGTCTGAACACGGGATGAAGATGGAGGCATCCATCTGGATGCTCTTTAATTCTGGGAATTGATAGCACTGGGCACAGCTTCATGGAGACTGTGACTGCTTACATGGCTCCAGTTCTCTACAGCTTTTTTTTTAAGTGGTTCCCTCAAAACAGATGGATTTTGCCTCATTTTCTGTCATAGAAACTCTTCTGGTGACATGACTGTGCAACAAAAACTGGGGTGAGGGATAGTCATGAGTAGAAGTTTAATAGGAGTAGAAGTTTAATGGGATTTTTCTCGGGGGGGAAATCCAATGTATTGAGGTTGGGTTTTGTTTTCTACCTGAAAAATGTCACTGTGAGCAACTTTGGGGTGTTTCCAGGGAGATCTGGTGGGGATTGTGTCAGAGATAGAGTAGACATGCTACTAGTTTGGAGAGGGGATTGTATTTTAAGGAATAGCATTTGCCTCAACCAGCAAAATATTTAAACATAGAGATAAAGAACATTTCCCCCATCTAGTTACAAAGGGAAAAAAACGGGGAAAGCACAGGTTGACCTTATTTTTAAAGAATTTCCATGTCTTTATGGTGCACACATTGCACTTTTTCTGCCCACAGCTTGGGTCTCAGCAAACACACAGCACTGAATTCATAGCGAATTCTTCAGATTATGGTAAAATTCTGCTTGGTGAGGTATTTGTATCCTGCTCCTTGTCTCCACACAAACCAGGGGACTTGGGTACCTTCTTCATCTTTTTTTCTCTCTCTACAGAAATTGCCTAATTTTTCAATGTGTTGATTAATAGACCGAACAGACTTAATTTGTTCAAGTCCTCTTGTATTTTCTTGCAGATTTTACTTTGGAGTCTATGGAGAGAGAGGACAGAAGCTTTTCCCAAACTTCTGGTCTCTTCATGCAGGGTCTCTGAGGGACAGTGAAACACGAGCTGACACCACAGCCCTTCCTCAGGTACAGAGGAGACAAGGTGTGTCTCTGTCACTCCCTCCTTCAGCTGCCTCTTTTCACAAAGCCTGAAGGAGTTTTCTTTAATTATCTAGAAAACTTCTACTCCTCTGTCCAATATTGTTGAATGAGTTGGTTCTGAATTCCTGGGATTCATACACTTGCCTGCAGAGTCAGGGGGACAATCGAAGTGTTTTTTCTCTATGTATTATGAATAATATGTAAGAATTTGCTGCCCCACTCACTCAAGTGCCCTGAAAGTAGATTTACAAAATACTTTCCCAAGGAAAAACACTTTTCCAAACCCTCCTAGGGATCGAAACCTACACCCATGAAATTGATCTGGGGGCTGGAACCCCTCTGCTGTGAAGAAAGGCTGGAGGAGTTGGGATTGTTCAGATGGAGAAGAGAAGGCTCTGGGGAGACCTTCTTGCAGCCTTTCAATATACAAAGGAAGATGGTGGGAGACTTTTTATCAGAGCCTGTAGTGACAGGAGAAGAGGCAAAGGAAGAGATTTAGATTGTGCAATAGGAAGAAATTTTTCCCTGTGAGGGGGGTGAGGCCCTGGCACAGGCTGCCCAGAGAAGCTGTGGCTGCCCCATCCCTGGAAGTGTCCAAGGGCAGGTTGGATGAGGCTTGGAGCAATCTGGGCTAGTGGAAGGTGTCCCTGCCCATGGCAGGGGGTGGACTAAGGGATCTTTGAAAGTTCCTTCCAACCAAAGCAGTTCTGTGACTGTGAATTGAAAATCCTCTGAGGCTGGGCTGACTGAGCGGTCGATCAGCTGCTTGTGCTGGGTTTATTTTCAAGCACTCGATGACCTCGAGGCAGGTGTTTGCTCTGGCAGGTGACACAGGGCACGAGGAGGTTTCCGAACACCCATCTCTGCCTCAAGGCTCCGCTGCCTCCAGTCACCTCTGGGAACTGCTGTGTTGCCTGGGAGCCTGCTCTGGGACAATGGTCATGAGCAGTGACCTGCTCGGGGGACAAAGCCAGTGCTGTTTGTGTCAATCCTTCAGAGCTGTCGTGTCCGAAACCCGACAGCCCGACCTTCATGACCGTGTCCACCCCGCGAGCAGAGGGACACGGCTGCGTTCACTCGCTGCCAACAGAGCACCCGGCTGTGGAAAATAAACCGTGTGTGAAACCTTTCACCTGATCCATCAAAGGCAGGCTGCAGTTTTGTGTCAAAATGACTGATTTTTTTGCCGGTTGTGCGTCTGTTTCCTGACAGGAGCCTGGAGGGGGTGACCCCTGGGCCTCCCCTGGCAGCCGTGTCTGACGGCTGATGGCTGGATGTTCACCTCAGGTAGAATCGCGGAATCACAGAGCATCCCGAGTTGGAAGGGACCCACAAGGATAATCCAGTCCAGCTCCTGGCCCTGCACAGATACCCCGACAATCCCAGCCTGTGCATCCCTGAGAGCGTTGTCCAAACGCTCCTGGAGCTCTGGCAGCCTTGGGGCCGTGCCCATTCCCTGGGGAGCCTGTTCAGTGCCCACCACGCTCTGGGGGAAGAACCTTTCCTGATATCCAACCTGAACCTCCCCTGACACAGCTCCAGGTCACAGAGAGCAGCGATCGGAGCTGCCCCTCATGAGGAGGCTGCAGCCCCTGAGGTGTTCCCTCACCCTCCGCTTCCCCCGGAGCGGTCACCCACCGCCCATGGCGGGGGTCCCACCGCCCCGCGCGGCCCCTGAGGCGGGGCCGGCGCCCCCTCCCCGGCCATGATGTCAGGCGGGCGGAGGAGGCGCCGCCGGCCAAATATAGCGGCGCTTCCTGGGCGGCGGGGCGGGCTCGTCCCTCCTTCCCTCCTTCCCTCCCTCCCTCCTGCCGCAGTCAATGGGGCGGCA